>BLSH010031449.1:1073999-1101056 GCA_018402905.1 Glandirana rugosa | reverse complement strand
TTAATAAAAGTCTAACAACAGGTTAACAATAAAATATTATTATTGTTTGTGTCACGGTTTTTTATAGTATGCAGGAATTTTTACTAAATACATCTGTTTAATCTTCATAACTAACAGTTCAATTTCAGGTTAAACTCTGAAGGATACTGTCACCAAGAGTTGAGGACAGGAGTCCTGGGGGATTGTCCGGTCTAAAATTCATAATGGAACCCCCTCTACGTCTGATCTTATGACGTTAGTGACTCGTCGTTTACTATAGTGGACACTCCGTAAAGTCAATAGGACGTTTGGACCGGACAATCACCCAGGGCTCCTGTCCTCAACTCTTGGTGACGGGATACGTCAATTCGACGTATATGTCATAGTCGAATAACGCCGTATAATACTTCTAATTTGTCTACATAAATCATTTTTAAGGACGTATGATATTTTTTGGCACTGTGTTTGTTATTATTATAAAATAACAATTGGACAACAATCTGAAAATAATTTATTTACATATATTTTTAACACACCCTAATCCTTTCTAACATTGTACTTCATTCTCTGAGCATAGTAAGTACACAGAGAGAGAGGCACAGGGTCTTCTGCAAGCTGGATAGGTTTGTCGTGAACAATTCCCCCCAGCTTGCATGTGAGCACTATAATTGGGTGTCATGGTGATCACATGATCGGGAACCACAGTGATTGGTCTAAGACAGACTGCTGTCAGTGACAACACAGTCTCAGGACTAGGAAAAAGCACTGCTAATTCAGTGGATTAAAGTGTATGCAACCCAACCAATAAAGTTGTCCATTAAATATACCCTTATAAACATTTTGTTATATTGGTACCATAAGTGCAAAATTACCTTCTGATCCTGACAAAAATCCAGTAAGATCATAAATGACTGTAGTGAGCTGCAACACATTGCCTTTGCTGCAGTGAAATCTCAAGCCATGAGCAGCGCTTCACTGTAAACCACAGAGCACCTCCCTTCTGTATTATGGATATGGAGGAGAGGTGTTTTGTAGTCCAAATTGGGAGCATGTAGCCTAGGGTGACAATGCTGTTCCTTCATAAATACAGTATGGTCACTCTAGAACAGGAAGTGTGTCACTGGCAAGATGACCAGGTGAGAACAAGGGGAAAAAGCATAAAAAAGAAAAGTAATGCACTCCCCACATCCAAGGACTGGTAGGTTGCAATCTATAACATTTTTGGCCATAAGTATAGATGAACTTTAAAGTCCCTATGATGCAGGGGACTGTGTCTGAGACTGTTAATAGATTGCAGTTGTCTAGTGGTTAACCACTTCCCGCCCGGCCTATTGACAAATGACGCCCGGACGGGGGTTCGTTATCCTGACTGAGTGTCTATTGACGTCCTCAGGATAATCCAAGATCGTGCGCCCGTGGGGGCGCACATCGTGGCGATCGGTGGTGCCATGGGTCAGTCTGACCCACCGCATTACCGATCGAGATAAAAGGCTTCCATCTGAAGCCTTTTACCTTGTGATCAGCCATGACCAATCACGGTGATCACAGTGTAAATAGGAAGAGCCGTTTATCGGCTTTTCCTCTGCTCAGGTCAGATCTGGAGGCCGCCCAGAGGCCACCAGGGAGCCCTCACTAGACCACCAGGTAAGGGGCATACAGTGCACTGTAGGGAGGGCACTGTGCCCATATGTGATGCCTGCCAGTGCCATCCCTAACAGTGCTATATGCATCAGTGCCCACCAGTGCCATGTACCAGTGCCCACCAGTGACGCCTATCAGTGCCCACCTGTGCCACCTATCAGTGCCCACTTGTGCCACCTATCAGTGCCCACCAGTGCCATCTATAGGGTTGCCACTTCATCCCTTTAAAACCGAACACATATTAATTACACAGGTTCTGTGGCTAATTAAGGTGGTAATTAAACTCACTTGGTGCCTTATCTGCATTAAATTAGCCTCAGAACCTGTGATATTCATATGTGTTCGGGATTAAAAGGATGAGGTGGCAACCCTAGCCACCTATCAGTGCCCAGTGCCACCTATCAGTGCCGCCTATGAGTGCCCATCAGTGCCGCATATCAGTGCCACCTATCAGTGCCATCAGTGTTGCTTATCAGTGCCCATCAGTGCTGCATATATGTGCCCCATCATCAGTGCAACCTCATCAGTGCCACCTCATCAGTGCCAATCTGTACTGCCTCATCAGTGCCCGTCAGTGTAGCCACATCAGTGCCCATCAGTGTAGCCACATCAGTGCCCGTCAGTGATGGAGAAAATGTACTTATACAAAGTTTTGTGACAGAAACAAAGAAAAACTTTATTTTTTCAAAAATTTCATTTTTTTTATTTGTAGCGCAAAAAATAAAATCAGCAGGGGTGATCCAAAAAAAACTCTATTTGTGGGAACAAAATGATAAAAATTTTGTTTGGGTACAACGCAGCACGACCGCGCAATTGTCATTCAAAGTGCAACAGCACTGAAAGCTGAAAATTGGTCTGGGCGGGAAGTTTTTTAAGTGCCTGGTATTGAAGTGGTTAAAAAAGTGATTGATGTGAGCACATCTCAGGTCTTGTACAGGTAAATTCATGAGCCATTCTAATCTTCAGAAAATTTGTTATAACAGGAATGCATTTTCAAAAATGGTGCCAAATGTTATTTTGAATGACGGCTGAGACATGCAGACTATTCTGGTCAAGGCCACCAATAAGACAATACAGCTGGCCCTCCTGTACAGGGCCTGAGCCTCCTCAGTTCAACTAGCAAGAGGGCCGGTTGTACTGCCTTATCACTGAAACTGACCCCCAGTGGCTTCTGCTGCCCCTTGCCCCTCTCTGATCACCCACTCTTCCCACCACTCTATTCCTCCGGTTTGCACCCCCCCACCCACCGTGGCTGCAGTTGGAGGATCAGGTTCAGGATGGAGAGCGAGGGGCAGCAGCTGTGAGTGTACACATTCTGCAGCCACAATGCTTTGCTTTGCAGCCGTGGCAGGAAATACACCTCCTGTTGAACATGACCCATTCAAGTGTTTGACACAGCTTGCAAGCACCACACAACCACGTGCAATTTACATGATTGTGACATGCTAGTGAGGGGTTATAGTAGGTAGTGAGAAGGTGATACAATGCCCATCAACGCAGATCACTTTCCAGAGAGCAAAACACATGTGAAAGAGCCCTGTACATGGGCTTCCTGTTCATTCACAAATTGAAGCATAGTAAACACAATTTACTATGCTTGAGTGATGAATGAACACAGGAATGATCAGTACCGATTTCTCATTGTGTTCATTCAGAAAAGGAAGGGGTCAATAAAAATCCTTCCTTTTCTGAATGAACACAGTAAGTGAGTGCCTCCCGGTTGCCATATTACATTAAATTTTACAGAAATTTACAGCAGCTGCTGAAAAGGAAAGCTCATTTTGAATAATATTTAAATGGTTTTAAAGGCTCAAAGTTTTTTTACCTACATGCATTCACGCATGTAGGTAAAAAAACCGTCTGTGTGAGCTGAGCTCATTCTCATTCCTCATTGGCAGAGACAGCAGCGAGAGCCATTGGTTCCTGCTACTGTCAATCACAGCCAGTGAGCCAATGAGGAGAGCGGGGAGTGGGCGAGGCTGAGCCATGGCTCTGTGTGTCTTATGGACACATAGACTGGGGATTGGGAGCGAGTACGCACCAGTGCCCCCAGAGCAAGCGGCTTGCTATTGGGGGCACTGGCTGAAGAGTGCTGATGGGTGGGACCTGAAAAAAGAAGATTGGGGCTGCTCTGTACAAAACCACTGCACAGAGCAGGTATGACATGTTTTTGTAGTGATTGTTTTTTTTTTAAATGTAGCCACATGCTCCCTTAAGAGTGGCTGAAAGTTGTGGTCCACCCACCTGCTGCCCTCAGTCACACGTATTCCACACATCCAAAGTCACTGAACAGGCTGCTACTTTGTTTTTGTTGTTTTATTTAGGTGTTGAACTTGGATAGGGATTAGGGATGATGGTGGGATGCTCAATCCTCTGGTATATACACTTCTTCACCTCCAGCACACTGCTTGCTGACCGTTACTCTTCTCTTGTACTTCTCTCCAGTACACTACTTGCTGACCGCTACACTTGTCCTCCTGGTCCAAAGGGAAATTTATCAGATCTCTACAATACTTCTTCACCACAGCTAGCACATGGTGAGGCCTGCTGCAGCCTCTGGCAAGGCCTCAGAACTACCCTTTGTGGGTGAGAGCTGTAGGTGTCTCTCACTGAAACCAGACAGCCTCTCTTGTGTAGCAAAGTACGTTGGTGCTAGCCGGGCCTTTGGATGAACTACTACTCCCAGCCCATCCTTCAGACCCACCCAGTCTGTCCTGCAGTCTAATGGCTCTCCTTCCCCTTGGTTGGTTCCTCCTGGCTTCCACAGACTGCTCTCTCTCTCTCTCTCCCAGACTGTCCCAGCTGTCTCCTCCAACTCCCAGGGACCACCACTCACCAACTTATTAGTGGATTCCTTTAAAGAGTCTCCTTCCATGTAGACCTCAGCTGCTCTCCTACTTCCCTGTGCCACTCCGGGAGCCGACTCCCACTCCTGGCTGCACCCAAGCCCCAGGCCTCAGGTTCACCCCACCCAGATCCCCTCCAGGGCGAGGTCTGCTCCGCAGCTCCTGACTACATGTTCACTTTTCCACCCAAACTCTCCTGGCAACTGCTAGCAGATGGCTGTATTTAAGGAGGACTGCTCCCTGCCAATCCAGCCACTGGATTGGTCATAGCTCCTTGTCATACATCAGAAAGTGACACCTCCTCCTCCATCCCCCTTTCCAGAACTCTCCAAGCTCAAGGGGGAGGAATCTCCAAGGGGTGTTCCTTCCCTCTATCTCCAGCCCCTCCCTGAGCTACTCCCCTAGCCCAGATCAAAACATTCAGGCCTGCACCTACAGTCCGGCCTGACTAGATTTTTCCTTTCCTACACTAATAACAAACATGTTATACTTACCCTCTCTGTGAAGGGTTTTGCACAGAGCAGCCCCAATCCTCCTCTTCTGGGGTGCCCCGACGGCACTCCTGGCTCCTCCTCTTCATTGGATGCATTGGATGCCGCCTACTGCGTCCAATGACACAGACAGCAGGACTTGGCCGTGCCCCCCGGCTCCCATGCCACTAGATTTGGTTCACAGCAAAGGGAGCCAATGGCTCCTGCTGCTATTAATCTATCCAATGAGGACGGAGACAATGACTGGAGTCGCTGTGCTCATGCACATCACTGGAACGGATGGGCTCAAGTAAGAAAAAGGAGGGCTCTGAGGGCAGCTGCAGCACACAAGGTTTTTCAATATGTTTTGGAGCTGGGTTGGCGCTGCCCTGAATATTTATATACAATAGTGCAATTAACTGGTGTTTCCTTAAATCCTTTTGAATCACTACTTGTGTTGGTAATATGAATATAAAGTGCCTGATATTTCACAGCTATGTGGTATCAAACCGTGCCGAGAAAATATTAATAATAGATATTGATATTAAATCCAAGTAAAAAAATTAATAATGTAAATATATATATATAAGGTGCCCTGACGTGTTATAATTAATAATGACAATCGGTATAATATTGTTAAAAAGAAATAAAATGAATTATAAATTATATCCTTGTGGTTCCCAGTCCGTCCAAGATAGTATAAACAACTTAAAAAATGTTAATAAAATAAATAATTAACAAGTGTCCTTTGAGTGAAATCCATCAATTTTCTTTTGTGAGTCACACGTGCTCCCCTATGACCACCCTGCTTACCGGACAGCGCCACCCCACACAGGGGTAAAGCGCAGGGGCGCCTGTCTAGGTGGGTAGTATGGGGTCTTTCTTAGTTGGTCTTGCTTCCAGATGATCAATCCTGTGCTCCAGGTGTATGTTTTAGTCCACAGTAAGGTTCACCAATGTCCTCCGTATGTGATAGTATTATCCACTCCTCACTGGGGGTACAGGTCCTCTTTATAGAACTACAACCCAGCAAAGCTCCACAATACCTCAGGTTGTAGTTGTAGTTCTATAAAGAGGACCTGTACCCCTAGTGAGGACTGTGCTTGACTTGATGGATTCCTGGCTGGCAGTTCCTCTGGAGGACCAATAGATGGCATGCAAGAATGAGTATTTGGGGAGCTGTGTACCATAGACTGACGAACGACCCAAAAGAGAGAAAGGCTGGAACAGACTGGTCGCAACGTTTCAGAGGCTCCGCCTCCTTCTTCAGAGCTTGCCTTATCTAGTCACGTGACCCCCTCCCAGTGACGCCGCTGCAACCTGGAAGTTGCGCCCGTTCTGGCCACAGCCAGCGCTGTTGGGTCTGTTCAATACAGCAGAGCGTACATAGCCCTACTGCCCAATTTTTCTTTCCATTTGATTGGCAGACCGGGCCGTTCGCCAGTCTGTGGTACACAGCTCTCCACATACTCGTTTTTGCATGCCATCTGGTGGTCCTCCAGGAAAATTCCATCCACTGCCTGGCTATTGAGGGTCCCAATTGCTGATCGCAAGTTTCTCCCATGTAAGTGTTTACAATAAATTTCTTGGTGATTTTACTTCAACTGACCTGGCGCCCTTTTCTTTCTTTCAAATGCCACCAAAAGAAAGCTCTATTTGCGGGGGAAAAAGGATGCCAATTTTGTTTGGATACAACGTTGCGCGACTGCGCAGTTGTCAGTTAAAGCGACGCAGTGCCTAATCGCAAAAAGTGCTCTGGTCAGGAAAGGGGTAAATCCTTCCAGGGCTGAAGTGGTTAAAACAATGAAAACATTTAAAGGTGTACCTTGCCTTTAAAGGACATTTTGAGTAATAAATAAAGGCAGACAACTAGAGGTCACCTTTAAGCCATACATTTTCCAAAGTTAGGGAGGAACTTTAAAATGGAAAGTGAAGATGCAGTAAAAATGTACAGAAATGCATTATGTATTCATTCTTATGAGCAATGCTTATGGAAAATGTACTAAAATGCAGACAGGATATTTCTGGCACATGCACAGTGCTTATAAAACTATATTCCTCGTGTACAATATTCAGCTTCTAACATCTTATATGTCTTAGGCTACATGTACACGGGACGTTTTTCAACCTCCCTTGAATGACTCAATTTGACAAAAAATTTCAGTTTAGCCGCGTTTGCATGCCGCGTTTAGCCGCATTTGCGTCTAGAAGCGTTTTTTGCTTTTGTTTTTTTAAATGAAAAATGTCTTTAAACAAAACTCTCCTAGACACGAGTTACCACGTTTAGGCGCATTTACACGCTGCTACAGGCATTTGATGTTTCAAATGCCTCTGAACATCCATCTAAACGCATTTTTATGCTTTCCAAAAAATGCTTCTAAACTCAACTGCTTAGAAACTACTATAAAGGACCCTGTGTACATGATAAGATAAAATAGAGGAGAGTTCAGGGGCAGCTGAAAGAAACGCCCAACTGCCCCTAAATGTCCGTTTAGCAGCAGCAGCAGTGTACATGAGGCCTTAGGGTCATGATCTGCACCACTGAGCTCCCAGCTTTATCTCCTTGCTATGGATATAATGGGTCTCTTTCTCTCTGCTAGAATTTTTAGTAGTGTCATACAGAATACAGAAGAAGTAAGACTCTGTAGTCATAGGAAGGAGAACCACATACTGCAGTGAGAAGATCCTGCTACTGCTAGTTGACTAGGTTCCCACCTACCTGCTAAGGTATGATGTGTTAAAACATGCACGTTTTGTCACACAGGTATGGAAGAGGAAGAGTTAAGTGAAGTGCACGCATGGAGTCTGCACTAGATGCACAGCGGGGCTCCATACTGTTGTTATCGGGAGTGAGGTAGCAGAGATATGCTGGACAGGTGGAGAGGGCATTGGCTCTGCGTGTCCCTCCTAAATGCAACAGTGACTGTGCTGTTACACTTTCATGTAACATAATACTATGCATAGTTATAGTAATGTTACCATCTTTCAACCATCTGCCACATTTGTTGTATGCTGTACCTGCTATTTCCAATAAATAGATGCTTATGGAAGAATCAGTGTCTGGTGAGTTCAAGCTAACTGATAAAGACTGTCCGCGGTGATTATATCTGCTTATACAGGCCAGGCATAGAGCTCACAGCAAGGGATAAGTCACTATTACAACAGTTGGAGTCAGAACAGTGACATTAGTGGTGCATATTAACATCAAGAGAGTCAACTAGAGTTCAGTCATCTGCTCAAGTAAAGTTACCCCATGTATAGAAGTGTGACCCTGTTCTAGGTGCCTATTGTAGCCCAGAAGAACCCCTCCCAGGGTAGGCCTCCTATGTGACTGGTACTTAGCTCCCAACAAGGAGGCGTCATGGTGGAAGAGTCACCCGCCTACTACCCTACCCTACTTCTAGGTGTGCTGTGTTGGCCAGGCCTTTCAAAATAAATGGCATGGCACGCACCCCAGCAGCCCAGAAATTGGACCTTCTACCTTTTTGATATTGCACCACACTACAGCACACATTAGTGCCTTGCTGTGCAGCACACCACTGTCGGTGAGGTGCGTTGGGGTACCATTTAGAATGAAGGGTACTATATCTCACCATTGCAAGTAGTGTGCAGTGCCGCATATTGTGGCAACATGCACACGAACATGCCACAACTTGATAGTATATATGAGGCATTAACCACTTCAGCCGCGGAAGGATTTCCCAGTTTAGGGCTAGAGCACTTTTTGCTATTCGGCACTGCGTCGCTTTAACTGACAATTGCACGGTCGTGCAACGTTGTACCCAAACAAAATTTGCGTCCTTTTTTCCCACAAATAGAGCTTTCTTTTGGTGGTATTTGATCACCTCTGCGTCATTTCTGATCACCGCTATAAATAAAAAAAGAACGACAATTTGCAAAACAAACAATATTTCTTACTTTTTACTAAAATACAAATCCAAAAAAAATGTTTTTTTCATCGGTTTTGGCCGATTTATATTCTTCCTCATATTTTTGGTAAAAAAATCACAATCTGCATTTATTGATTGGTTTGCTCAAAAGTTGCCACGTTTACGAATGATGAGAATTCATTTATGGGGTTTTTATTTTTTTTTATATTTTACTAGTAATGGCGGCGATCAGCGATTTTTAGCAATACTGCAATATTGCACACGTCGGACCATTTTGACACTTTTTTGGGACCATTGGCATTTATACAGCGATCAGTGCTATGAAAATGCACTGATTACTGTGTAAATGCCATTGGCAGTGAAGGGGTTAACATGGAGGGGCGCTGTAAGGATTAACTGTGTTCCCTCAGTGTGTTCTAACTCTATGGGGGCTGGGCTGGCAGGGGGAGGGGAGTGATCACGGCTTCCATATACAGGAAGCCTGTGATCACAGCCCTTCCCCCTCTGTCAGAATGGAGATCTGTGTTTACTTACACGGACCTCCGTTCTCTCACTGTGCACGTGCTCACAACACTCGTTATCGCGGCCGCCACCAGGTGACGGTGTTTCGCGATAACGAACCACTTTGCCACCGCCAGGCCACGGCAGGCGGTCGGCAAGTGGTTAAGGGAAGTTATAGCGGTTTGGAATTGATATTATTTTAATTTTTAAACTGGCTTTTTTAACCACTTGACCTCCAGAAGATTTACCCCACTTCACGACCAGGCCATTTTACTTTACTTTAAATGACAATTGATTTATTCCTCTTCAGGACCAGGCCATTTTTTGCGATACGGCACTGAGTTACCTTAAATGACAATTGCGCCTTCATGTGACGCTGTACCCAAATAAAACGTATGTACTTTTTCCAGACAAATAAAGCTTTCTTTTGGTGGTACTGTGTTTGATCACCTCTGCATTTTTTCTTTTTTGTGCTATAAACAAAAAAAGACAGACAATTTTAAAGAAAAAAAAAAAAAAACATTTTTTACTTTCTGCTATAAAACATACCCAAAACCAAAGAAAAGGAAAAAAAAATTCAAAATTATTGAAAAATGTATGCCAATATGTATTCTGCTATATGCTTTTGATAAAAAAAAATCCCAAAAAGCATATATTGATTGGTTAGTGCAAAAGTTATAGTGTCTACAAACTATGGGATCTTTTTATTTATTTTTTTTACTTGTAATGGCGGCGATCAGCGACTTATATTGGGGACTAAGATATTGCGGCGGACATTCTGACACTAACTGACACTTTTTGAGGACCAGTGACACTAATACAGTGATCAGTGCTAAAAATATGCACTGTCACTGTACTAACCATACTGGCTGGTTAACATCAGGGGCGATCAAAGAGTTGTGTGCCTAGCCTGTGTTTTTCTAAACTGTGGCAGGTTACTAGGAGAAGACATGGATCCTGGTCCCTGTTTTGCAGAGACACAGGATCCATGCCTTCCCCACTAACAGAACGGCTATCTGCCTTGTTTACATAGGCAGATCGCCTCTCTGCTGGATGACTGGTGGGTTCCGGCGAACATCGAGTCAGCGGTGCCCACCACTGGGCTTCTGATGTGTGTGATCAAAGCGGGTGCGAACCGCCGGCAACACGCATGCGCGCCCCCTACCCGGAAAAGTAGTTAATTCATATAAAATCTTCATCTATTTCTCTCTACAGAGCAGTGAGAGATATTTTTCTGACACATTCAGCTGTGGGTAGCGCCAGGGCCTGTTCTTAACTATTTTGCGCCCTAGGCAAGACTAACACAATCCCCCCTCCCCCGGGGGCAGTAGCTACGTTCAGAGACATGGTGCCTGCATCCTCTGACCCCCCAGCTGTCCTCCCGCCCACCTCACCTGCCTCCTCTGCCTCTCCAGCTGTGCCTGTCTCCTCTGCTGTGTCCCTCCAGCGGGGCTGCTGCTGACCTCCTCTGCGCAAGCCATGATGGATGTCCTCCACGGCTGCTACTTTCTCTACAGGGTCAGTCAGCGCCCCAGCCCTGTGTAGAGCCCCTCTTATTCCCCAGCCAGGCTAATGGAGAAGTCAGGGGCCGTGGCTGTGCCACTTAGGCAGCAGTGCACCCTAGGCAGCTGCCTAGTTCGCCTAATGAGATCGCCGGGTAGCGCAATTACAGCTTGAGCAACTGAGCTCTGTAAATACACTTTTTAAAGAAGTATTAAACTCTGCAACATGTTTTTATTTTATGGACCTCCAGGATGTTTATTCCATAAGGTGCTAGTATGCACCACATATTAGCATATTATAGAGCCCTCCGCACTGACCTGTCACCAATCCAGTGGGTCCCCGGCGCTTCCATATGTGCCCGGTCTTCCTTTTGGGTTATGCTCTTCGGCTGCTTCAATGGCCAGGCTGCAATGACCTCACTCTTGTGCATGTGCATGGGAGTCATTTCACCATGGCACAGAGCAGGTGCTGTAAATGTAGTCTGAGTTGTACATGCATAGTTCAGATTACATTACTGCTGACAGGCCATAAGAACTCTGCCTGGCAGCAGGGTATGTATGCCAGTGGCTGCAGGGCAGAGAATGTCTCGTCTGCTTAGGATTGGCTTTATGCAGCGACAGTCTCCTGGTGAGATAGTCCAGATGGGTTTGGACTGAGATCCGAACATGCCTGAGCTCATCCCCACTGGCTACAATGATTCTCTATGCAGATACAAATCACTGATGAGCTGTGATCATCATGAACTGCATTTGATACATTACATGAGTAACTACTGAAACTGGCAATTGTCATTAGCTCCAAAGGGCTTTTTTACACTTGCAGCCTCTGGAATTCTAACATTACAGCTTCATGTATTGTATGGGTTGTATGCATGCCACGTTCCATGATATTGGCTTGGTGGTAATTTTTACTCAAACTACTGAGTTTGACAGGCAGTACCTCCTGTGAAACTTGCCCACTGAGGTCAATGGGACCTCACTGCAACTGCGAAACAAATGCTTGGCTTGCAGTTGTGGAACAGTCCCGCAAGGTAAAATTCCTGGTCGGCAATTTTAAATAAAGTAAAAACAAAAACAGGTATCAGGAGGTAGCAGTAGCACCTTCTGAATGCCTTGTCATCTTCTGCTAAACCACCCTTTGAAATTAAATCCACTGCAGATCACTTAACCACTTCAGCCCCAGAAGGATTTCCCCCCAGAGCACTTTTTGCGATTCGGCACTGCATCGCTTTAACTGACAATTGCGCGGTCGTGCGACGTTGTACCCAAACAAAATTTGCATACTTTTTTTCCCACAAATAGAGCTTTCTTTTTGTGCTATTTGATCACCTCTGCGTCATTTCTGATCACCGCTATAAACAAAAAAAGCGTCAATTTTCCAAAAAACAATATTTCTTACTTTTTGCTAAACTACATATCCAAAAAAAATATATAAAAAACAATTTTTTCATCGGTTTTGTCTGATTTATATTCTCTCATATTTTTGGTAAAAAAAATTGCAATCAGTGTATATTTGTGTGCTTTGTGCTTGGCTTGTCTCCCTGCGCTTCTATTAGTTGTTTTTCTTGGGTATAATCACTTACTGATAAGGAGTGTGTTTGGTATATATATTTAAATGGCCCGCATGGCCTAAGTGTGTGAAAAATTGTAACTTATATACGTTGCTGCTCTAATAAGGTGCCGTGTGCCTTTAATAGATAATATAGTGTGAATAAAGAGCGCTACGTACTGCTTCAAAGTGCTGGTGCTATCTTTGTGCAAATAGGTTATGCTGTAGTAATTGTTTTAGTGTCCTTAATTAAACCATTTTCTGAGTGTTACATAAATAGTAATTGCTAAAAAAAATAAGATTACTGGAAAAAATAAAAATAAAATTAAAATCAAGGGGCTGCTGGTGCTTCTAATATACAGGTAATGAAACTGAGAAAAACTTATAAAATCATATCTGTGTCAGAATATCCAATTGGACTACAAAGGGGATACCACCCCGCAAGCTGTTATACACTGTCAAAACACACAGCATACTTGAACCAACATCCTGGGAAGACATAATAAAACCGCCAAAACATGAAGCCAATAAATGGAGAAATGCAACAGAAGAAGAATTAAAGTCACTTCAAGAAAATAAAACCTAGACACTCACAGAGCTCCCTCCTAACCGCAAAACTATAGGAAGCAAGTGGACTTTAACTCAGACGCAGAAGGGAATTTCCACAAATACAAAGCCAGACTAGTTGCCAAGGGTTACTCCAAGAAATTCGGTGATGACTACGATGAAACATTCACTCCCGTCATAAAACACTCCACCATCAGAGCGCTTCTTAGCGTTGCAGCCGGGAAGGGCATGCAAGTCAAACACCTAGACGTTAAAAATGCTTTCCTATATGGAGACATTAAGGAAGATCTCTACATGGAGCAACCACCAGGGTTTGAACAAAGAGATAACCTTGTGTGTAAACCTCTTATGAGCATCTACGGTTTTAAACAATCTGCAAGGATGTGCAATGAGAAAGTGAACGAAGTGCTTACTAGAGAGAGATTCTCAAGAAGTAAAGCAGACCCCTGTCTCTACTGCAAGAATCAAGAAGACAGATGAATATATATCCTTATCTATGTTGATGACATTATAACTTGTTTTGAACAAGAAGGGGATTGCAATCAGATAGTTGACAAAACTGAAAGAAAAATTTGAAATCAAAGAGCTAGGGAACATTAGCTACAATCTGGGAATCCAAATACAGAGAAAAGAGGATGGAAGTTATCTTCTCAACCAATCTCAGAAAATCCCCAAAATCTTGGAACAATTCCATATGCAAGATGCAAAGGAAGTGAAAACTCCTATGGAACCAGGCAATCTAAAGAGCAATGAAGCAGAAAACTTGCTACCCAACAATGACATGTATCGCAGAGCAATCAGTAAGCTGCTATATGTTGCCACTGTGACCAGACCAGACATAGCCGCAACAGTGGGCATACTATGCAGGAAAATTTTCAGTCCCTGTCAGTGTGATTAGAATGCAGTACCTCAAAGGAAAAATTAAGACGAAGTTACGGTTACCAGCAACATCAGATCCAAAAATGGTCAGATATGTGGATGCTGATTGGGCCGGGGGCTGTACAGACCACAAATCCACAAGTGGATTCATCTTCCAGTATGGGGAAGGTTGGTCTAGTCAAAAGCAAGCAACTATCACTCTATCTTCAACTGAAGCAGAGTACATTGCAGCAGCATACACATGTCAAGAAGCGATATGGATTTGTCAACTTTTTGTGGACATTGGGATAGACATGTCAAAACCAATTCCCATTTTTGAAGACAACCAGGGCTGTATATAGGTTAAGCAATCAGAAAAGGTCAATCCTAGGACCAAACACATCAATGTCAAGTATCACCTACTGAGGGACAATCAAGAGCAAGGTGTTATTGACATTCAATACTGCCCATCAGAGGTGATGACTGCTGATGCACTCACCAAGCCTTTGTTGAAGGAACGCCATAGTTATTTCAAGAAGAAGCTGAATATAATTTGACAAAGCACATGCTGTTGAGAAGGGGCGTTGGAAGAGCAACAGCATAGTAGCTTTTTATACTGTGACTGTGTGATGTATATGCATTTTACCTATCTATACCAGCAGGTGGCACTGCAGGGTTATAGTGTTATGTGCATGAAGAGTCTATTGTAATCCAATAAGAGGACATGTTATCTGTCCTCGGTTCTGTGTACTCATTTGTATTAAGTTCCTGGAAGACATGATGTGATATTCCTCCGTGACAGTAAAGGTGTCATCTGCATTCAACAAGCTTCCAGTGTTATATCAATACTCTGCACAATAGGTCGGACGGTTCATACCCTGGCACTTACCCCATCTATGACGCGGTTGACAGGCAGCAGCTTCCCCTTGCTTCTCCTCCTCTGCATCACTGTGTCTCCTCCCTCCTCCTCCTAGGCTAATTGGAACGATTCTTTTTTCAGCCAATCGGGAAATAGGTCTCAAGACCAGCTTCCTGGTTGGCCAGGAGGAGAATCAGCGTGACAATAACAAATATTCATTCGCTGTTGCCACACAACTGGGTGGGCACTGTGCCCCGAGTTCCCCCTTTTTTGAAGCCTATTAGGCTATAATCACAGGCTTAAAAAAAAAAAGAAACCCTGATCGGAATCCATGTGTCTGGCGCCCCGCATATAGATTATGGATAGGGGGATGGTGCCCGTACTCCCCGTATGGAAGGTCCGCCACTGTTCTGCTTTCATTTGGATAGAGTAGAGAAGGTTTTGTGAGTTTTTTTTTCTGCTGACTGTGTTCCTATTGGGGAAGATTTCTCTCCACTTCCTGTCCTAGTTATGGTTGACACTGAGATGAGAAATCTCTCTCATAGAGACAGTAAATACCAACATGTCTTATAAGAAAGCGGTAGAACCCCCTGTCAGACTTTCATTGCTTAGTCCAAAATAAATAAAAATCAAAGGTCATAAATAAAGATAATTACACCAATCCAAGTAGCAATCTCGCTGACACACCAACCAATGTGAGTCACGTGACTTTTATGTGGTTATGAGATTTTTATTGCTGACTGCATTTCTCTATTAGAGATTCCCTGTAGTTTACTTTTCCGACTGGAAACCCAGAAATCAATAAAAATCTGACACATGTTCTCACCCCTCGCCACTCCACCTATGTCTAAAAAACAAATCCTTGGCTCTTGGTGATTTTTTCTATACTGTGCACACTGCACCGTACATGCTGACAATAGAGCCGGGTGTCAAAGACTATATAACTCCTGCATGCACATTATATAATGAGCTTACTCCCACCAGTAAAGGTTTATTTCCACTTTAAGGTTAAAGACGGGAGGGAAGTGACACAAGTGAAAAGGAAGTGTAGAAAAGAAGTATACGGGAATGATGTACTAAAATTGAAACCATGGACCCAACATTCAACTGAGTGTCAGATGGCTTGATTTTATGCAATGGGATTGATACAAATAACCAAAATTGTCAAATAAGTCCAAGCGGCTTCTTCCATGCAGTATTTGGGTCCCTGATTCAAGTTTCAGCCAGTACATTATCTGCCTGGGCTTCCTTCGGTTTATTCCCACACTCTAAAGATATGTTGGTCGGGTAATTGACTTCTGTTCAAGTTGACTAGACATGTGCACTACCGAAAACTTTGTTTAGTTTCGCTTCATTCGTGTTTTTTTTTTTTCCGTTTATTGGATCATTCGTTATGATCTACATTTCAGTTCAGTTCCATTAGTTTAGATGCTGCATTTGTTACTTCAGATAATTCGTAACTTCGGATGAATTCGTATTCCTTACGTTCCATTCGTTTAGATGCAGAATTAGTTACTTCAGATGCATTTGTATTTATTACGTTTAGTGTTGAGCGAACCCGGACTGTAACGTTCGGGTCCGTACCGAACTTTCGGGTGTCCGGGACCTGGACCCGAACACGGACATTTCAAAAAACGTTCAGGTTCGGGTTCTGGGTTCTGGTAGTTGATCACGCATGTTGAATAGCTGAAGGGCAGCCAATCAACAAGCGTTTCACTGGTTTGCTCTTAGAAGCCATCACAGCCATGCCTACTAATCGCATGGCTGTGATTGGCCAGTGCATCATGTGACTCAGCCTCTTTATAAGCTAGAGTCACAGTGCTGCATGTCACATGCTCTTGGGTTAGTGTAGGGAGAGGAAGCTGCTGGCGTTTTTGTGAGGGACAGATTGCAGACATTTTAACATCTGATCCTGCATCCTGAAATCACTACTGCTGTTGCTCTGAGGGACAGATTGCAGAAATTTGAGATTTCACATACTGCTGCTTTGAGTGACAGATTTGCAGATTGCAGATCAAACTCTGCATAACACAAGGATCGCTACGATCATGCACAACGATCAGATTGTTGGAGTAATTTGAAATTTCACATACTGCTGCTTTGAGTGACACATTGCAGATCATCTCCTAGTTTATTTGATTTTAATTTATTTTCCCTATCCCCATTTTTTTGTAGGGCAATTGTCCCACTCTTACCCCCATTTTACTTCCTTTTGCAGCCCTCTAGCACTTGCCAGGACTTTGTTACAGCCATTTTTGTGCCTAAAAGTTCGGGTCCCCATTGACTTCAATGGGGTTCTGGGTCCGGGATAATGTTCGGGCAACGTTCGGGTGCCGAACCCGGACTTTTTCCCAAAGTTCGGATGGACCCGCAGAACCCGAACGTCCAGGTGTTCGCTCAACTCTAATTACGTTCATTAACAGTTACTTTAGCCAAATTTGAAAGGAAATTCCAATAAAAATGTAAATCTAATCTATTTCAAATTAGCTGCTATGGCGCAGAGACCTGAATAGATGAATTATTGACTTCAGCTATTTTACCTATAATTTAATAGTTTATAATAATAAATAATAATAATAAAAGAAAACCATAACAATAGTTAATCATTTATTTATAACAGAAAATACGAAAAACAAAATTATCTGAACGTATTTGATTTGTAAAACTCGTAGGTTGAATCGTTTTTCATTCTTTCTGACTTTTTTATTTTCAGATTTTCGTTATTTCTGACAATTCGTTTTGTATGCATTCGTCAAGAGTCCAAAAGCATCCAAATGAATGAATACAGTTGTGCTCATAAGTTTACATATCCTGGCAGAATTTATGATTTCTTGGCCATTTTTCAGAGAATATGAATGATAACACAAAAACATTTCTTTCACTCATGGTTAGTGTTTGGCTGTAGCCATTTATTATCAATCAACTATGTTTACTCTTTTTAAATCATGACAACAGAAACTACCCAAATGACCCTGATCAAAACTTTACATACCCCAGTTCTTTTTTTTTTCTTTTTATTGAGTTTTGAAGGGTGTAAGTACAAAACACAGCCTTTGGGGCATACTCCAGCTGGGAATATATAAAACAAAGCCAACTAACAAAATCCTACTATTCTACTAACTGTTGCTCAGGTCTGCCATCATTAGGATGTATCACATGAGAAATCCCTCTCAGCCCACCATAACCACCCAGATAACTGTTTCCAACCCCTGGTGATTTTGGTCTGATAACATGCACACAAGTTGACACAAAGGGGTTTGAATTGCTATTAAAGGTAACCATCCTCACCTGTGATCCGTTTGCTTGTAATTAGTGTGTGTGTATAAAAGGTCAATGCGTTTCTGGACTCCTGACAGACCCTAGCATCTTTCATCCAGTGCTGCAGTGATCTTTCTGGATTCTGAGTCATGGGGAAAGCAAAATAATTGTCAAAGGATGTGCGGGAAAAGGTAGTTGAACTGTAAAACACAGGAAAAGGATATAAAAAGATATCCAAGGAATTGAGAATGCCAATCAGCAGTGTTCAAGCTCTAATCAAGAAGTGGAAAATGAGGAGTTCTGTTGAAACCAAACCACGGTCAGGTAGACAAACTAAAATTTCAGTCACAACTGCCAGGAAAATTGTTTGGGATGCAAAGAAAAATCCATAAATAACTTCAGGACACTCTGAAAACTTGTGGTGTAGCTGCTTCAAGATGCATAATAATAAGGCACTTGAAGAAAGATAGGCTGCATGGTCGAGTCACCAGAAGAAAGCCATTGCTACGCAAATGCCACAAAGTATCCCGCTTACAATACACCAAACAGCACAGAGACAAGCCTCAAACCTTCTGGCACAAAGTCATTTGGAGTGATGAGACCATAATTGAGCTTTTTGGCTACAACCATAAACCCTACATTTGGAAAGGAGTCAACAGGGCCTGTGAAACCCGGAGGGGGATCGCTGATGTTTTGGGGATGTGTGAGCTACAAAGGCCAAGGAAATTTGGTCAAAATTGATGGCAAGATGAATGCAGTATGTTATCAAAAAATACTGGAGGAACATTTGCATTCATCAGCCAGGAAGCTGCGCATGGGACATACTTGGACTTTCCAACATGACGATAATCCAAAACACAAGGCCAAGTTGACCTGTCATTGGCTACAGCAGAATAAAGTGAAGGTTCTGGAGTGGCCATCTCAGTCTCTTGATCTCAATATCATTGAGTCACTCTGGGGAGATCTCAGATGTGCAGTTCATGCAAGACAGCACAAGAATTTCCAGGAACTGGAGGCTTTTTGCCAAGAGGAATGGGCAGCTTTACCATCTGAGAAGATAAAGAGCCTCATCCACAAATACCACAAAAGACTTCAAGCTGTCATTGATGTTAAAGGGGGCATTACACAGTATTAAGAACTGAGGTATGTCCTGGGGCGTGACCAGATGTAGAGCGGAGTGGACGTGTTCTAGTGCAGCTCCGGGACCCAAACATTTATCCTGGCCGAAAATCCTGCTTTAACACAGGAGAAATCCTCTCTAATACCCTGCAGGGTCAGAGCTACATATTCCTGTGACCGGACGGGGGATACCTTCCAAACGCCACAGCTCCGCCACTCCAGCAGCCCGTAAGCCTGCTTCCTCTGCTGCCTCTGGAGCAGGTGAGAGAACTCCTGACAAGAGTAGGCATGTCTGCAGACTCTTCCCCTCCGCAGCCACAAGCCTCCGTGGCCCAATCAGGTGACACAGCGGAAATTTTAGCTACTATTCAGCAGAGCAAGGCCTCAGTCATGGCACAGATTGGCCACCTGGCCACGGAGGTCACGCTTATCCGGGCCAACATGAACAAAATCAGAAGCCGCATGGCGGAGGCAGAGGACAGAGTTTCGGCTGCGGAAGATCTCACCGCACAGCATTCAAACTCTCTGGCTGATTTACAATGCACAGTGCAAATGCTGGTAACTAAATCTGACAACGCAGAGAACAGAATGCGAAGGAATGACGTCAGGGTGCTGGGCCTCCTGGAAGGTGCTGAGGGGGAACACCCTGCTGAATTTGCTGAAGTCTTCTTTAATGCGTTACTGAATCTGCAGAAAGTTTTCCCACCTATGTGGTAGAAGCAACCCATAGAGTCCCACCAAATCGTAAGATACTCGGGGCAACCCCCAGACCCTTCCTGGTGAAGTTTCTTAATTACAGAGACCGGGACAGGATCCTCAATGAGGCTCAAAAGCACCCCACCCTCCCGTATGACAACACAGAGGTCCATCTATACCCTGACTTCAACATATCGGATTAGTCCGATTTTTTGATACTCCAGAGGACGCGGATGTTTGGCTGCTCACACAATAGTGAACCTCCCCTGCGCAGTGCTACTTGAGGCAAGTCTTCCTTCATTCCCACACATCTTCGTTCTCCGGTGCAACTAGATTGCAAGTAGATCGCACCTCTCAGGTTGTCAGGGCTACATTACCATTAGATCCCTCCACGAACAGGTATCCGTCTTTGTCTTTCCTATATATTGCATGAGCTGACAAGCCACTCATGACTGTTCTCAGGCCCATATATCCCTATAGCATCCGGTCTCTGGCCTCCCAAGACCAACTCCATAGGAAATAACTCAGAGGTTCCCCATCTCCAGAGACTATATGGGCTAACGGAAGAACCCTTGCTGAATCACCCCCCCCTCATGTTCAGAAGGTTGGATCTTGCATAGGGCTCCACTGCACAAGCCTCCAATAGGAGCACCAAGCTTGACAGTTTGGGAACTAAAACTGCTATGGTATTAGTTGGGGTTCGACCAAGCAGTAGGGTGTTTAGCGTACTGTTTAAAGTTATGTTGCACTTGCTCAGGATTTGCTTGGGAGGGGTGCACAGTCCCGGGTTTGCAGATCCTAGGTCATCAAGGAGGACACTAGATGATCCCTACAACTTCAACTATGACTGAAAACCTAAATATTCTCTCCTGGAATAACAGAGGACTTAATGAAAAGTTCAAGCGCTCCTTGGTCTTTAAGTATATACAATACCATAAACCACACATCCTGCTTCCCCTAGAGAATCACCTGACTGGTAACAAAATCCTTTCTCTTAGGCGGGCTTGGGTTAGACAGGGTTTCCATGCCACATATTCTTCCCACGTTAGGGGAGTTTCTACCCTGATAAACAAATCCTTACTTTGCATAGTTGATCAGGTTATAACGGATCCGGGAGGTTTGGATGTCATATTGTTATTGGAAATGTTTGCACAAAGGTGGGCGATTATAAATGTATATGTCCCTCCTCCATTCGATTACAGCATTCTCTACACTATTGCTGCTAAGTTGGCTCCTCTTCAGCCTCACCATACTATTGTGGGTGGGGATTTTAATGCAATCCTAGACCCCGATAGAGATACTTCTAACCCACCCAGAGTTGTCTCCCCAGATTTTATTTCATGGGCTGACACCTTGAATCTGCGAGAATGTTGGCGGTGGAAACATCCGGAGGACAGGACATATTCACACCTGTCTGCGGTACACAGGACAGGTTCACGTATAGATTTTATGTTTGGTACTGTTTCTGTGTTGACCCAGCTGCAGTCACCCACCTCCCTAACTTTAGGTCTCTCGGACCACTTGCCGCTTGAGCTCTGTCTGGTGGTGGGCTCGAGCCGCGACTCGGGGTGTTGGAGATTGGCCTCCAGATGGTTAGCAGACACTAAGGTTCAGGAGCTGGTTACTCCCAAACTTAAAGAGTATTGGGCCCTGAACTAACATACCTCCTCCCCTGGAGTGATTTGGGAGGCGGGCAAAGCTCATATTAGAGGAGAATATGTTTCTGCTATAAAGGCCGTTAAGACAGAATATGTGTCCCAAACGCCGTTAAGACAGAATATGTGTCCCAAACGGGCAGAGGCTGACACCAAGGATGGTTTCAGTTTGAACCCATCCTCCAAAACCTATGCTACCCTAGCCCAGGCACAAAGAGACCTGAATCTTCACTATGCTTCCCTAGTGCAGTCTGACTTCAGTAAGCACCTAGCAAAGATATTTGAGTTAGGAGACAAAAATTAGAAACTTCTGGCCAACTTAGTGTCGGGGGCTCCCCTTCAAACCACAATCCCTAGGATCCATTCTCCCACAAACACTGTGGTTACTGACCCAGCGGATATCCTCTAAGAATTTAAAAATTATTATGCACAATTATACAATGACCCACAGCCAGCTCTTAATGAATCTGCCCTGCGAATCATGAGAGATCTCCACTTCCCGACCCTTACAGATGAGGATAGAGAGTCCCTGGAAAAACTATCACCTGCCAGGAAGTAGAGGATGCACTATATTCCCCCTCCAATAATAAATCCCCAGGCCCGGATGGCGTACCGGGGAATTGGTATAAATCCCATGCCACCCTATTGGCCCCAAAATTAATTAAAGTTCTCTCCCACAGTCTGGACACCGGTAGACTCCCCAACAGTATGTACCAAGCCCACATAATTTTACTGCTCAAATCTGATAAGGACCCAACAAATTGCTCCTCCTATAGACCCATCTCCCTTCTCAACAGTGACTTTAAAATCCTGACAAAAGTACTGGCCAACAGACTCATGAGGCTGCTACCTTCCCTGATTAGTATTGACCAAACCGGCTTCATGCCAGGCAAGTCGACGGATATAAATTTGTGGCGAGTGTTCACTCATCTTCAGCTCCAGACAGATGTGGAGGCCACCAGAGTTCTCGACATCGAGAAAGCCTTTGATACGGTCAAGTGGTCATACATGAAATGCGTACTTGAGGCTTTCAGATTTGGTCCCAATTTCAGGCAATGGATAGATTTATTATACCTAGCCCTTGTAGCCTGCATCAAACTGAATGGTAGACTTTCATCCCCCTTGCCAATAAAAAAAGGAACAAGACAGGGCTGCCCCTTGTCCCCTGTTCTGTTTGCCCTGGTGATGGAGCCCCTGGCAGAGAAGGTCAGATCAGGTAAAAGGCATTGCCGTGGACTGGGTGGTTGAGAAACTAGCACTTTATGCCAATGATTTAATCCTCTTTTTACATAACCCTGGCCCATTATTGTCGGCAACACTTAAAGAAGTCCTAAATTTTACCAACAGACGCCCAGGCAAAAGAGATGGCAGACTCAGACTCTCCCCTACAGTGGACTGAGACCCTTAAATATCTCGGAATAAATATTTTCCCGAATGTCAAGGATTTCCTGAAATCGCATCTGACCCCAACTCTTCAATGGTGTAAAGGCAAACTGAAAGCCCGGTCAAATCTCCCATTAACACTAGTAGGTAAGATAAACCTGGTGAAAATGAAAATTTTACCTGTCCTACTATATAAAATTAGACACTCCGCGGCCTGGATTCCCAAAACATTTTTTAAACAAATAGATTCCCTTATTACCTCCTTCTTATTGCAAGCCAAAGCTGTTAGATTTAGCAAAAAAACTCAATGCCGCCCCTGGACTCAGAGACAACTGGCAAATCCCGACTTTTATGCCTATTATTTAGCAGCCCTTTTAACACACGTTCATGGCTGGTTAATTGCTGGTGACACAAATGCCTCAGTGGTTTTAGAGGCGGCTTACTCTGGTTCTTATGAGGCCCTTCGTAACTTGTTTTATTGGCAAGCCTTTGACCCATGCTATGAAAGCAGTTATTAAAGCCTGGCATTTATCGCTGTTTAAACCCAATTTGACAAAGGTGGTGGGTCGTCTGCACCTACGCTCCTTGGGGCTGGTGCCGGTGACCCTCGGTTATCTGGGTGGTTATGGTGGGCTGAGAGGGATACACTCTCTCATGTGATTTCTCATGTGATACATCCTAATGATGGCAGACCTGAGCAACAGTTAGTAGAATAGTAGGATGTTGTTAGTTGGCTTTGTTTTATATATTCCCAGCTGGAGTATGCCCCAAAGGCTGTGTTTTGTACTTATACCCTTCAAAACTCAATAAAAAGAATAAAAAAAATAAAAAAAAGAACTGAGGTATGTAAACTTTTGATCAGGGTCATTTGGGTAGTTTCTGTTGTCATTATTATTTAAAAAGAGTAAAAACAGTTGATTGAAAATAAATGGCTTCAGCCAAACACTAACCATGAGTGAAAGAAAAGTTTTTGTGTTATCATTCATAATCTCTGAAAAATGGCCAAGAAATCATAAATTCTGCCAGGGTATGTAAACTTATGAGCACAATTGTATGCAGAATTCCGTCCAAAAACAAATTTGTAACGAAACAAATTGCACATGCCTAAATTTGACCCCAATATGTGTGCATATGGGACCTTAGATTGTAAGCTCTTTGAGGGCAGGGGCCTGATGTGAATGTACAGTATGTAAAGTGCTGTGTAAAATAGTTGCATTATATAAATACCTGTGATAATAAAAGCATATGAAAAAGAATAAAAATGCACATGAACAGACTGGTGAATAGGATGCTTAAAAAATGGTGGCTTCTCTCCAAGCTGGTGATATACTGAATATATATTATAAAACACTTTATATTCGCCATTGAGCACTTCAGGTTGTGTCCATGTGTACCCTCTGGGGATCCATTGAAGGATTGATGCTCCTGATTACCAGCAAGAAGATGCTCTTAATCAGTTTGACAGGCCTCCATAATGAGAAATGATAAGGCCACACAGAATTCTATTGATTATGGCAGCTGAAAATGTCAGTCAATAACCTATTAGTAGCTAAATTCCAGCATCAGAGAGAACATGAAGATTATCCTGAAGGATGAGCAAAGTGCAAGTACCAAGTATTGACAAGGAAGAACGCCCATCTTATTTATTTATTTTTTTTAGAAGAGAGCATCACTGCAGCGGTAGCAAGCACAGAAGTGCACATTGGTACAGCGGGGGCGAGTGTTGAGGCATACTGCATGTTGGTGCAGTGGCAGCAAGTGCAGAGGAGAGCTTTGGTGCAGTGGTGAGATAAATACGGGGAAGGGGGAGAAGTGGCAACAGCATGAAGAAGGGATGGGGGTCAGGTGCAGTGGTGAATTAGGCACAAAGCATTTGAGGTTAATCCAGTGTTAGGGAGTAAATTAAAACGATATTAAACCCAAAACCAAAAATGTAGTATTGCAGCTTACCGATCATTAGATGTGGTGGCTGTATTTGTTTTCCTTTTGTAGGCTTTTTCCCTGTGTTTTCACCTAGTGATCTGACCAGCACCAGTAAAAATAAAAAAATATAGCACCTCTCCATTGCTGCCCTCTGTAGAGTCAATTATCTGCCATCTGATGCCAGTCCCCTTCACGACTCAATTATGTCCAACATCATTTAACCTACTTCAGCTTGGTTCACAGTATCTGTGGACTAAGCAGCACTCAGTCCCGGAGCAAAGACCATCCAGTGCAGCTGGCTGAGAAGAGGAGGAAAGACCTGTGTCGGCCTGAAGACTGCAGGACAAAAGGTATATATATACAGTATCTCACAAAAGTGAGTACACCCTTCACATTTTTGTAAATATTTTATTATATTGTTTTATGTGACAACACTGAAGAAATGACACTTTGCTACAATGTAAAGCAGTGAGTGTACAGCTTGTATAACAGTGTAAATTTGCTGTCCCCTCAAAATAACTCAACACACAGCCATTAATGTCTAAACCGCTGGCAACAAAAGTGAGTACACCCCTGAAAATGTCCAAATTGGGCACAATTAGTCATTTCCCTCCCCGGTGTCATGTGACTCATTACACCCTGTTCCAAATTATTATGCAAATGATATTTTTCTCATTTACCTAAATAATTGATGTAAACAACAGTCAGCATAATTCTCGTGTTATCAACTATTAAGAGTACAATTCACATTTTATTAGAACAAACCTCCTAATGATAACAGTATTTTTGTTCAAAATAAAAAACTTGCAATGCACTGTTCCAAATTATTACGCACAGTAAGTTTCAAAACACTTTATAGGTTGTAAAGAACTGAAAATTGTCATTTTTTGTGTTTGCAGCATATTTACTGAAATCAAAAGCTATTTTAATCAAACTTTGAACAACATTTCAACTTTTTAAACATTTCAACAGGTCAGGTTACATTTTAACATAGGACCCCTTATTTGATAGCAGCTTCACAAGTCTTGCATCCATTGAACTTGTGAGTTTTTGGACAGTTTCTGCTTGAATTTGTTTGCTAGATGTCAGAATAACCGCCCAGAGCTGCTGTTTGGATGTAAACTGCCTCCCATCCTCTTAGATCTTTTACTTGAGGATGCTCCAAAGGTTCTCAATAGGATTGAGGTCAGGGGAGGATGGAGGCCACACCATGACTTTCTCTCCTTTTATCCCCATAGCAGCCATTGATGCAGATGTATTCTTTGCAGCATGAGATGGTGCATTGTCATGCATGAAGATGATTTTATTACGGAAAGCATAGTTCTTCCTTCTGTACCAGGGAAGAAAGTGGTCAGTCAGGAACTCCACATACTTTGCAGAGGTCATCTTTACACCTTCGGGGACCCTAAAGGGGCCAACCAGCTCTCTTCCCATGATTCCGGCCCAAAACATGACTCCACCACCTCCTTGCTGACGTTGCAGCCTTGTTGGATCCACTACTCCATCCATCTGGACCTTCCAGGGTTGCACGGCACTCATCAGTGAACAGGACTGTTTGAAAATTAGTCTTCATGTATTTTTCTGCCCAATGCAGCCGTTTCTGCTTGTGAGCATTGGTTAGTGGAATGGAAGGTTTATGCACAGTTACAAGACTCTGGAGGACTCTACACCTTGATGTCTGTGGGACTCCAGAGGCACTAGCAGCTTTAAATATCTGTTTGCTGCTATGTAATGGTGTTTTAGCAGCTGCTCTCTTGATCCGATGCATGGATCTGGCAGAAATCTTCCTCAATGTGCCTTTATCTGCACAAACCCGTCCGTGCGATGAATCGGCCACAAATCTCTTAATAGTGCGATGATCACGCTTAAGTTTTCGTGAAATATCTAATGTTATCATAACTCGTCCAAGGCATTGAACTATTTCACTCTTTTGGGCAGCAGAGAGATCTTTTTTCTTCCCCATATTGCTTGAAAATGGTGCTCTGCTTAATAATGTGGAACACCCTCCTTTAGTAGTTTTTCCTTTAATTGGGCTCACCTGGCAATACCCCTTCTTTTTTCTAGAGAGACGACGGGTTTTCTCACTTTATCAAGTTACGGAACCTGCTCAATACTATTGTAATCTATAAAGTGCTTTTGAATTCGCACTAGTAGCGTGATAATTCTCTAAACACCGGCTAAGTAGCGTGCCTGCCCAAACACGTCTATTTCCGTGTAACTCCTTCTAAAGACGGTCTAGGTACGTAGCCTAGTTCTCTCGTCGACGATTTTGTGGTAATGTATCGTCGTTTGTCTATAAATTTCGACGATCACGGAGACCTCAGGGTGTCTGTAGTTCCACATCTCAGGAGGTCTCAGAAC
>BLSH010031449.1:1006536-1017937 GCA_018402905.1 Glandirana rugosa | reverse complement strand
CTTCATGACTTTGTGGGGTTTTATGTTCGTCCTACTAGGAGTTAACTAGGCAGGGAAAAGAATCAGCTGGCCCCTCCCTTGGGGGCCGTCCTCTTTCCCTACATCAAACCCCCTCACAGAATAGCTCTTCAGTTCGTACACAAGCCGTACCAAAACAGAGCCCAGAGGGGTGGGTGCTGCGTCTGTCAGTGAACTCGGAGAAAAGGATTTTACGGTAAGTTATAATAAAATCCCTTTTTCTCCTACGTTCACTGACAGACGCAGCTCTTCATGACTTTGTGGGGACGTCCCCAAGCTGTGTCAAAAAAGAGGGGTGGGTAAACGCAAACAACTGTACCCAACTGAACCTCTGAGAAGGCGTCAGACGCGCCTACACTACCGCCTGCAGAGCCTGCGGCCAAAGGCAGCATCCAAAGATGTGAACACATCAACTAATAAAACTTAGTAAAAATGAGTAAAAGGGTGAACCGAGGCCCAAATGGCCGCATTGCACACCTGTGACACCGAAGCCTGGTGTCTGACAACCCAGTAAGTACTAACCGCCCGGGTAGAATGAGCCGTGACCGGAAAAAAAGGGGGAACCTAGCCCCGAACAGAATACACATGGGTCACGGTTTTTTTTTTTTTAAAAATCCACTGAGAAATCGTAGCCGAAGAGGCCGCCAGACCTTTTGTGCGGTTCTTCAGGCACAACAAACAAGGCGCCAGCCTTCCGAAAAGGAGCTGTAGCAGCCAAGTACACTCTTAAGGCCCTTACTACGTCCAAAGTATGCAACTCAAACTCCTTGGGGTGCGATGGACGAGGGCACAATGAAGGCAGGACAATATCTTCATTGATAAGAAAAGAGGAGACTACCTTCAGGAGAAAAGGAGGAAGGGGTCGCAAGACCGCCTTATCCTACATTACCAAATAAGGAAACTTGCACGATAGTGCAGCCAATTCCGATACTCGTCTGGCAGAAGTAAAGGCGACTAAGAAGGCCACCTTCTGCGACAGAAGTTGTAAGGGAATCTCCCTGAGTATTTCATAAGGTGGTTTGTGAAGAACAGAAAGCACCAGATTCAGATCCCACGGAGCCATCGGAGATCTCACCCGAGGCGCCACATGTCGCACACCTTCTACAAAGGTACGAATCAGAGAGTGCGAAGCCAAGGTCTTTGAAAAGTATGGCTAAAGCCGAGATCTGGCCCTTAAGGGTACTCAAAGCCAACTGCTTATTCAGACCCTGCTGTAAAAAGGGTCAGTATCCTGGAGACTACAAACAAGCGAGGGTTAAAGCCCTCCCCCTCGCACCAAGCAAAGAAAGCCTTCCAGGTGCGGTGATAAAACCTGCGAGAGGTGCACTTGCGAGCTGTCAACCGAGTAGGGATCAAGGAGTCGGCCACTCCTCTTATCTCTGAGCACCTGGGACTCAATAACCAAGCTGTCAAAGCCAGCGAGGGTAAAGCAGGGTGCAAGATGGGTCCCTAGAGACAGGAGGTCGTCCCGCATCGGGAGCCGCCAGGAGGCGTCTGCCACCATTTGCACTACGTTTGCGTACCAGGTGCGCCGAGGCCAAACCGGGGCCACCAGAATGGTCGGAATTTCTTCCATCACTATTCTGCGCACCAATCTCGGAAGCAGACGTATGGGAGGAAAAACATAAAGGAGGCGATAACGGCTCCAGGGAGTCACCAGGGCATCCATGGCCACTGCCAACAGATCCTTTGTCCTGGACACAAAAATTCTCACCTTGAGATTGAACCTGGACCCATAAGATCCACATCCGGTGTCCCCCATTTGTGGCAAATCTGATTGAACACCCCCGGTGAAGGGACCACACCCCCTGGACCAGCTTCTGGCGACTAAGAAAGTCCGCCTGCCAGTTCTCCACACCTGGGATGTAAACCGCAGAGATTGCCGGAACGTAGAGTTCCGCCCAACGCAGAATCAGAGCTGCCTCCGCAGCCGCCGCTGGGCTCCGTGTGCCGCCCTGATGATTCACATACGCCACCGCCGAGGCATTGTCCGATTGAATTCGAATCGGGCGGCCTTGCAATCTCTTTTCCAATGAGAAAGACACAGTCTGATCTCTCTCAGCTCCAGCACGTTGATGGGTAGGCAGGCCTACTGGGCCGACAAACGACCCTGATCTTATAGTCGTTCCAGGACTCCGCCCCAGCCCATCAGGCTGGCGTCCGTGGTGATTACCGTCCACCGAAGGGACAGGAACGACTTCCCCTGAGTGAGGACCGAGTCCCATAACCACCAGGCGAGGGACGCCCTGATCTGAGGGCCCAGCCGGATCGGAAGATCCAAACGACCAGTGGGGCTTGTCCCATTGGACCAGAATTGCTCGCTGGAGCAAACGAGTGTGACTCTGGGCAAAAGGTATCGCCTCGAACGATGAGACCATGAACCCCAGCACCCTCATACAGAACCGCAAGGAAGACCGGCGGCGTGATAGGAGGGTGCGCACAGCCGATTGTAAGTTCTGTAGCTTCGTCGGAGGGAAAAACACCTTTGTTTGTCCATAATGATACTCCAGACGGCAGGAAGGAGACACCGACGACTACTGCAGGTTGATCAACCAGCCGAAGTCCCGCAATGAGACCATTGCGATGTTCACATTCTCCTCCAGGGCAGAGACAGAGTCCGCTCGCAGGAGCAGATCGTCCAGGTACGCCACTATGGCAATGCCCCTCCTACGCAGCAACGCCAACACCGGGGCCAGAAACTTCGTGAACACCCGGGGCGCGGAGGTCAGGCCGACGGAAAGAGCTACAAATTGAAAATCTGCGAATCGCAGAAAAACGCTGATGTCACGGATGGATGGGGACATGGAGGTACGCATCCTTTCCAATGACGCTAGGAAGTCCCCCTGGTGCAGGGCGGCCACGACCGATCGAACAGACTCCATCCGGAATTCGCACGCCCTGACAAACCTGTTTAGGGCCTTCAATTCCAGGATGGGCCGAAAGCCGTCCCCTTTTTTGGGCACCACAAAGAGATTCGAGTAAAAACCTCAAAATCCCTCTCTGAGGGAATCGGTGCAATCACTCCCTGTTCTGATAGAGCCTGTACTGCCCTGGAAGGGCCAGCCTGCGATCCAGCGGGAGGTGTAAATTTGATGGGAAGTGCGAACCCCCGAAGACGTCCCCCCACCCGACACTCGGGTGGGGGCGCCCCATCAGGCTGAGGAAGACTTGTCTCCCGTCTTTCCTGGTTTGCGCTGCCGCTGCTGGCGTCCGGCCCCTGCAGCAACCTTACTGGAACGGGTTCCCTTGCTTGCCGTGCCTGATGCACGAAAAGACTACCTCTGACCCGGCGTAGCAGGCTCCTGTCTAAGGTGGAACTCACGCCTGCGGGGCTCCGGAAGGAAAGTACTCTTGCCTGCTGTGAGATCCTTAATGATTTCAGCAAGGCACGAGCCAAAATGGGCGCCCATCCTGAAAAGGAAGATCAGCCCAACCTAGTGCGGAAGCGTGGTCACCGACCAGGGTCGCAGCCAAGAGTTCTGTGAAGTCTAAAGGCCGCTATCGACATTCTAGACAGCAAGAGCAGAACATCCACCGCCGCATGGTCCTGGTTTGCACAGAGGCATTTTATCCCCTGGAGTAAAAACTCAGCCTACTGCGGTGCCTCCATCAGGCGACCGCCCACCAGGTCTGACTTGTCTGACTGAAGTTCCTCCATGCACTCAGAGGTACTGCGCTGCCATGGCCGCAGCCAAAGGAGGTCGCACTGCGGCGCCCGCGTTCAAGAACAAGGACTTCAAAAGTGCCCCTGTCCTGCTATCGGCAGGATCCCTGAAGGAAGGAGTCCCCGCCATGGAATGATAGTCGTCTTGGTAAGGCGTGCAATAAGCGGATCCACCGCAGGAGATTCCCCATTTCTTTAGGAAAATCTCCCCAAAGGGATAGCGTTCAGTAAAACGGCCAGTCAGTGAGGAGGAACGGTGGGTTGCTGCCATTCACGATATAGGAAATGGTTAAAAATTAACTGTAAGGATAGGACTTGGGGCCTTGGGGGGCCTAGAAGACCCGCACACATAAGCAGATCGCGATTCGCCCGTTTGATGCAACTTGGTGCGAATGCCAGCGATAATGGTGGCGACCAGCACATTGTCCTGGTCAGCCACTGGCTCCTGGTCCTCCTCACCTACCATGTCACCTCAGCAGACAAATCCCCCTGGGTCTCTAAGACCCTTGAAGCCCCTCAAACTCAGTATCTTCCCCTGAGGATAAAAAAGGGGGGGCGCTTCCAGGGGGCCCGCAGAGCGGCGTCCCCACATGGAAAGATTTCAGTGATAACATGCCGCAGCTGGGTGAGAAAAGCCCCTTGGGCAGACTGCGTGGCTGCTGATGCCCTCTCAGCAGGTTTTGCAGGGAGATCAGCCATTGTCAGGGATGGATGGACGCCCCGCACACAGCCACACACCCCCACAGGATCAGAGGGCAGCACCCCACCGCCACCAGCACCCAGGGGGAGCCCAGCTATACTTGCTATTTTGCTGCCCATCAGCGCCGATCGTTCAGAAATACTGCCTGTCACCGTCCATTTTCTGAGGGGAGAAGTTGCAGCCACGTGTAGAATGCAAAGCATGCAGTGAAAATGGCCGCCAGGAAGCACTAGAGGGTGAAACACACCTCTCAGGCAACGTGCAGTACCGAATATGGCCACTCCGAGCGCTAGAGGGAAAGCCCCATAGGCTGGAAATGTCAGCGGCTACGGCAAAATGGCGGCGGTCCGCCGCAAAATGGCGGCCGAAGGACCGCATGGTGATGCTGGACGAGAAGGCCGAACAAACGGGCAGCGCTGGGGAGGGGGGCGAGGTGTGGCAGGGGGCAAGATGAGAGGCTGATCCCCACCGGTGGCTACCCCGGACAAGCTACTGGAGCAGTGGAAAAACCGCATTTGCAGACGTCAGGCCCACTTCACTCACCCGGTTGGGGAGGAAGGCAGGGCGCTCACTTACCCGTCCGACGCCACGGCAGCCACCGAACGCAGACTTTCCACCCTCGATGGGGGGCATGCTGCCGGCCCAGAGTCGCCCTGCCGAACGAATCGGGAAGGGGACCATGTGGGGGAGCCCGCCCCGGGCCACCCGCACGGAACGGGTAAGATGCGGCGGGTCCCTGTGTTGGGGCCGGCTTCGCATCATGTGGGCCAGGTCGGGGAAAGTACAGAGCACCAGGACTCTTGATGCCCCGACCGGCTTCTTGATAGCAGATCATCTTGATTGCAGCAAAAAAGGAAAAGAAAATAAAAAATAAAAATGGTCACAATAGGACCGCAGTTCCCTATAGGGAAGCCAGGTCAACTCCTTGCGAACTAGGCATTGAAACTGAAGAGCTATTCTGTGAGGGGGTTTGATGTAGGGAAAGAGGACGGCCCCCAAGGGAGGAGCCAGCTGATTCTTTTCCCTGCCTAGTTAACTCCTAGTAGGACGAACATAAAACCCCACAAAGTCATGAAGAGCTGCGTCTGTCAGTGAACGTAGGAGAAATTACTCCTGTAAATAAACATTAGTGCTACTCAAACAAACCATTACTGCTGAGACAACAATCAGTCCAGCTGTGTATATGCTAGGTTAGCTGCAAAACACAATTTTTTTTTTTTAAATATAGTGGTGAGGGCTAGAAACTGACAGGTATTCAAAGCTGAGTTCCAGTCATTATATATAATTAGCCACATTGTAATGTGCATCCATAGTGATGCAATGTTTGGATACTTATATGGTGAAATTGCGTCAAGGCCACCTAGGCAACTACATCATCCGCCCGGCGACTCCTGGAATATCTAGGTCATCAATCCCAGAAGTATTCGGACATCTAATGCGCAATCGCGAAATGACCATAACAAAGCTCACCCTGCAGTGTCATTATCGTGCAGACCCCAGATCGGGAGGTGCATTCAGGGTAGCCAACTGCACAAAATCCAGGAAAACAAGCCAGGTTGGCTTCAGTTGTCCACATCCTCCATGGCTGCAGTTGGGAGAAGCGAGAAATCATCATCTAGTAATTATAATGTACATATGGCCAGCAATATCCATTGCAGTTATGGTGCATTACAACAATGTTGATGATGTGATTAAGATAACTTTGGCAAGGAGACTGGAACTCCGCTTTAATGCCATGTCCCACAAGGAAACATTCCTCACATGAGGTCCTTATCAAACACAAAGTATGGGTGGGGGAAACTCTTAAAAACAATATTGCAGTACAACTTCTTCACTCTCATCTAAAACTGGTGAAAAAAAAAAACACAAAAGTCTTACCATTTTACAGCAGCTTATAAGTCAAACTTTTTCACAGGTAGTCAGGTGAAAGGCAGGCACTACTGTATATGGTACATTTACTTCTATATAACAGCTGTACTAATACAATTTGATTTTATGATGAGTGCATAGGCCTGGTTCAGGGCATATAAGGCAGATGTTGATGTTTTACTTACCTTTGGCTTTATAAACCTTGTGTTGAACAGCACTTGCACCAAAGTTCTGAGTACTAAAACCCAGCAAACTTAAGTTACATACACACACACACACACACACCATATACGCCTTTGCATAGAGTCGCTTTAACAGCAATGGAAACTGAATCCTGAACATGAAGTGCTCCTCTGAATGAAAGCTCATTTAACTCTCTGCTACTATGAGGTTCAATGAATATGCGGTTAATGTGTACTCATTACCATAAGTGCCTCTGAATCAACTTGCAGATTAAAAAAAACAAAAAGTTAATAAAACGCAAAGAGACTTTGTGAAAATTCAATCATTTTATTATCTGCCCTGAAAGCATGCATTATATTACAGCGAGTGTAAACAGCTCATCTGATGCGCTGACATAAGCAGCTTTGTAGGATTTGGAATGTTATATATAAACGTCTCTCCCTGGTAAATACGACATAAAACAGACATTTAGTGTGATACTTTGCCTGGCTAGTAACACCCAGAGCAGCTTACAAAAAAAAATTACTTTGTTAAATTACCTCATTGCGCTTTCATTCATTTTATTGCTACACATGAAAAGAAGGCCTTTTATTTCCAGATTATACTGATTGTCTCCATGCAAATCCCCCATTTACGGACCCAGACTGAGCATGCTATGGCAAAAACTTGGACCATCCAGAGGCTCCATAGTGTGGAAGTACAAGCTTTGAATGAACATGCTGGCACTTGTAGTTCCAGGCAAGGTTGGAGAGAATGACCTATTGTCTGCGACAGTGAAGGCTCGTACAGTTATGGCTCTTTCACTTCTAAGAATCAAGCAGTTCCACGTGCTTTGCAAGCAACTCAACAGCAAATAATGAAAAATAGATGTAGGTCACCTCTGTACTTCCAAATACCAGCAGTGCGGGCCAACATACACAAGCAATTTGCAGCCGTACTACTGAATGATCACATTTGGACCAAATGCTAAATATAGAATAGTCAGTGGTGTTTGGCTAAGCTACTTGGGATAAAATGTCAAGAAACTCTTAAGAGACATCGAAACTATACAAGAATTTTGATTCAAATGGATCACAATGAGGAGCTTTTAAAAGGTTAGGGAATTATCATCCAATGAAGAGCAAGCAAATACCAGCTGGTCAGAATAACTAGTGCATGGGAAAAACGGCTTGCCAAGCACTAGCTTAGAGCTTCCTTACACATCCCAGCATTGGGATCAGAGATTACTCCACCATATGTTTACAGAACAGCTTCTTGACTGGGGTGAGGAATAGAATAAAAGGTGGTTGTTAGGGTACTGGTCAGGTAGTGATTGCAAAGAAAAAAAAGAAAAATGACAACTGTAGTGCTGTGCGAGGTCACTCAGTTACCAACTGCTGATTGCTTGGGTAACACCCCTCACTTAAAGCAAAGGAAAAAACAAATTTCAGGATCTTGTTGCTGCACCACTATCCCTATTCTTAGGAATCCCATTGGGCTTAAGGCATGTGCATTTGTCACAAAGTTGTTTTCAAGCAATTGCCTGGTGATGATGCAAAAAGAGGGACTTGCTGCAGATAAGTTGCATATGACCATGTCACTGCAAAGTCACACCACTTCTGAACAATGATCCAATGAACAGCTTAAGTATCATAATTCAAAGTGGACATGTCAAGAACAATGAAGGATTAACAGAACTCAGTAATTCACACACACGTTCACTAAATTTCATTCATTTTCCAGTTACAATTGCACATAATTCCTTGATTTACAGTCCAGGTTTGGTCTTAGATGAAAACCACTCGTGTAAAAGAATATCACACTTGTGAACTTACATTAAAAGTATTCGGGCTCACACTAACAAACATCTATGGATGCAGGCATCTCTTTGGGTGGGGTTGCATTCCCTAGCAAAATAAATGGCACATATACAAGCACAGACCAGAGATATAAAAAGTGCAAGTATCAATACTTCCATTCTGAAATTGGCCTTGCATGTAAAATGCAAGGTGGGGTTCGCTAGGTGCCTCCCTCTGCCCTTTTTTGAAACACTGTATCAACATAAAAAAAAAAAAAAACAAGAGAAAGTTAGATAGTATATTTACCTTTCCCCCAGCCTAAGGTCACAGTGCCTAGCGAGGTGATCCTTATTCCTGTGGGATCTGGTTATTTAGAATTACTCCAGATCTGCCTGAGAATATACTTCCAGTATTGCATAGTAGCTTCTTCTCAAGAAATCTGGAGTACTCACTATTCCCCAGAATGTCATCAGCAGGATTAAATCATCCCCTGCACCACAGAAGCCAAAAGAAATGTGAATACAATAGCTTTCGTTTCCCTTACTGGTTTATGCTTTAAAGCGGAGTTCCACCCAAAAGTGGAACTTCCGCTTTAAGTCCTCCTCCCCAGCTCCAGATGCTGAAACTGAGCGTTTGGGGAGGAGGGGGGGTGGGGATACCCTATTTTTAGGGGTACTTCCGCCCCGGTCGCCTTAGGCGATCGGAAGTGGAAGGACTCCTTCCCCCTCCCTCCCGAAGTCTTCAGGGACACAGGACAGGTCCTAGAAGACTTCGGGACCAATCACAATGCGCAGCGCCGCTCGCGCATGCGCAGTGTGCGCCCGGCCGTGAAGCCGCGGCCGGGTGCCCACAGTAGCAATGCCGGCGCCGCGGAGGCGAGGGGGAGAGGAGCGAGGCTCCGTGCGGCTCCATCGCTGGACCGGGAGACAGGTAAGTATCGGTTTATTAAAAGTCAGCAGCTACACTTTTTGTAGCTGCTGACTTTTAATAAACCTAAGGAAAGGTGGAACTCCGCTTTAATGATTATGTGAGCTTATAGCAAGGGGGAGGCAGGGGTACTTAAAATATGGACCTTGCAAGGAGTGCAAGGCCCAATTTAAAGAAGCATCCAAAAGGTACCCAGAGAAGTGTAAATGAGTGCTGACAGCAGCGGGCACCAGCAATCAACAACCTTAGTGGTTATCTAGGTGCATTGGGCCATCAGAAGCCAGAGCCCTAATCATGAGCACAGAATAAGACCCCTTTCATACTGAGGCGCTATTTAATTAAAAATAGCGTCTGTAAAGCACCTCAAGAATCCCTCCCAATTCACCCCAATGAGTGCTTTCACACTGAGGCGGTGCACTTGCAGGACGTTACAAAAAGTCCTGCAAGCCGCATCTTTAGAGCGGTGCGGTGAGCGGTAATATACCGCTCCTCCACCTCCCCTGCACCAACCCCCTTGTGGGGGGTTAAAAGCGCACCGCTCCCACCGCAGTAGCGCCGCTATAACAGCAGTAAATCCCCACTGAAGCTAGCTGGGATTTACTGCTAACGCCCACTGCCCTCAGTGAAAGTGCCCTAACCGAATAGCTGTTTGCAAAGGTACAGTCCACTCAAAATCTATATTTAAAGTGATTGTAAAGCTTTTATTTGTTTTTTAATAAAATAACAAGCATGTGATAGTTACCTGCTCTATGTAATTGTTTTGCACAGAGCATCCAAGACCCTCCTCTCCTTGGGTCCCTTGCCAGCGTTCCTGGCTCCTCCTCTTCGGTGAGTGCTTACACCGAGAGACACTTTCTATGGGGGCACTTGTGGGCTCGCTCCCGAGCCACCCTGTCTTGTCTATTGAGACAGACAGGATAGCTCGGCCCACCCCCCATCACAGAACTTTATAGACAGCCACTGGCTCCCGCCATTATCTGTCTGCCCTGTGAGGAGGTAGAGAGATGATGCGCTCATGTACAGTGCTGGATCGAAATCTGGCTCAAGTAACAATAAGAGGGGGCTGAGTGGATTTTGTGATGCAGTTTTGTTTTTGTTTTTTTACTTAATGCATAGAATGCATTAAAGTAAAAAAATAATTTAAAAAAATCTTTAGAACCACTTAAAAGTTTTTTTGTTTTATTTGGCGGCTTAAATATTCACTTCTATTATTCCACAGAATCCAGAAGCCATGGCCATAATAATCACCAAAATCTCCCTCCCGCTGCACTCACCAGCAAGTTAATATTAAAGCTCAACTGAACATAGCAGAGAAGAACCTTTGGTCTATGTGGAAGCAGCAGTCTCTCTGCAGAGACCTGAACTCACCCCCACTTTAGCCAGAGCTACAGCTCTCAAATCATCAGGCATTTTTTTAAATGAGGAGCTTTACACGACTCAACATGGGGTGTGTCAGACTGCTACAGAGAGACCACTGCTTCTACACAAAGCAAGACATGCTGGCAGAAGACAGGCTTTTCTACCAAGGCTGTGGTGGCTTACTAAAGAAATGAATAGTGGGGCTTATGCAATACCTTTTGCTTTGATGAACCCTAAATGTATTTAGCCAGTTTAATTTGAAAGTTCAGTTAGGCTTGAACAACCTAAAAGAGACAGGAAACTCGAGCACAGATTTATCCCCAGAGCTGGAAGTTGCCAAAAGGCAGGTTCGGTCTCTGGCAATTACCAAAAACTGATTTTTTTTTTTTCCTGGCAGGAAAACAGCTCTTCAAGGATCAGAATTGTTAGCCACTGAAATCTTGGGGAAAAAAAAAACTGCATTTGGGACTGTTCTCACTGGGAGGCTGTGACAAATATGGATGGTCAGTGGATGACAATACACAAGTGGTCTGTGTTAATAGCAAAAGAAAACACCTACATATTTATATCCATTTCAATGGTACAGAAATTCTCTAAAAAAATAAGTATAGGTATGTCGGTCCAACGTTAACACGTAAAGTTTAATACGAGGAAACAAATTTAATCGACACTATATGGTAAAAAAGTACATACAAAATATAAGACATTCTAGAGATAAAAGTACATTGTCACAAACTAATCCCGAGTACAACTACCCTCAGTAATCTATGTCACTCGTGACAGGATTACACCAATCCACAAAAGAAAACGATAATTGTGTCTGGTGAACACATAACAGTAGGTGACTGGTAGGTATAAACAGTGTCGGAGGGTCACTCTTGTCAGGGTTTACGTCAAAAAAAA
>BLSH010031449.1:994174-1006526 GCA_018402905.1 Glandirana rugosa | reverse complement strand
TTAAATGAGGAGCTTTACACGACTCAACATGGGGTGTGTCAGACTGCTACAGAGAGACCACTGCTTCTACACAAAGCAAGACATGCTGGCAGAAGACAGGCTTTTCTACCAAGGCTGTGGTGGCTTACTAAAGAAATGAATAGTGGGGCTTATGCAATACCTTTTGCTTTGATGAACCCTAAATGTATTTAGCCAGTTTAATTTGAAAGTTCAGTTAGGCTTGAACAACCTAAAAGAGACAGGAAACTCGAGCACAGATTTATCCCCAGAGCTGGAAGTTGCCAAAAGGCAGGTTCGGTCTCTGGCAATTACCAAAAACTGATTTTTTTTTTTTCCTGGCAGGAAAACAGCTCTTCAAGGATCAGAATTGTTAGCCACTGAAATCTTGGGGGAAAAAAAAACTGCATTTGGGACTGTTCTCACTGGGAGGCTGTGACAAATATGGATGGTCAGTGGATGACAATACACAAGTGGTCTGTGTTAATAGCAAAAGAAAACACCTAACCACATTAGGACAGTGCTCACTGTATCTAATGACTCCCATCAACATGAGCCCTAATCAAACACTGTTACATGAAAATAGAGATCTTACAGAATATAAAACATACATGAAAAAATGGTATATCACAGCTAATTTAAACAAAGGAGCATAATTTGAAATGCACAATTGCAACCTGGCTGTATGGATATGAATAAAAAAATCTCTTAAAGACATGGTAACTTTACCTATATTTATACTTTTTTTTTTTTTCTGGGAAACATACATGGGTAAAAAAATATTGCATAGAGCTGAACAGTCTTTCTAGACGTCAGGCTGAAAAGCCTGGGGTTAGAGGGGCAGTTTTCATGCGATATACTAACAATGGAGAAAATCATATCAGCATTGAGTATATGGAATGATTTTAATAGGGGACAATCCAGTGTAAGTGCAAATGTTCCCATTTTACTGCATTGAATGGTGTGTCCCCATTCACATGCAGATTTTTTTCTTTACAGGTAAACCCAGGTTGATTCAATCCTCCGCCATCTTTGTTAAAACTGTCCGTCACCCCAGCATGGACGATCTGACTCCCTGATGTCCAAAACCTTCCTCTGCCTGCTCCTCCACAACCCTGATATATCAAGGAAATCTGGCTACTGAACAATATGTTTGCTGTTACTTCACTAGCTGTATACTTATTCTTAGGGTTTGTGATTCAAAGTACAGAAGCTGGAGGATGAGCAAAACAGCCAGATCAGCACTTATAGCTCGGACAGGTTAAGTGCCCAGCGACTTCAAAGTAGTTTATGCACTACTTTGGTCATACTTTCATGCAACTTGAGGGCCACAGAGGTCAATGTTAACCCTTAAAAGTCATATGAAAGTTGTACCTGAATGTTTTACATGCAACAGTTTCCCATTATCGTTGGTCAAAGCCAAAGTTGCATCCAAGTCATACCCATCCAAAGTTGTGTCAAAGCTGCACCCCAATGTCAAACTACTTTGGAGTTGTACACATGTGAATGGAGCCTTAGACCCCATACACACTATTCGATTTTCTGCAGATTTTCCAAAACCGTATAATATGAGGTCAAACCTTAAGAGTTTCAATTTGTACGCAATCAGGCAGGCTCTTGCACTACAGGGTTCTGGTAAATCTGAAGACAAAAATCTGCAGAAAATCTAAAGAGACTGTTGCCATAAATAAATGAAAAAAAAAAGGCCATAAAAAATTCACTGCAGTAGAAGAATGTTTATACCCTCCCGTCACCTATTCCTAGAACTTTTCTTCTGGACCTATGCTCTTTTAAATGGTCTACGGCCTCCTGAGGAATCTCCACGTCTGACATTTCCAGGTGACCTGGATGTCTGGTCTGCTACCAAGTGCTGTGGCTCCATTCACTGGCATCTACACCACTATAGGATACAGAGGTGACATAGGAGACGGTGGACTGGCCCACAACATGTGGTAATGGAAACAGACATCAGACACTCCCAGAAGTGTCATATGTGATGCCTCTTCTGGAGTCTGTAGCCCTCAAATAGAGTGAAGACTCCGTGAACAGACGGAGGGACATTCTTTTACGACAGGGAACGCTTTATTTCATTTAAGGTAACAGTCACTTTAATCTCATACAAAGCAGAGATGCTACCTGATTTCTGCTGGGTTCCTTGGAGAAACAGATGAAGGGCTGATCAGAAAACTAGGTGACACCGACAGTCAAGCAAAGTATATCAAGTGTGTGGCAGGAGGGTGAAGTTTGGCTTTGTTTTTGGGCAGAGACACCGGAGTCATGGAGTGTTTCAACAAACCAGCTGGCAGTCAAACCCACCTGAGTCCAATGAAAACTGAATAATCGGATTCTTGTTGGACTCACCTTTTAACACAATCCCTTGTTTAAATCCTAGTGCAAGTGACTTGATTTCCATATACATATTAAAAAAAAGAAGCTAAATATGCATACGTGACAGATGCTTTCAACATAGATTTTTAACATCTTGCTATATGATAGAAATCTTAATGTTATACACAGCTCATTATTAATACTCAGCTGTGCACAGGCACAACTGGGGGATTTTTTTTAGCAAATTTTATCTAAAATATACAAAAAAAAAAAAAAAGAACATTTCCCTTTCCAAGAATAGGAAAAATAACAGGTAGCAATAAATCTAAGGCTATTCGTTTGGACCCCTGATAGACTATATTACAGATTATCTGAAAAGATATTTATATATATATATATATATATATTTCACCATATTTATAGCATAAACATTTAAAAAATTACAATAGAAGTATTTAATAAAAGTCTGATACACAATTCCCTCTCTTTACACAGAAGTTCAGTAGTATTTCAAGCAAACCCAGTTTAAAACAAAAAAAAAAAAAAAAAAAAAGGCTTGCTGCTCCAGCTCATAAGAAGTAAGGCCTCGTATTGTATTGGCAGAGCGCAGGAACAAAGGAAACCGTAGCTGTGTCTTATTGTGAACAGGTAATAAAACTCTGTATCGTGTTTATCCTTCTGTCTACATAAGTGGAACAGACTGAAAATGTGAAGAGGATGCTGAGATGCTAGAGGATGTTTATCTCATGTCAGTTGTACGGCTTTCTTCAATTTCTCGATCTCGCTCTGATGGAGAGAGGGAAAAAAAGAGAGTTATTCTGGGATCACTACAGAGTGTTGCAAATCAAGGTACACAAAGCCAAAGCACAAACATTTTGAAGGAAAGAGCGGTCAATAGTGACTGTATTGTGTCATTTGACCACAGCACAGTGGGACAGCAAGATGCAGAGTAAGCTTGCATGCAGCACCAACAGCCCAAGGCCTTGTCCACCCTAGGTACGGCTTTTAAATGCTGGATGTAGGAGTTTTACAAAGCAATTTTGTAGCTTTCACCAGCTTTCTTGAAGCATGTTTACCCTCCTTTTGCCTTACCATAAAACATTTTTTTTGGAGTTCATTAAGGAACACCGGATTTAGCTAAACGCAAACATTTGGGTTATACTGCCACCTACAGGACACTGGCAAACAAAGGACTAGATTACAAAACACAGAGGGGTGGGACCAGTGGCTTTTAATGGCAACGGTGAAACCTTGTCCTTGCAACCATATGCTTGTATGATGACCTGAGCCACTGGGTCAATAAGGACTGTTATTCCTTCTGATGAAAGCAGTGGCTGACAGGTAAACCCGCACAGACAAGGAAAAATATTGATCTAAGCCAGATTGCAAAAAATGTTAGAACTCATCTCAGTATTTTATGGTGTGAAACTTTCTTTCCTCACACCAGGTGAAGTAAACCTTCTATGTGTAGATTTCCTAGCTTTTAAAAGCTAAAGAATTATAGACTTCAGAACTTTAGGCTTCAATAGCCCTGTCATTAAAGCCAGTAAAGGGGAAGCAGGGTGGCAAAACAAACATTGAGATAGATCTGGTAGATCCTGAAGAGACCACGGAGTGCCGATCAGAAGTTTGATCATGCTGGATTACTGCATCCACCTGTGACAGTTTGGAGCTAGGAGGACCACTGGAACATCTTTGTCATCCCACAGTAGACAAAGGTTAATCCTGATCCCACAGTGAGTCACTAGAACATCCAATGCTTCTGCCAGAGGATCTCCACATCTAGAGACAAATCTGCACAGATGTGTGTTAAACCTAGAAGCCAGCTCAACATCCGGCGTCTCCCACCTGTGACATAGACCCTTAAACATCTCTGTGTGTAGGGGCCACTCCCCTAAGTCCGGACACTGCAGCAGTCTGCCAATTGTCTAAAATGTCTAAAAGTCTAAAAAGTGAGTGGTAGACAAGGCTGGAACATGGTGTTCTGCCCAGGATGGAATCCTTTCTACCGTTCAATGGGACTGACTGAAGAAGGTCACCATCAACCAAAGAGTCGCTCATCTCTTGCAATGTAGAGTCCGAGACTCAACACTTTCTTGGGGAAGGAAATCTCTGGCTTGGCCCTTGTCTAGAACCAGTGATGTGTTGGTTCAAGCGCCAACTTCTAAGCTTCAGAATCCTAACAAAACTTTTAGGTCAGGATTGCTTGCATTATAGTGATGGTCAACATTTGAGCTGACTGTTTCCCTAATAGGAGGTTGTCTAGGTATCCTAAAATGGGAAAATCCTGTGACGTAGCAAGGCTAGCAAGTGTGTCCAAAACATTGGTGAACACCTGAGGTGCGGACAATAGATCAAATGGTAGGGCTACAAACTGGTAGTGTTGTGTGGCCACCACAAAACAGAAAAAAATAAAAATTAAAAGGCTAGTAAAAAGGGGGAATGCACTTTTAAACCAGGTCCATCCTCCTAAAAACACTAGCAAAAAAACAAGCCTGCTGGGAGTGGGAGGTTTTATAATTGGCTGGCCAACAGCTTTGTTGCTTGCCAGTGTCTGAATTCGCCAGTAGGTGGCAGGATATCGTTCATTTCCACCTTGACTTTCAAATATTTTTAGCCTATACCTATTAATCTGAACAGTCTGATGTTTATAAACCTACTTTTTAAAGAATCCCACACATTTACTTAATTGAATTCTGTGACATGTCCTGTGGATAATATGCACTGCTGTGTCAAACATTTCACAGAGCTTACAGGAGGCACGGTTAGTAGAGGAAACACACATCATCACCGTTTGCTAGCAGCAAGGTACCATGGTATATATAGTTCAGAGAAATCGAACATAAACCAAAGGAGGAAAAAGAGAAGCAGTAAACTTACAGGTTATCCAGAAAAATTGGCAAAGACGGAAGCACTCATAACATACCTTTTCTGTAGCCAATCCGGTCCCACAGCAGCGGCTTCTCTGTGTAGGCGGGTGCAGGAGAGGTAGCCGACAACGGAAGCCCCATAGTAACTTTATGGGTGAAGTCACTTCCCAGCCGTTGTTGGCTGTCTCTTCTTCACAGCATCTGCCGCTAGAGAAGGACCGGATCGGCTGCAGAAAAGGCATGCATAAAGATTTTTGCTTCTTTTGCTATGTATAGTCTTATTATGTGGCTGCCAGTAGATTTAGAGTTCTACTTTAAAGTAGTTGTAAAGGCAGAGGGTTTTTTTATCTTAATGCATTCTAAAAAACTTTGTGTGCAGCAGCCCCCTATTACTTATCTGAGCCCCATCTCAATCCAGCAGCGTTGCATGAGAGACTCGACAGTCAGGGACTCTCCCTCCTCACTGGCTGAGACGCAGCGAAGCACCATTGACTCCTGCTGCTGTCAAAGTCAGTGAGCCAATGAGGAGAGAGAGGGGACGGGGCCAGGCCACGGCTCGGCGTCTGAATGGACACAGTGGCGAGGCCAGGCCACGGCTCTGTGTCTGAATGGACACAGGGAACAGCAGCTTGTTTGCCCCATAGCTAGCCGCTTGCTGTGGTGGCAAGCAAATGGAGGGAGGGGCCAGGAGGGCCAAAGAGGGATCTGAGAAGAGGAGGTAAAACCCCTGCACAGAGCAGGTAAGTATGACAGATTTGTTATTTTTAACACAAGAAAAAAAAAAACACAAGACTTTAGTATCACTTTAAGCTTATATTGAATTGTCAAACATAACTACTGTCTGTATTGCTATTACAATGCTTGTGTTATAAAAAACAGGATTTTTTACTTACCGTAAAATCCCTTTCTCTGAGTTCGTTGCCGGTCACAGAATCTTCATGGACTAAGTGGGTTACACCGCCCTCTTCAGGAGTGACTAGGCAGAACAGGCAGCTCTAACAGCAAAAAGACCACCACACAGACACAGCCCCTCCCAGGGGGGCAGTCCCCACTGGCAGACAACCCTCCACCCTGTTCTGCTAGCTCAGTTCCTAACAAGCAGTGCAACATAAAAGAGGGGTGGGGGCTGTGCCCGTCAACAAACTCAGAGAAAGGGATTTTACGGTAAGTAAAAAATCCTGTTTTCTCTTTCGTTTGTTGACGGGCACAGCATCTTCATGGACTAAGTGGAACGTCCAAAAGCAGTGCCAAAAATTAGTGGTGGGTAACAGAATTACACCCAACCGAACCCTCTGTGAGGAACCAGACGTGTCTCACACGGCCGACTGCAAAACTTTGCGCCCAAACGCAGCATCCGAGGATGCTAAAACATCAACTTTGTAGAACTTTGAAAAGGTGTGCACAGAGGACCAAGTAGCTGCCTTGCACACTTGAGATACAGACGCCTGATGTCGGAAAGGCCAGGAAGTGCTAATTGCCCTGGTAGAGTGAGCAGTGACCAAGAAAGGAGGCTCCAGAACCCAAATAGCGTAGGCTCGGGTCACCGTTTGTCTAATCCAACGTGAAATAGTGGCTGCCAAACCTTTGCGTGGGTCATCCACCACCACAAAGAGCATCTGACATCCGAAACCAGGCCATGGTCGCCAGATACACCCGCAGGGCCCCGAACGACGTCCAGGGAGTGCAAAGCAACCTCCTTAGGGTGAGACGGGCGCGGGCATAGCGAAAGAAGGGCAATGTCCTCATTGATATGGAAAGAAGACACCACCTTCGGCAAAAAGGAAGGCGATGGGCGCAAAAACTGCCTTGTCTTTGTGTAGGGCCAGATAAGGAGACTTACAGGACAGAGCGGCCAACTCAGACACCCACAGAGCGGATGTGATAGCTACCAGGAAAGCCACCTTTTGCGAAAGCAATTGCAGCAATATCTCCCTGATATTCTCAAAGGGCGGCTTCTGAAGGACTGAGAGGACCAAATTGAGGTCCCATGGCGCCACAGGCGCCCGTACTTGGGGGGCGACGTGCCGAACCCCCTGCATGAAAGTACGGATCAAAGAGTGTGTCGCCAAAGGACGCTGAAAAAAGATCGCCAGCTTCTGGTCGAGACCCCTCTGCAGAAAAGCCAGAACCCAAGATACTGAAAAGATCGGGGGTTTCCACCCCCCATTCCCGCACCAGGCGATATGAGCCCTCCAGACGCGGTGGTAAATCTTTTGGGAAGTGGGCTTACGTGCCTTAGGCATGGTAGGGATCACAGAGTCCGAGACACCTCGATCCCTCAACACCTGGGATACAATAGCCAGGCTGTTAAAGCCAGAGAGGGTAAAGCAGGATGCAAAGATGGGCCCCTGGGACAGTAGATCATCGCAAAGTGGGGGTCTCCAGGGGACATCCACTACCATTCGCACTACGCCGGCATTTCAAGGGCGCCTTGGCCAATCTGGTGCGACTAGAATGGTTGGTATGCCCTCCGCATCTATTCTGCACAGAAGGCGCGGAAGCAGCTTGAGAGGAGGAAAGGCATAGATGAGTCGATACCGAGCCCACGGAGCTACTAGAGCATCCGCTGCATCCGCCAGGGGATCCCTTGTCCTGCACACGAAGGTCTGCATTTTCCGATTGAGACGGGAAGCTAACAGGTCCACGTCTGGAGCACCCCACCTCAAGACAGATCTGATGGAACATGTCAGGGTGCAGGGACCACTCTCCCTGGTCCAGCCGCTGACGACTGAGGTAGTCTGCCTGCCAATTTTCTACCCCCGGAATGTGGACGGCGGAAATTACTGGAACGTGGCAATCTGCCCACAGCAGAATGAGGGCTACCTCCGAGGCTGCAGCCGAGTTTCTTCTCCCGCCCTGGTGATTCACGTATGCCACGGCCGTGGCATTGTCCAACTGAATCCGGACAGGGCACCCGTGCAGCCTTGTCGTCCAATGGGAGAGGCAGCACCTGATGGCCCACAATTTCAGGACATTGATTGGGAGGACGAGACTCCTCCAGAGACCACCGGCCCTGGGCTGAGTACAGCCCCAGGACGCCTCCCCAGCCGGTCAGGCTGGCGTCCTTCGTGACCACCGTCCAATGGAGGGGGAGGAATGACTTCCCCAACCGCAGGGCCGAAGCCCGCAGCCACCAGAGCAGCAAAGCCCTTACCTGGTGGTCCACCCGGATCAACTGATCCAGGGATGAGGGGCACTTGTCCCACTTCAGAAGGATCTCCCGCTGCAGAGCACGGGTGTGGTACTGAGCGTAAGGGACCGCCTCGAAGACGGCCACCATGAGGCCCAGGACCCGCATGCAAAAGCATAGGGAAGACCATTTCTAGGACAACAGACACCGAACCACCAACTGAAGCGTCTGTCGCTTGGATGACGGGAGGAAAACCTTCGCCCGGGCTGCATCCAGGAACAGACCCAGATACTCTAAATGGTGCGACGGTGTCAGCACCGACTTCGGGCGATTGATCACCCAGCCGAACTCCTGCAGTGTGCACAACTCGATCGTCACATTGTCCCTGAGAGCTGGAGCCGACTCTGCACGCAAGAGTAAGTGGTCCAGATATGCCACCACCGCAATGCCCCTCTGCCTCAGCAGAGCCAGAACCGGGGCCAGCAGCTTGGTGAACACCCGAGGTGCAGAAGCCAGGCCAAACGGGAGAGCCACGAACTGGTAGTGATGCTCCCCGACCGCAAAGTGCAGAAAGCACTGGTGCTGGGTGTATATGGGAACATGCAGGTATGCATCCTTGATGTCGAAGGAAGCCAGGAATTCGCCCACCAAGCAGACAGACTCCATCCGGAATCTTCGAACCCGCACCAAGAGGTTGAGGGCCTTCAGGTCCAGGATGGGGCGGACCCCATTCTTCTTCGGGACCATGAACAGGTTGGAGTAAAACCCTTGGAAGTGTTACGCATGCGGAACAGGAACCACTACCCCTTGACAAAGCAGGTCCTGCACCGCCCCAAACAGGGCCTGCAGCCTGCCCGCGGGCAGTTGCAAGTTGGAAGCGAAGAACAAAATTATATTCTGTACCCCGACTAGATCAACTCGTGCACCCAGCAGTCCGAAATGCGGGAAGTCCACCTGTCCGCTAACCCCAGGAGACGTCCCCCCACCCTTCATGCGGAGGAGGACTTGTCCTCTGGCTTGGCATGCTTACGTTGCCAGAGACACTTCTGTCCACCCGTGGGGGCCTTGGCAAGCTGTGAACCCTTTCCCGAGGAACGAAAAAGCCGCCTATGGGCCGTAAAAGGAGGGACCCGGTCTGCTACGGGGCTCCTTAGCCTTCCTTGTCTCCGGGAGAAAGGTGCTCTTCCCTCCTGTGAGCTTTTTGATAATCTCATCCAGACAGCTCCAAAAAGCAGCCCACCCTGAAAAGGCAAGTCTGCCAGGACCTTCTTGGATGCTTGGTCCGCCGACCAGCATTTTAGCCAGAGCCAACACCTGGCCACCACAGAGAACACGGACGCCTTGGAGATCAGGGGGGCTGTGTCCAGGGCTGCATCACACAGATACTGAAGCCCGTGAACAAGCTGTTCAGCAAGTTCCACGCATAGGGGGTACCTGTGCATAGGTCATCTCGCGGTGCAGCGGTTTTGCCCATGCAGTAAACGTTTGCGACACCAGCGCAGACGCCACAATGGGCCGCATGGCTGGTCCTGTCAGAACGAATATGGATCTGACAAGAGCCTCGGCCTTCCTGTCAGCCGGGTCCTTGGACGGCGTGCCTTCCACTGGGATTGTGGTCGCCCTGTTCGGGCAAGACGCAGGGGGATCAACCACAGGGGGGGGGGGGTGATGCCCACTTTTTCAACAAGCTGTCCTCGAAGGGATAGCCCACCGAGAAAAGTTTGGGTATGGGAAGGGAGCTCTGAGGCCATTCCCAGCCTCTATAAACAAACGTATCCAGGTAAGACACATGGGGGAAAACCTTAGCCACGCGGGCCGGTCTATATGACCCGAAAGGGACGGCCCCTCCAGTGAGGGACCAGCCGTATCATCCAACTTCAGGGTTTCACGCACTGAAGTGATCAGGGCGTTCACTAGTGCCTTCTCGTGCGCAGCAGACTCGTCCTCACTATCATGAGCGTCCGGGACCTCGCCATCTGACAGCTCAAGGGGTGTCCCCGCCACGGCGGAGCCCCCATTGGGGTCCGAGTCCTCCCCAGAGGAAGGGGAGGGCAGGGGCCGCTTTCTCCCCACCCTGGAATCCCACAGACAATACCCGGGAGACGAATGTCTCCAGGAAAACCGAGCGTCCATAGGAAGTGGAGTCCCTGAAGCGCTGGCTGCAATCACAGAGAGGTCTGGTGGGGAAGCACCCGCATCGCGGTCATTGTGTCACCCACCCTGGTAGCACACCTACTGAGGCCTAAGTACCAGGAGACCAGACACCTCCCACCCCAAAACGATGCGCAGGGCTTGCTACAGAGGGGCACCCCGGAGGGACTCACCACCTGTCCACTCAACCGCCCAGGGGAGGGGGCAGTGCCTGCTGCCGCCCACCGCTGTCGTTGCCTTTTGTCCATCCTCCTGCCTGCTGCCCACAGAGAAGAGAGCTCTCCGCGCCGTGCAGGGGGGTAAAACGGCGCCAGAAGCGACCGGGACCGCCCCCCAGCACACACAGGTCGGCAAAATGGATGCCGGCCGCTCCAGATGCCGAACCATGCGGCCAGCTACAACTAAAGGCAAAATGGCCACCGATCGATCAGAACCATGCCTCAGCAGCACGAGGTGGGGGGGGGCTGGACCAGCTAGGGCCCTGGACACTCACCCTGGGAGCCCCAGAGGGGGGAGGGGAGCCCAGCGATATCACAGCACCAGAGGGGGGGTGGGGATGAGCAAAGGAGGGAGGAAGGGGGGTCCACCTGCCAGCCTAATACCCCAGGAGGGAACCCGCCAGCTCCGTCCCCCAGACCCCCGAGGGGGAGGGGGGGCATACTTACTCCATCTAGTCGGGCGGAGCGGGTATCCCACCCGAGACAGATCTGCCTACCCGGCAGGCTGGGGGGAGCTGTCGGCCATTGGCGCACAGGGACACGGACCCAGGTCGTATGTGCGGCGGAGGGGCGTTTAACCCGCAGGGCCAACCCATCCACTTCGGAGCCTGTAACAGCCGACCCAACGCGGAGCTAAGGTCTGCACGCGCTCGATGGCCGGCTGGGGAGACTACCTGGATCTAAAACCAAGCCTGTCACCCAGCACAGCTGCTTGATTGCAGTCTTCATCTCCTCCAGTACAGCCAAAGTGGACCAAGAGAGGAACCACAGATTCCAACAGGGAGCCTAGGTCTACTCCTGGCACTAGGCAGAAAAAAAAACTGAGCTAGCAGAGCAGGGTGGAGGGTTATCTGCCAGGGGGACTGCCCTCTGGGAGGGGCTGTGCCTGTGTGTTCTTTTTGCTGTTAGAACTGCCTGTTCTGCCTAGTCACTCCTGAAGAGGGCAGTATAACCCACTTAGTCCATGAATATGCTCTGCCCGTCAGCAAACGAAAGAGAAAATGGGGCTATAGAACTCCTTTAATGAGCGATAAATAAATAGATTTGATATTTTGATTTTACATTTACTGAATACTATAAAATAATATCCGAAAATTAAACAGAGGCACACTGACATATTCAGGCTGCAATGACAGCTGCAAATCCCCCTTATCAAATTTATTATAAGAACATTTGAGTGAAAAGCACAATGAGGAGAAATTACTAGACTGCAGAAAGAATGTACCAGGTTTATCTATATCAGACAAATATTCAGAGATGGGAAACAGCTTTTCTTGAATAACTAAAGGTTTCTCTTTGTATAGAACATCTTATATTTTGGTCGATCCCAAGGCCCTCTGGAAACACATGCAGGCATGTCTGGGGGCTGTTATACATGTATTTTGGTGGTTTTAGCACTAAGAACATCAATGCAGGTTCACGTTATGCTTAATGAACAGTTTTTTGCTCTGAAGTTAATTCACTTACCTCTAAACTGGATCGTAGCAGTTTTTCCTCTTCTAAAAAGGTTGAGAAGTCCTTTCTCTATCTATTTAATTTTGTACTGGATCTTCTCCTTTTTGACGATGCTAGGTCAAATCTCCATTCACTTAATTGAAGTCTCGTTTTTTGACAAGTAATTCGTATTGCACTTGGACGTAACTACAAGAATCACGATT
>BLSH010031449.1:978453-989091 GCA_018402905.1 Glandirana rugosa | reverse complement strand
CCGAGCGAATTGATTCCATCCAGAATTTTCGCGCCTTCACATATCGGTTCAGGGCCTTCAGGTCCAGTACTAGCCGGACCCCCCCCCCCCTTTTTTTGGGGACCATGAACAGGTTTGAGTAGAAACCTCTCCGCTGGAGGCACTGGCACGATCACCCCTTGGCCTGAGAGTGCTTGGACAGCCCCGAAGAGGGCCTCCCGACGTCCCTGCGGGAGCCCTAAGTCCGATGGGAAGAACCTGTCTGGGGGTAGAGTGTTGAACTTTATCCTGTACCCGGTGGACACTACTTCCTGGACCCACCGGTCGGAAATGCGAGCAAGACACCGGTCTGTGAACCCGAAGCCCGGGTGGGGGCAGCCCATCAGACGGAGGGGGGCTTGTCCTCCGCCTTTTCAGTTTTTCATTGCCACTGCCATTTACCGGCCCCTGCAGCAGCCTTACCAGATCGGGTCCCTTTTCCTGCTGCGCCAGGGGCGCGAAAAAAACGTCTTCTGACCAGAGGCAGGGCGCCCCTGTCTACGGCGAAACTCACGCCTCCGGGGCTCTGGAAGGAAAGTGCTCTTACCTCCGGTGAAATCCTTAATGATCTCATCCAGTTGTGGATCGAATAGACGTCCACCTTGAAAAGAGAGGTCCGCGAGGCCTTTCTTGGAGGCATGGTCTCCAGACCATGAACATAACCAAAGAACCCGTCTAAGGATGACGGCAAAAATCACCATTCTGGACAACATAGGCAGCAGACCACGGCCGTGTCACAAAAGTACTTGATACCTTGATGTAAAAAGTCAGCCTTCTGCGACGCATCCATCAGGCGACCGCAGTCCAGATCATTCTGGAGCTCCGCCATACGCTCAGACAGATATTGCGCCGCCATGGCAGACGCCAAGGCAGGCCACAGAGCTGAGCCTGCTACCAGGAAGAGGGCTTTTAACACCGCCTCTGTCCGCCTGTGAGCCGGGTCCTTAAGGAAGGGGCCCCTTCCAGAGGAATGGTCGTCGCCTTATTCAGACGAGCTATCGGTGGGTCCACCACAGGCGTCTCCCATTTTTTCAAAAAGCTTTCCTCAAAGGGATAGCGAGTGGCAAAACATTTTGACAGCGAAAAAGAATGCTGCGGACGCTGCCATTCACGTTAGATCAGATGATCAAAAAATTGATCATAGGGGTAAGCCTTGTGGGCCCTGGGGGGCCTGGTGGACCTGCACACATACGCAGATGTCTTCGATTCGCCATCCTGGCTCAGTCGCAGCGTAGTGCAAATACCAGTGATAATGGCGGAAACCAGCGCTTTTTCGTGCGCAGCTGCTGCCCCCTGGTCCTCCTCTCAGTCCGAGGGGCGCAGTTCACCGTCAGAGAAGTCCACTGGGGTCCCTGTGACCCCCGAAGCCATTTCCGGATCAGAATCCTCCCCTGAAGAACAAGGCGGCGGAGGACGCTTCCTAGGGACCTGATGGGCGACATCCGCCCGGGGGAGAAACTCACTAAAGACCGCCCGCAGCTGGTCCAAAAAAAGCCCCTTGCGCAGATTGCTCTGTCGCTGAAGCCTCCTCAGCAGGCCCAGCAGGATAGTCTGCCATCGTTTTTCCCCCATAAAATCACCCTCAGCAAAAAGCAGGTGGATACTTAGTTTGAGGCACCCCCACACAGTCGCACACCACCGCCCCACAGAACACCAGGGACACCCAGGAGGACTGCACCCGCCGCCACCAGCACCCACAGGAGAGCCCAGCTATACTTGCTGTTTGCTGCCTGTAACTGAGGACCGTCAGAAGAGCTGCGACGTCAGGAGCACACACCGTTCCAAAGAGAAAGCAAAACATCTGCAACATGTTTTTTACAGCAGCAGGGGACTCCAATATGGCCGCCGAGTATACTCTAGAGGCCGAAACCACCTGCAGGGGAACGTGTACTACTGCAAGTGGCCGCTCTGAGCGCTAGAGGGAAAGCGTCATATGCCCAGCATGTCCGCGACCACGGGAAAATGGCGGTGGTCTACTGCAAAATGGCGGCAAAAAAATCCCAAAAGGTGGTGCTAACAATCGGGTGCAGAGCGGGGGGTGGGGGTGGAAGGGGCCCCAGACACCCATAACCAGTGGCTACCAAGAAAATCGCCGGGAGAACGTCAGTCCCCCCTCCACCCCTAAAAAAAAGGGGGGGAACTCTCGCTCACCACTCCAGTCGGGCGTAGCGGGTAGCCACCCGTTTGCAGACCTTCCGCCCTTGCCTGGGCGGGATACTGCCGGCCGAAGAAAACACCCGAACCGGACCACAATCCGGGACTTGGGCGCAGGTGGGTCAGGTGGGCATCGGTCGGCCAGGCCGGGGAGAGTACAGAGTCCGAACAACCCTCTATGCCCCGGCCGGCTTCTTGATAGCAGACTTCATTCGCTTGATAGAATTAGTAAAAGAAAAATAAAAATAAAATAACGGTCACAATCAAGACCGCAAGTCCCCTAAGGGAGCCAGGTCAACTCCTATGCAAACTAGGCATTGAAACTGATGAGCTATGCTATGTGGAGGGTTTATGTGGGAAGAGGACGGCCACGTGGGAGGGGCCAGCTGGTTCTTTTCCCTGCCTAGTTAACACCTAGTTGGACAAGCATAAACCCCACGTCATGAAGAGCTGCGTCTGTCAGTGAGCGTAGGAGAAATTTTGGTTTTTAGCACTAAGCATGCTTTTAGGAACGCAAACTTTTTTTCCCCCACACTATTAAAAGTGGTCTCAGTTAATCTGCTTGCTAAGTAAGACATCAGCAAACATGGTAGAACAGAACTGACCTTTAGGTTTCTTAACTGGTTCCCGCCCGGGAGTCACGCTGGCGGGAACCTCTCGTCGATCTGGGCGGATGTCATATGACCTCCTCCTGGATTGCTCCTCGCAGCTGCGCGATCTGTCACCAACTGCGTCCCTCGAACAAAGCTGATTACTTATCACTGTACCAGCCCGCTGCCGGTACCATGTAACCACTGTAACCAATCATAGCAGGTCACATGACAGCTGTATACAATGGATGGCTTCCTTTCAAGCCATCCATTGTATACAATTGTGTTGCTAGCTGTGATTGGTCAGTGTGATAACATGGTACAGACTGGGCCAATCACAACCCATCTGTACCATGTGATTAGCTCTGACCAATCACAGATAATCACAACAAAAGAAAATGAACGAATCAATTTCATTCAGTAAAATGCTTACATATAGCATAATGTGTACAAAAAAAAAAAAAAACTGAGCACTTCCCCAGAGAAGTACAATGTTACTATGGGAACATCATATTGCTCTGGTCAAAGTGTTTATTTTCCAAAAACTTATGAAAAAAAAAAAAATGACTTCCAAAAACTTGCCTTACTAAATACCTTGGACTGTCTACTTTCCAAAAAAGGGGTAATTTGAGGGATATCTGTACTGTTGTGACATAGGGCATCAACAAATGAGATAGGCCATCAGTAAATGAGGACTGATCAATTTTCAGATATATACTATACTTTGTGGACTTTATCATTTTTCTACATGCTAAATAATATATACCGATTTGGGTTATTTTCACCAAAGAAAGTTAGCAGAATACATCCTGGCCTAAAATTATGAACAATTATTTATTTGCAAAATGTAATAACAGAAGCAAAGCAGCAGCGTTTTTTTCCCCCCAAAATGTTTGTTCTTTTTTTTGTTTATTTAGCAAAAAAAACCCACACCCAGTGGTGATTAACCCCTTCAGATCCGCCCGTGCCCACGGACTCGATGTCCACCCGAGACCCGTGATTGCCTGACAGAGCTGCGAACGGGGTACCGCTGATGTAAACATGGAGGTTCTCCGTTCTGTGACAGGGGGCATGACAGATCTACTGATCCCTGTCACTGGGATCAGTTAGATCTGTTATGTCCCCCCCCCCCCCCCCCCCCCAGTTAGAACACAAACAGGGAACATAGTTAACCCCTCCACTGCCCCCTGCAGGTTAACCTCTTCACTGCCAATGACATTTATACAGTAATCAGTGGATAATTAAATTTCTGATCGCTGTATAAATGTCATTGGTCCCAAAAAAGTGTCAAAAATGTCCGACATGTCTGCCCCAATATCGCAGTCCCGATAAAAATCGCAGATCACCGCCATTACTAGTAAAAAAATAAATAATAAAAAACGCCATAAATCAATTCCCATAGTTTGTAGACGCAATAACTTTTGAGCAAGCCAATCAATATACGCCGATTGCGATTTTTTTTTTTTTACCAAAAATATGTAGAAGAATATAAATTGACCAAAACCAATTTTTTTTTAAATTTGTATTATAGCAAAAAGTAAAAAATATTGTTTTTTTCAAAATCGTCGCTCTTTGTTTATAGCGGCAATCAGAAATGACGCAGAGGTGGTCAAATGCCACCAAAAGAAAGCTCTATTTGTGGTAAAAAAAATGATATAAATTTGGTTTGGGTATAACGCTGCATGACTGCGCAATTGTCATTCAAAATGCGACAGCGCTGAAAGCCAAAAATTGGTCTGGGCAGGAGGGGGGTTTAAGTTCCCAGTAAGGAAAAGGTTAAATACTACCAAAAGAAAGCTCTATTTGTGTGAACAAAATGATAAAAATTGAATTTGGGTACAGTGTTCCAATTGTCAAAGTGACAGCAGTAAAAGCTGAAAATTGGCCTGAGCAAGAAAGGGGTAAAACGTGCCTGGTATTGAAGTGTTTAAAGGCACTGTCCTGAGACATTAATAGAGGCTGCCATTACTAAACCTTCTGTTGGCAATTCTAGTCCCTTGGCTGTCATTCTGATATTATGACCTTAAAGCTGATGGTGTTGCTGACCAGGAGCAATATAGAGATAAGTAGTTCAGATGCTCAGTTACAGAATGCTTGTTTGAGGACTGAGACTGAAAAATACCAAATTCAGGCAGTGCCAGGTATTTAGCCTTTAAACAGAATTGCAATGGCAGCCCCATACTTTTCTCATGAGAGTCACTTTAAGAGTTTCTACAAATAAGTTAAGGCTTATGCCTACAGGCAAATGCAGCTTGATTTTAGGTGCATTCAGCTTGCAGTTGAGATCGGTTCAGGACACTTCTGAGGACATTCGGAGTTCAATGAAAAAGTGCATTTGTCATCATCTTAATCTGCATCAACCTGCTCCAAAGCTGTATTCCCATTATTGCTGTTCTGGTTAGGGAGAACCACTCTCTCAATTTGTCCTGAGGACCATCATCATCACCAGGACTTAAACAGGGGGAAATCAAACTTTAAATTGTCACCAAAACAGAAATAGGAGAGATTTTCCAACAGTAAGAGAAGTGCCCACCCTTTGGAAAGATCTCCCAATTAATTTTCCTGCTGCATCTACAGGACAGAAAATGAAGGAAACTCTCCCCAGTTGCACACAGAGGGCAAAAAAAACCCATTAAATTTGACCAGAGTTTCACCAGTCCATTACTATATTAACCACTTCAGCCCCAGGATTTCACACTTTAGGACCAGAGCACTTTTTGCGATTCGGCACTGTGTCGCTTTAACGGACAATTGCGCGGTCGTGCAACGTTGTACCCAATCGAAATGTGTGTCCTTTTTTTCCCACAAAAAGTTTTCTTTTGGTGGTATTTGATCACCTCTGCGTCATTTCTGATCGCTGCTATAAACAAAAGAGCAACAATTTTGCAAAAATACCCAAATTTCTTACTTTTTACTAAAATACAAATCCAAAAAAAAAATATAAAAAAACATTTTTTTCCATCGGTTTTGGCCGATTTATATTCTTCCTCAAATTTTTGGTAAAAAAAAATAGCAATCGGTGTTTATTGATTGGTTTGCGCAAAAGTTGTCGCGTTTACGAACGATGAGAATTAATTTCTGGGGTTTTTAGGTTTTAAAATTTTTTACTAGTAATGGCGGCGATCTGCGATTTTTAGCGGTACTGCGATATTGCAGCAGACATGTCGGACCATTTTGACACTTTTTTGGGACCATTGGCATTTATACAGCGATCAGTGCTATAAAAATGCACGGATTAATGTGTAAATGCCATTGGCAGTGAAGGGGTTAACCTGTAGGGGGCGCTCTAAGGGTTAAACTGTGTTCCCAGGGCGTGTTCTAACTGTATGTGGGCTGCCCTGGCTGGGGAAAGGGGATGATCACGGCTTCCATATAGAGCAGGGATAAGCAATTAGCGGACCTCCAGCTGTTGCAAAACTACAAGTCCCATCATGCCTCTGCCTGTCATGCTTGTGGCTGTCAGAGTCTTGCTATACCTCATGGGACTTGTAGTTCTGCAACAGAATTGCATATCCCTGATATACAGGAAGCCTGTGATCATCGCCCTCCCCCCTCTATGAGAACGGAGATCCGTGTTTACTTACACGGACCTCGGTTCTCTCCCTGCGGGGGGGGGGGGGGGGGGAGGGCTTCACGGGTAGCCGGCGGCGATTGAGTCCACCCTACCCGCTCCCTAACCCCCCCTCCCCCTGACACAGTGAGCACGTGAGCGCGCCTCCGGCAGCACGAGCGTGCTCACAGCACTAGTTATTGCAGCCGCCGGCGGTTTATGGTAACGAGCCACTCTGTCGCAGTCACAAAATGAAATCTACAAATACTGTAGCTGCTGACTTTCAATATGAGGACACTTGCCTGTCCAGGGGTCCTGCAATGTCGGCACCGCTAGCTGATTTGTGAATCGGCTTTGGGTGCAGGCATCTGTGGTAAGGGAAAAAGGAAGTGAAGCCTTGCGACTTCACAGCCGGTTTCCTACTGTGCGAGTCGCATTGCGCTTTCTGAATGGACCCGCCCGCTTCTAGGACCTGTGTCTCTCCCAGAAGTAGAAGGGGCCAGAAATTTCGTAGATCGCCGAACTTACCCAGATGTGGGATTGGGTACCTGTCAAAACCAAAAAATATGGCAGGGGAGGGAGGGTGCGAACAAGCGAAGCCTCCCTTTTTGGATGGAGCTCGGTTTTAACTTTACATTCACTTTAATTTACCAGGTGTACATTTACATAACGCTACATCTGACAGGTCCACTTTTATGAATTTCTAGCCTGTTACCTGCTTTTTCAGCTTCCTGTACATTTCTGTGCTATATAAAAGCATATTATCTAGAATATGAACTGGTTACATATATTTCAAGTGTCGATGGTATTATGCACCAAGCTTCTGAATGGCAATCCTGAAAAAAAATGTGGTATGCGGCCTTGAACCTCTGCTCCCCGTGCGCACACACACATTAATGGCTCCTCTAATAAAATGTATTTATCCAGGACCCTTTGCTTCTTACCCCTGCCCACACACAACGACATACCTATGTTCTTTCCTAAGTGCATCCACAATAGTCAGTAGCTCGCTCAGCTGCGCTTTCAACTCCTCCACTTCGCTCTTCTTGCCATCATTTAGATCAAACTTTGTTTTGACGTCCACTAGAACAGGACTCATTGGGGTGATGCTGGGTTTTGACACAGGCGGTGTGTGTGTAAATATAGAGGGTGACGATGGGGTTACAGATGGCTAAAATAATAATAGAGATGCATAGTTACCATGCAGTTCATAATTCTCAAATCGTTAAAATTGTTCTGGTCACACAACAAAGGACAACAGACATATAGAATAAATACAGAATAAAAGCTGAACTGTAGCATATATCACACATCTTTCATGAGAAATGCCAGCTGCAAATGCTGTCCATATTAGCTGAATTCTGGGTAGATTTAAATTACATAAATGACTGCAACTATCAATTCATGATATTTTTTATGCAAGCAGTGCCAGTACTGGACTTTGTCCTGGTATCATCATCTTGCAGTCCACTCTACAGGAGCACTTAGGCAGGGGAAGAAGAAGCAGCACAAAGAGCCAATCAGGTGGGCTTTGGTGCTAATAAGGAGCACACTAAGAACAAAGAGAATAAAAAAACAAAGACAGAGAGGTGAGCTCAGACCAGTTAGTGTTTACGGACTGCAGCAGTGAAAAATCACGCCTCCTGTCCTGCCAGAGGTATGAAAAACTTAGGACTGAATGGACAGAAATACAAATCTGTTCACAATTAAAACAGACACCCCGTACATATATTTTTGATGAGTGTTTAGTCATTTTCCCGGAGTTCCGATTTAAACTTTCAGGGCTACAGAAAATGTAAAGTTTAGCTGCAGTTCTGGGGTAAAAACATGTTGCATATCAAACAGAGCCAGCGAGTCTCTGAAGAATGCAGGAATCGCACCAAACACTTTCTTCCAGCGCATGGGTGGTTTTCACCTTACATGCAACTCCTATTTCTATGACAATTTTCAAGCAAAAACCAGTTCACATCAATGAGGGCTTTTCATCATTTTTTTTTTTTGTTTAATAAGTGTTGCGATTTCTGAAATGTGTTCCAGCCAGCATGAAATACCTTCTTTATTTCTAGTGGTGGTGTTTTGGCACGTTCATTCTCCTCTTCATGATGTACTGGTACCTTCTGGGTCTCAGTCTGAGGTTTAGCCTGCTAAAAGAAGACGTTAATCATGTTAGTTTCCCATGCTTTCGGTTCAAAATGATTGCTATGCATTCACAAAATTTTAACTCCCTAAACCATGCATATCAGCTCCATCCCCACTTAAAATAACATGCCCTACATGCGCTATTAACTACAACCTTGATTCCAAAAAAGTTTGGACGCTGTGTAAAATCTACATAAAAACAGAATGCAATGCTTTGCAAATCTCAAATATTTTATTCACAATAGAAAATATATCAAATGTTTAAACTGGGAAAATATACCATCTGCTTTTAACCACTTACCTACCACAGTATGCAGAATGACGGCCGGGAATTGGTTATCTTGACTGGGTGACATGAGACGCACAGCAGGACAAGAACCCGGCGCACGGCCACAGGGCTGTGCAGCATGGCGATCGGTGGTGTGTCAGCAGAAGCTCTTTACCATGTGATCAGCTGTGATGAGTCCCGACTTATCACAGTGTAATCAGGGAAAGCCGCATTTCGGCTTTTCCTCTACTCACGCCTGCAGATGCGACTATATGAGAGCTGATCGGCGGCTCTCCTGACACGGGGGGGGTCTGCACTGATTGTTCATCAGTGCAGCCCCCCCCCCTAGGGTCGCCACCCAGGACCACCAGGGAGCCCACCTAGGACCACTAGGGAATGCCCACCTAGGACCACCAGGGAGACAACCAGGGAGCCCACTCAGGGAGAACCAGGTAAGGGGCCACAGTGCCCAACAGGTATGGCACTCATTGCCATCTTGGATGCCACCCAAGACCACCAGGGAAGTGCAAACTAGAATTTCCGCCTATGTGCCCACCAGTGCCGCCTATGAGTGTCACCCCATCAGTGCCGCCTATGAGTGCCGCCCCATCAGTGCCGCCTATGAGTGCTGCCCCATCAGTGCCGCCTATGAGTGCCGCCCCATCAGTGCCCGTCAGTGTAGCCCCATCAGTGCCCGTCAGTGTAGCCCCATCAGTGCCCGTCAGTGTAGCCCCATCAGTGCCCGTCAGTGTAGCCCCATCAGTGCCCGTCAGTGTAGCCCCATCAGTGCCCGTCAGTGTAGCCTCATCAGTGCCCGTCAGTGTAGCCTCATCAGTGCCCGTCAGTGAGGGAGAAAACGTACTTATTTACAAAGTTTTGTGACAGAAAGAAAAAAACGTTTTTATTTTTCTAAATGTTCAGTCTTTTTTGTCTATTTGTAGCGCAAAAAATAAAAACCCCAGAGGTGATCACATACCACCAAAAGAAAGCTCTATATCTGGGAACAAAATGATAAAGGGATTTTATTAAAACTTACCGTAAAATCCTTTTCTCCGAGTTCACTGACAGACGCAGCTCTTCATTGACTTGTGGGGTTTATGCTTGTCCCACTAGGAGTTAACTAGGCAGGGAAAAGAAACAGCCGGCCCCTCCCATGGGGGCCGTCCTCTCTTCCTACATTAAACCCCCTCATAGCATAGCTCTTCAGTTTGTACACAAGCCGTACCAAAACAGAGCCCAGAGGGGTGGGTGCTGCGTCTGTCAGTGAACTCGGAGAAAAGGATTTTACGGTAAGTTTTAATAAAATCCCTTTTTATCCTACGTTCACTGACAGACGCAGCTCTTCATTGACTTGTGGGGACGTCCCCAATCTGTGTCAAAAAGAGGGGTGGGTAAACGCTAACAACAGTACCCAACTGAACCTCTAAGGAGGCGCCAGACGCGCCTACACTGCCGCCTGCAAAACTTTGTGGCCAAAAGCAGCATCGGAAGATGCAAACACATCAACCTTATAAAACTTACTGAAAGTGTGAACCGAGGCCCAAGTGGCCGCCTTGCACACCTGTGACATCGAGGCCTGGTGTCCGAAAGCCCAGGAAGTGCTAACCGCCCTGGTAGAATGAGCCGTGACCGGAAAAGGGGAACCTTGCCCCGAACAGAATACGCATTAACGTGGGTTTTCTCAAACTCAACGTACGAAACTTGCACCACTCCCGGAATGCCCACATGAACCGACGATGTCGAAGAAAAGTTTTTCGACTACGGAACAAACAAAACAGTCACCCGGGCGCGTTTCTCAACCGCCCGAGAAGCCGATGCTAAAAGTAACCTAATCCTTTTGGCACTGGCTACGCATAAGACAAGCCCCGTTCCAAGGGGAAAAGGCCAGTGCCGAGTAAGATGGTCCCGCCAATCGTGAA
>BLSH010031449.1:890991-914731 GCA_018402905.1 Glandirana rugosa | reverse complement strand
CCCCCCCCCCCCCCCCCCCCCCCAATGTGAAGGGGAAAAATAGATCCTGCACTGTTCACGGCTGCATGTTTTCTCCCTTTTTTTTCCCTCTTTACACAACACTCGAGCAGCAGGAGCCAGTGGCTGTCAATCAAATGCAGTGAAGAGGAAGTGGGGGGAAGGGGCTAATCCCCACTGTGTAAGTCTATGGAGCACACAGCAGGAGAGTGCGCAGCCCTTGTGCACCTACTTAGCAAACAGCTTGCTATGGGGACACACAAAAAGGAGGAGGAGCCAGGTGCGTCACCGAACAACCCGAGAAGAGGAGGAGGATCAGGGCCGCTCTGTGCAAGACCATAGTACAGAGCAGGTGAGTATAACAAATTTGTTATTTTAATTTAAAAAAATGTTTTGAATTTAGTAACCCTTTAAAAAGGATAAGTTCACATTTACAAAAAATCTGACCAGCTGAACAGGAGCATACCGACACCGCCCACCCACGCAAAGTGGTGCGCCCAGTCCAACAAAGCCTCATCTTTAAGGCACTGCCAGTTATGGTTGCAGTCCTGTCTTCTCCATGTACAGGGGTAAAAGCCAAACCTTGTACATGATATAGACAAGGGACTGCCACAGTCCACAGGTTTGGGGAGAAAGGGAGCACTAGGGATAGGTTTAGGGTAATACTACCAGTTCCTGTACGCCATTGGCTTACTGAGCATTTAACCCTTGCAGTGCGGAGCAACCTACTGCAAGGGTAGATTTTGTGTAATTCCTGGAGTTGGGCTTTAAGCATTACTTAGACTGGGCTGTGCATTTTTCCATGCACATTGAGTAAGATTTTTTTTTGTATGTTATGTCACATTACAGTGGGATGTTGGTGCATTTAAGTGCATTTTTGATAGATAGAGAGGGACTTTTACTACTGCAATTTTTTTTTTTTGCAGTGTGCCAACTGGGAAGAGCTTACAACCATGTGACACCTGGAGTTGTTTTAAAAACTGAGTTTCCCAACTCCAGACACATTTTTCATTTATACAATTTGATAATCCATATATAAATGTTTGAGAGTCCAGAGAGGCTGGTTCCACAGCAGAATCTCCATAGAAATACATAGTAAATGCTCTGAGGCAATAAAGACAGGCAGGCTGTTTAGCTCTGGATGCCATTGAGACAGAAGCTGAGGGAAATATCCCCATCATGGAGTCAGACAGGAAAAAAGGATCTAACCTTTTCTTACTCTTCAATGATAACAAAAACTAAGCTAGAGCTCCACTTTAATGAGACGTGCTTTTGTGTAGAAGAGGGAATGGGCTGCTGGCTGTAATAAAAGTGATTCTTTCTGAAAGGATGTTTATTCAGTAGCAGGCTGCTAATGAGTGTTACACCAGAATTCTACGGCTCCAAAATTGGTATCAGTATATAATAATATTTACATAAATTAATCAGCGAGGCTCCAGATGGCAAACTCTCACTGTTCCAGCACTATGCTCAGCAGGCTCATGATCTACACAAGATCATAAAACACCATGGACCAGGCATAGGAAATAATCTGCTCTTATTATCTGTTTTTCACTTATGACACTTCATACATGTCAGTGGCCCTGCACTGACTCAACATTACAGTCCCCAGGCCACAACCATGATATACATAAAGGACAAGCCCTGGAACTGGGGTGTCATAAAGAGGTCTCCCTAGGTTAGCCAATTTAGACCTCTGCATCTTTACGGCTGGCTATTAACCACTTCAGCCCCGGAAGGATTTCACACTTTAGGACCAGAGCACTTTTTGCGGTTCGGCACTGCGTCGCATTAACTGACAATTGCGCGGTCATGCGATGTTGTACCCAAACGAAATTTGCGTCCTTTTTTTCCCACAAATAGAGCTTTCTTTTGGTGGTATTTGATCATCGCTGCGTCATTTCTGATCGCCGCTATAAACAAAAGAAGAGCGACAATTTTGCAAAAAAACCCAAATTTCTTACTTTTTGCTAAAATAAAAATACAAAAAAAAAACCATACAAAAAAAACATTTTTTTTGATCGGTTTTGGCCGATTTATATTCTTCCTCATATTTGAGATAAAAAAAAAAAATCGCAATCGGCGTTTATTGATTGGTTTGTGCAAAAGTGGCCGCATTTACGGATGATAATTCATTTCTAGGGTTTTTATTTTTTTTTATTTTTTACTAGTAATGGCGGTGATCTGCGATTTTTAGCGGTACTGCGATATTGGGGCAGACATGTCAGACCATTTTGACACTTTTTTGTGACCATTTGCATTTATACAGCGATCAGTGCTATAAAAATGCACTGATTACTGTGTAAATGCCATTGGCAGTGAAGGGGTTAACCTGCAGGGGGCGCTCTAAGGGTTAACTGTGTTCCCTGGGTGTGTTCTAACTGTATGTGGACTGCCCTAGCAGGGGAAGGGAAGTGATCACAGCTTCCATGTAGAGGAAGGCTGTGATCACAGCCCTTCCCCCTCTCACAGAACGGAGGTAAGTGTTTACACGGACCTCCGTTCTTTCAGTGCGGGGGGGGGGCATCGCGGGTAGTCGGCGGCGATCGAGTCCGCCGCACCCGCTCCCTGCCCCCCCCCCAACACAGTGAGCGTGCCTCCGGCGGCGCGCGCTCACAGTGCGCGATCTCGCAGCCGCCGTCGTATGATCGTATGATCAATCTGTGGTTGACGGTCAGCAAGTGGTTAAAAGAGAAATAAAGGTTTGTTTTTTTTTTCAGAATTGTACTTAGCTAGGAGGGTGCAGCATCGCTGTGATGCTGCATCTCTCTTCTAAGAACCGAGGCATCAAACATTGCCGATGGCTCGGTTCTCACAGATCCCTGAGCAGAGAGCTGCTGACTGTCAATCAGCAGCTCTCCTCTCTGCTCCTCCACGCTCAGAGCTGAGCTGTGACGGGGCAGGGAGCGGCCGGCTCAGGCTCTCAGCGGCTCGCTGAGTGGCTGAAATGGCTGTCGGTCCAGGCACCTGGCGGCTCCCAACTCCTGGAGCCATGATGACATGGTGCTTGGCCCGACTCCAGCGATGTCAGCAGAGAGCGGACTTTAATCCACTCTCTGCTGAAAATGGGTCACAGGAGTGCAAAGCGAATCGCACTCCTGTGATCCATAGAAGTATGGCCAAACGAGCCAAGGCCATACTTCTCCTTTAAGGACTTTCATGGTAGCAAAGCAAGCTCATATCAAAGAAAAAGGATCTTCCCCATTTTCGAAGTAGCAATCAAGGCAATAAAAGCAAATATTAAACTCCTGATTCTCCTCCTGACCACCAATTTATTGAACAGATAGCAGGGAAATCTGTAGTATATGCTGGTATGACACTGTCCAGTGCTACAGATGTTTACCAACTCAAAACACTTATTAGAAGTTGACCCTCTTAAAGTACAAACTAAAAAGTTATAGTTTTGGATATAGTGGAGGGGGATTTGAACAACCGTCAGGTTTTTATTATGGTCTGTGGCCCTGTTAGAGATGAATCCTCCCTATTTGTCCTGTTTACTGTTAGCATCAAAAGTAAAAAGAAAATGCTACATTTTGGGTTGTCACAAGAACAGGGATAGAATGGAAATCTTCCAATGGGGACCCTAGTTCTGATGACACCCAGGATTCCCTCACTATGGAGAGATTTCCTCTCACATCCTGTTTTGGTTATGGGTTATGGGACAGGAAGAAAAAGGAAATCTATCCAATAGGACCACAGATGGCATAAAAAACGGACAAGGGTTAAAACCCTCCTGTATTCTATCCAAAGGGGGAGGGGGGGGCTTTTAACTTTAATTTAAAGAAATTACAAAAGGGATCACTTCAAGCCCAAATCTGGGCAGAAGAAAAGAAAAAAAAAAACCCATTGCAGTGTAAGGTGGGGGGAAAATGCTTGTTTCTACATAGGAAGAGAATAATAAGTTGTATTACTTATCTTATTACCGATGGTTAGGCTTCTATATGGTCTGGCCTTGCATAAGTATACAATTGCAGATGTCGGGAGCTCTACAAGAGGTAGGCTGGGGCAGCGAACTGTTTAGCTGCATTTATAGCATGCAGAGCAGTTTACCATGGGCTAATGTACATGTGCACACCATGAGAAAATAGGGCGAACATTTTCATCCAGAGAATTTTCGTACGATTTTCGTATAGTGTGTACATAACTTTCGACAGCCGATTCTGACTTTTCGTACAAAAATTCTCGGATGGACAAACTCCAAAATTTTTCTCGGATGGGAACAGAACGGCCAATTTTCGTTTAATGTGTACTGTTATCATACAAGAAAAATCAAAAAAGAAAGACTGCGCATGATCAGAAACAAAAAAAAGCCTTAGTCAAACGAGAATTTTTGTACGAATTTAATTTAATCGGTTCTGATTTGCTGTGAAACAACGAGAAAAATTGGATAAACAGTCGCCCAATTTTCTTGTAGTGTGTACCCCATTTAACACATTAAACAATTCATTTTGATGACTGCAACACCGTAGCTTTGTTTTAGAACTGCAAATTACATTTGCATTTCAAGACTGGGTATACACTCCAGAGAAACTTAAAAATGTAATTCATTTTACTTTCACATTTCTTAAACAGACAGAGATACATTCATTAACCACTTCAGCCCCGGAAGGATTTCCAGCTTTAGGACCGGAGCCCTTTTTGCGATTCGGCGCTGCGTCGCTTTAACTGACAATTGCGCGGTCGTGCGACGTTGTACCCAAACGAAATTTGCGTCCTTTTTTTCCCACAAATAGAACTTTCTTTTGGTGGTATTTGATCACCGCTGCGTCATTTCTGATCGCCGCTATAAACAAAAGAGCGACAATTTTGCAAAAAAACCCAAATTTCTTACTTTTTCCTAAAATACAAATCCAAAAAAAAAAAATATAAAAAAACATTTTTTTTCACCGTTTTTGGCAGATTTATATTCTTCCTCATATTTGCGATAAAAAAAAACGCAATCGGCGTTTATTGATTGGTTTGCGCAAAAGTGGTCGCGTTTACGGATGATGAGAATTCATTTTTGGGGTTTTTAATTTTTTTTTATTTTTTACTAAAAATGGCGGCGATCTGCGATTTTTTGCGGTACTGCGATATTGGGGCGGACATGTCGGAACATTTTGACACTTTTTTGGGACCATTGCCATTTATACAGCGATCAGTGCTATAAAAATGCACTGATTACTGTGTAAATGCCACTGGCAGTGAAGGGGTTAACCTGCAGGGGGCGCGCTAAGTGTTAACTATGTTCCCTGGGCGTGTTCTAACTGTGTGGGGGCTTGCCTAGCTGGGGAAGGGAAGTGGTCACAGCCTTCATGTACAGGAAGGCTGTGATCACAGCCCTTCTTCCTCACACAGAGCGGAGGTCCGTGTTTACTTACACGGACCTCCGCTCCTTCACTCCGGGGGGGGGCATCGCGGGTGGCCGGCGGCAATCGAAGCCGCCGCACCCGCTCCCTGGCCCCCCCCGAACACAGTGAGCGTGCGCTCACAGTGGCTCTGTATCGCGGCCGCCGTCGTATGACGGCGATTCGCGTTACAGAGCCACTCTGTCGCCGTCAATTGCCGATCAGCCGTCGGCAAGCGGTTAAGTGCAAGGTACTAAACACTAGCTGTAAGCTAAAACAGGGCTTGAAGGGGAGACCAGGCTGCTATACATTTGATAGGGAGGGGGGGATTCAGATTGGTTTATAGCAGTAACAGATAACTGAAAGTGAGGATGTTAACTGGTTGTCCAAAAATCAAGCAGGATATCAAGCCTCACCTAAGTGTTTTTTCACAAACGGTCTAAAATATCAGGTGAACAGTAGAACAGGGTTATAGAGTCCTTGCAATTGAATGGGGGGAGGGTTGTGATCTTCCTTACTCCACATGCAGCCAAAAAGCACACAAGGGTAGGATGGATCTCAAGATTATTTGGCAGCGAAATACAGTTACAATATGCAGGGACTCATTTATACCATAGCGTTCTGGCCACAGCCATAATGCTGCTTTTCAAAAAAACATAGGAACAAGTTTCAGTTGCTTTGGGACTCTTAGGCTGGCCAGAAATGGATGGAAATTCAGCTGGTTCAGCGGGGAAAGGTCAAATTTTAATCCATGCTTGGTCATTCCCATTCATGAGAAGTTCATCTTCTTCGATTGACTTCTTATGAAATGGCTTGTTGGAAAGTTTTGCTTTGATCAGTGCATGCAGTCAACCGACTGGGAAGTCCTGCTATCAGAATACAAAGCCACAGTGGGGTTGGATTCCCACAACTACCTCAAATGTGTGGATGGGGGAAACGGAAACATGCATGGCCAGCTTAACCGGATTGTAAAGCTTTACTTTTTTTTTTTATCAAACTAACAAACCTTTATACTTGCCTGTCCTGTGCAATTGTATTGCACAGAGGCCCCAAAAATCCTCTTCTGGTGTCCCCCTGCCAGCGCTCACTGTTCCTCCTGTTCTGTGTGTACCCCCATAGCAAGCGTTTGCTATAGGGGCAGACGTGCAGGCTCGCTTTCAATCCAGGCTGTGTGCATCCATAGACAAATACAGCATTGTGTGGCCCCGTCCCCTCACAGGATTTGTACAGCAGCAGCAGCCAATGGCTCCTGCTGCTCTCAGCCAAGCCTGTGAGAGGGAAGAGGGGAGAAGAGCTGTTGTAGATGGAACAGCATTGGATAGAGTGTACTCAAATACGTTTTAAAAACGCAGAGAATGCATTAAGGTAAAAAAAAAAAAAAAGGGATTTTATTAAAACTTACCGTAAAATCATTTTCTCCGAGTTCAATGACAGACGCAGCTCTTCATGACATGTGGGGTTTATGCTTGTCCTACTAGGAGTTAACTAGGCAGGGAACATTCCCACATGAACCCTCCACCTAGCATAGCTCCTCAGTTCATAACAAGCCGTACCGAAACAGAGCACAGAGGGGTGGGTGCTGCATCTGTCAGTGAACTCTGAGAAAAGGATTTTACGGTAAGTTTTAATAAAATCCCTTTTTCTCCCATGTTCACTGACAGACGCAGCTCTTCATGACGTGGGGATGTCCCAAAGCTCTGTCAAAAAGAGGGGTGGGTAAACGATAACAACTGTACCCAACAGAACCTCTAAGGAGGCGCCAGACGCGCCTACACTGCCGCCTGTAAAACTTTGCGGCCAAAAGCAGCATCCGAAGATGCTAACACATCAATCTTATAAAACTTAGTGAAAGTGTGTACCGAGGCCCAAGTGGCCACCTTGCACACCTGTGACACCGAGGCCTGGTGTCTGAAAGCCCAGGAAGTGCTAACAGCCCGGGTAGAATGAGCCGTGACCGGAAAAGGGGGAACTTTCCCTCGAATAGAATAAGCATGGGTCACGGTCTGTCTAATCCAACGGGAGACCGTAGCCGACGAGGCCGCCAAACCTTTGCGCGGACCCTCCTTCAGTACAAACAAAGAATCAGACTTCCGAAAGGAAGCAGTAGCATCTAAATACACTCGTAAGGCCCTTACTACATCCAAGGAATGCAACTCAAATTCCTTAGGGTGCGATGGACGTGGGCATAATGAAGGAAGAACAATATCTTTGTTAATGTGGAAGGAAGAACCACCTTCCGAAGGAACGAGGGAGAAGGACGCAAGACCGCCTTGTCTTTGTATAGGACTAGATAGGGAGCCTTGCACGACAGTGCCGCCAACTCAGATACCCGTCTGGCGGATGTGATGGCCACCAAAAAGGCCACCTTCTGCAACAGCAGTTGTAAGGAAATCTCCCTGATTTTTTCATATGGCGGTTTCGGAAGCACAGAAAGCACCAAATTCAAATCCCATGGAGCCATCGGAGACCTCACCTGAGGCGCCACATGTCGCACACCTTGTACAAAAGTACAAATCGAGTGCGAAGCCAAGGGTCTTTGAAAAAGAATCGCCAGAGCCTATATCTGGCCCTTGAGAGTACTCAAAGTCAGTTTCTTGTTCAGGCCTTGCTGCAAAAAAGTCAGGACCCTGGACACAACATAAAAGAGCGAGGGTTATGCCCCTCCACCTCGCACCAAGCTATGTAAGCCTTCCAGGTGCAGTGATATATTTTGCGAGAAGTACACTTGCGAGCTTTTAGCAAGGTAGGGATTACGGAGTCAGCGACCCCCCTGTCCCTCAGCACCTGGGACTCAATAGCCAGGCCATCAAAGCCAGCGAGGGTAAAGCAGGGTGCAAGATGGGCCCCTGAGACAGTAAGTCGTCTCGCAGCGGGAGCCGCCAGGGAACGTCCGCCGAAGCCAATCCGGAGCCACCAGGATTAATGGTATTCCCTCCGCTACCACCCTGCGTATCAACCGCGGTAGAAGTTTTATTGGAGGGAAGGCGTACAGAAGGCGATAACGGCCCCAGGGGACCACCAGAGCGTCCGTGGCCACTGCCAACGGATCCCTCGTTCTGGACACAAAGGTCCTCACTTTGTGATTGAACCAAGATGCCATGAGATCCACGTCCGGCGTCCCCCATCTGCGGCAAATCTGGCTGAACACCTCTGGATGGAGAGACCACTCTCCCTGATCCAGCATCTGGCGACTGAGAGTCGGCCTGCCAGTTTTCCACACCTGGAATGTAAATGGCGGAGATTGCCGGAACGTGACGTTCCGCCCAACGCAGGATCAGAGCTGCCTCTGTCGTAGCTGCTGAGCTCCTCGTTCTGCCCTGATGGTTCACATATGTCACTGCTGTGGCATTGTCCGACTGAATCTGAATCGGGCGACCTTGCAACCTCACTGTCCAGTGAGATGGACATAACCTGATCGCTCTTAGCTCCAGCACATTCATAGGGAGGCGTGCTTCCTGCGCAGACCAATGGCCCTGGGCAGATAGCTGCCCCAGGATCCCGCCCTAGCCTGAAAGGCTGGCATCCGTGGTGATGATCACCCACTAAAGTGGCAGGAACGACTTCCCCAGAGTCAACGCCGAGTCCCGAAGCCACCAGGTCAGAGAGCCCCTGGTCTGGGAGTTCAGGCGGATCAGAAGGTCCAAGGAACATGGAGACCTGTCCCACTGAGACAGAATCGCTCGCTGGAGAAGGCGAGTGTGGCCCTGGGCGAAAAGTTTCACCTCGAAAGTTGAGACAATGAGCCCCAGCACCCGCATACAGAATCGTAATGAAGACCGTCGGTGCGACAGGAGAATTTGCACTGCCGACTGCAGTGACAGCAACTTGGCCAGAGGAAGGAACACTTTCGCCTGCTCTGTGTCCAGAATCAGACCCAAATACGACAGGACGGAGATACCGTCGACTTTTGCAGGTAGATCAACCATCCGAAGTCCTGCAGCGAGACCATGGTGATTCTCACATTCTTCTCCAGAGCCGAGGCGGACTCCGCTCTCAGGAGCAGGCCGTCGAGGTAACGCCAGAACTGGGGCCACCAGTTTGGTGAAAACTCGAGGGGCTGAGGCCAGACCGAAAGGGAGTGCCACAAATTGATAATGGAGGTCCCCCACTGCAAAGCGGAGGAAACGCTGATGCCGTGCACAAATGGGAACATGGAGATGTCTAATGTCCAGAGACACCAGGAATTCCCCCTGATGGAGGGCGGCCACAACCGAGCGAATAGATTCCATCCGGAATTTCCGCGCCTTTACATATCGGTCCAGGGCCTTCAGGTCCAGAACTGGCCGGACCCCCCCTTTTTTTGGAGACCACAAACAGGTTTGAGTAAAAAGCTCAAAACCTCTCTGCTGGAGGCACTGGCACGATCACCCCTTGGACAGCCCCGAAGAGGGCCTCCCGACGTCCCTGCGGGAGCCCCAAGTTCGATGGGAAGAACCTGTCTGGGGGTAGAGTGTTGGACTCTATCCTGTACCCGGTGGACACTACTTCCTGGAACCACCGGTCAGAAATGCGAGCAATCCACCGGTTTGCGAACCCCAGAAGACGTCCCCCCAGCGAAGCCCGGGTGGGGGCAGCCCATCAGGCAGAGGAGGGCATGTACTCCACCTTTTCGCTGCCACTGCCGCTTACCGGCCCCTGCAGCGGCCTTACCGGATCGGGTCACTTTTCCCGCTACGCCAGAGGCGCAAAAAAACCTTTTCTGACCCGAGGTAGGAGGAACTCACGCCTCCAGGGCTCCCAGGAGGAAAGTACTCTTACCACCAGTGAAATCCTTTATGATCTCATCCAGTTGGGGGCCGAAGAGACAGCCACCCTGAAAAGGGAGATCCGCAAGGGCTTTTTTGGACGAGTGATCCCCGGACCATGGAGCGTAACCAAAGAACCCGTCTAAGAATGACTGCAAAAACAGCCATTCTGGGCAGCATAGGGAGTAGGTCCAGAGATGCGTCACAGAGGTACTTGATACCCCGATATAAAAAGTCAGCTCTCTGTGGTGCATCCATCAGGCGACCGCAGTCCAGGTCATTCTGGAGCTCTGCCATACGCTCAGATAGGTGTTGCGCCGCCATGACAGACGCCAGTGCCGGTCTCAGAGCTGAGCCTGCTACCAGAAAAAGTGCTTTTAACACTGCCTCTGTCCGCCTATCGGCCGGATCCTTAAAGGAAGGAGCCCCTTACAGAGGGATGGTAGTCGCCTTATTCAGACGAGCTATAGGTGGGTCCACTGCAGGTGGCTCCCACTTCTTCAGAAAACTATCCTCAAAGGGATAGCGGATGGCAAAACATTTTGACAGCGAAAAGGAATGCTGCGGACACTGCCATTCATGATAGATCAGATGCTCAAAAAACTGATCATAGGGGTAAGCCCTAGGGGGCCTGGCGGACCCGCACACATACGTATACGTCTGCGATTCGCCATCCTGGCTCAGTCGCAGAGTAGTGCGAATTCCAGTGATAATGGCGGATACTAGCGCCTTTTCGCGCGCAGCTGCTGCCCCCTGGTCCTCCTCCCCTTCCGAGGGTGCCAGCTCCCCGTCAGACAGGTCTACTGGGGTCCCTGTGACCCCCGAAGCTCTCTGGATCAGAGACCTCCCCAGAGGACATGGGGGCGGAGGACGCTTCCTAGGGACCTGGTGGGCGACATCCGCCTGGGGAAGATATTCGCTAAAGAACACCCGCAGCTGGTCCAAAAATGCCCCTTGCGCAGATTGCGCAGTTGCAGACTCTTCCTCAGCAGGCACGGCAGGTTAATCTGCCATAGTTTTTCCCCGAAAATAGCCCTCAGTAAATGCAGAAAAACACTTGATTGAGGCACCCCCACACAGCCGCACACCACCGCCCCACAGAACGCCAGGTGTTACCCAGAAGGACTGCACCCGCCGCCACCAGCACCCACAGGAGAGCCCAGCTATACTTGCTGTTGCTGCCAGTGTCCTGAGGACCGCCAGAAGAGCTGCGCCGCCAGGAGCACACACCATTCCACAGAGAGCAAAAAACGTTTGCAGCACGTTTTTCACAGCCAGCAGGGACACCAATATGGCCGCCGAGGTCATACACTAGAGGCCGAAACCACCTGCAAGGGATGTGTGCTACCGCAAAATGGCCGCTCTGAGCACTAGAGGGAAAGCTCCATAGGCTAAACATGTCCGCGACCGCGGAAAAATGGCGGCGGTCTACCGCAAAATGGCCTCATGTCGGGCGCAGTGGGTGGCCACCCGTTCACAGACCTTCCGCCCCTGTGTGGACGGTATGCTGCCGGCCAAGAAAAGCGCCCGAACCGGACCAGTCCGGAACCTGGGTGCAGGTGGGGTAAAAACCCCCAGGCCTCCCGCACGGAACGGGCACGATGCGGCGGGTCCCCATACCACGGGACTGGCTCGCATCGGTCAGCCGGGCCGGGGATAGTACAGAGTCCTGAGCGACCCTCTATGCCCCGGCCGGCTTCTTGATAGCAGACTTCATGCTTGATAGCAGAGTGAAGGAAAAATAAAATTAAAAAATAAAACGAAACGGTCACAATCCTGTTTGCAAAAATCCCCTAAGGGAACCAGGTCAACTCCCTGCAAACTAGGCATTGAAACTGAGGAGGGTTTATGTGGGAAGGGGGGGACGGCCCCCATGGGAGGGGCCAGCTTGCTCCTTTCCCTGCCTAGTTAACTCCTAGTAGGACAAGCATAAACCCCACATGTCATGAAGAGCTGCGTCTGTCAGTGAACGTAGGAGAAAAAAACATTTTGGTCTTTAGAATCACTTTAAATAAAGCAAGAGAAACCATATTCTGTCTAATTAAATGGGGGGGGGGGGTGTTAATGACAGGTTACGTGACAACATGTTCTATTCATCAGGGAATTAAACAAAACGTCCTGGGGTATACTGTGCATTTTAACTGCTTGCTGACAATAGATAGATAGATAGATAGATAGATAGATAGATAGATAGATAGATAGATAGATATACAGCGGCAAGGCGGCTCTCTTACCTAGCATGCTATCCTGCACTACCAGGTTTGGTGTGCACGTGTTGCCGCTCCTACTTTGACATAGTGGGAGTGGATTGGCGGGTACGGTGGACTTGATGTCCGTTGGCACCCGCCAATGCTTCAGTACACAGGCAGAATGGCGGTCTGCCTATGTAAACAAGGCACATCGCTGTTCTGTCACTCCAGGGATCCTGTGTCTCTGCTATGCAGAGGCACCGATCCATGCCTTCTCCTAGTACAAGCATCTCCGCCACAGTAGCAAAGCACATGTCAGGCACACATTTAACCCTTTGATCGCCCCTGATGTTAACCATTCTTTGTGATTCTCATCAGTACAGTGACAGTGCATATTTTTTTTAGCACTGATCACTGTACGTGTCACTGGTCCCCAAAGGGTGTCATCAAAGCCACGTACACATGGTACAATGGTCGTACAACCAGCTCATTGTACGATCACCCGACCGTTAGAATGCACAATTACAACAGCCGTTGTACAACGGTTGTACAACTAAACTTGGATGAGCAGACTAGAAAACTTTGGTTGTACAAGCGGTTGTACGACCGCTGTACCGTGTGTACAGAGAAGTTGGTCCAACAAAGTTGTACGTGCAAAACAGGCATGCTCATAAGTCAGGAATGCCCAGAAGTGTCCATTCTGGGAAACCTACGTTCCTAATTCACAAATCACATGCACCTGAACTTCCTCATTATACGCTCGTAGCACGTCACCACGTTAGGCTTGGTTGTATAATCGCTTAGTTCATGTGAGTATGCGAGACACAAAAGCCAACATCCAACTTGGTCCAAAGTTGGACGTTCAGTTATACAACCGTTGCACCCGTGTGTATGGGGATTTAGTGGCCCCACTGTTCGCTGTAATATCGCAGTCCTGCTCTAAGTCGCTGATCAAAAATATCCCATAGTTTGTAGACGCTATAACTTTTGCGCAAACCAATCAATATGTGTTTATTGGGATTTTTTCCCAAAAATATGTGGCAGATATTGGCCTAAACTGATGAAGAAATGTGATTTTTTTTTAACATTTTTTTTTTTGTTTGGATGTGTTTTATAGCAGAAATGGTCAGTATTTTTTTGTTTATAGCACAAAAAATAAAAAAAACTTGAAAGAGGTGATCAAATACCACCAAAATATAGCTCTATTTGTGGGAAAAAAGGACAAACTTTGTTTAGGTACATTGTCGCACGAGCGCGCAATTGTCAGTTGTAACACAAGTCTGTATTGGGGAGGAACCCGCCTGCCTGCCCCGCACCCCGGGGGGAGCGTACTTACCCATCCAGACGGACGTAGCGGGTCGCCACCGGAGACAGACCTGCCACCCCGCCGGTTCGGGGGGGGAGCTACCGGCCATGCGACACCCGTGACGCCAGCCCGAGGACCCGGTCCTAAGCAAAAACTACAGATTTTTACTTGTAAACAAAAAGGGTCTGAAAAGGCCCGGTCTTTAAGTGGTTACTGGAAGACCATAATCCAACTTTTTAAGCCCAGAATTACTTACAGTAATGTCAGTTTAGTCTCTTAACAGATGGTAAACTTACCATTTCACATTATGTGGTGTCACTTGACAAAAGCAGACCGTATTGGCCTGCCCAATGGCTAATTCTGACATGGTACAGCTCCCAAAGAACAATAGAAAGTTAATGAGTGATCTAAGAATTCATAATGGACTAGACGGGTTTTGTGTGCTCTACTCTCTGGAGCTTTCGCCGGGCAAATATTTGTTCAGGCTACAGAGACTTACAAAACACATGTAAGGACTAAGTATTGTTTATTTCCACCTATGCCAGCAAAATGTACCCTTTCATCACCAGCCTGGAGTAATTCAATATCATTTTCAAAGCACTGCTAGAGACCTGCACTAAGGCCACTTTAACACGGAGATGTTTTTCAGGCGCTTTTGCGCTAAAAATAGCACCAAAAGAACTCATCCCAACGCAAGCCTGAGTGCTTTCACACTGGGGCGGTGCTCTTGCAGGACATTAGGAAAAAATCTTTGGGGCTGTGTGGTGAGCGGTGTATCCATCGCTCCTCCACCACCCCTGTCATTGAAATCAATGGGCAGCGTTTCCCAAGTGGCTGAACACCGCTTCGGAAGCACCACACACCAGCACTTTTAACGCTTTGGGGTTAAAATTGTCCCGCTCCCGCCTGCATAGCGGCGCCATAACGCAGCTAAGACAGCAGAAAACTGCCGCCATAGTGCCGCTATGACAGCAGAAAAGCGCAGATGGAACTAGTGGCGCTTTACCGCTACTGCCCCAGTTCTGCAATCATTTTCAAGGCTCTGAAAGAGGTAGTCAACCTCCCTACGCTAGGCAGCCACACAGCAGCCCGTGTAGGAAGACCATATCATCTGCATTACTTTTTCAAATTTCTAGCAGGTCAAAAGTTCTTTTGACTGCAAATCTGCCCATCAGGAAGTCAGCCTTGTGTCTTCAGTCAGAGGAACCAATACCTGTGTCTTCAGAACTCTCCTGGCTCTCCGCGTCATCTGACAGTTCCACCTCTTTCACAAAGTTTGAAGGAAACAGGCCAGATCGGCCGCTACAGGTCCCACTCCACCATCCTTCTTCTACCTTAAAAGCAGAAAAACCCATTAGCAGACATACACTCAAAAACAAAGTATATCCAAACTTTAACAGCTGACAAATAGTTGGAAGCTGCTAGCACATTTGTTGGTCACAAACAGTAAAAGGCATGGATTGCAGCACTCCTAAAATTAAATTACTATAAATATCAAGTCCATCAACCAAAAAGGAGTGACAGTAAAGCAAAATAAAAGATGCAAATTGTGGGGATACAGTATTAAATAACTGAGTCATTCAGCTTTAAGACAAGATGGTAGCTAGACAGGAAACATAAATCCAGACTGGAGACCGCCACACACAGCATCTTACCAGATATGGTTGACCCCCCTATTACAGAGGGTCAAACACATTTATAAGTTATCCCAGGCAACCTCCAGGGCGGCTCCCTTCTAGAACGTTTTAAATCTTAGCACCACGGCAATCTCCCATAAGCACACTTGGGCCCACAATGAGTATCTCATATTGCTGTAATTGGGGTCTCTAATCCCCTCCAAGATTCCTCCTCTGCTGGATAATGCTAGTAATATTAGGGTCCTCCTACCATCACTAGCATTATCCAGCAGACGAGGAATCTTGGAGGGGATTAGAGACCCCAATTGCAGCTTTATGAGGTACTCATTGAGGACCCAAGTGTGCTTATAGGAGATCCTACATTGGCGTGGTGCTAAGATTTGGATCCTTATTGAAGGGATACCAGACAATGAGAGGAGTCCTGGAGGTTGCCTGGGATAAAGAATAAGCGTGTTTGACCCTCTGTAATAAAGGGTCAACAATATCTGGTAAGTGGCTGTGTGTGGTGGTGCTAAAGGTGGCGGTTTGCAGTCTGGATTTAGGTTTCCTGTCTAGTTACGATCTAGTCTTAAAGCTGATATATGTTAATATCACCACAATTTGGATCCTTTATTATGGTTTATGATCGCTCCTTTTATGATGATGGACTTGAAACATACTCAAAACACCACATTTTCTCTTTTCATGTGCAATTTATCCATGGAGGGCAAAGCAACATGTTTACTTTAACATGACGACCATCCCCAGCAACATATACCTTTAATACTATCTGCCACTGTTCCCTTCACCTGCATGGAGCTAGAAAAAGGCTCTGTGTAAACTCTAAGTCACACCAGGCTTATTAGGTATCCCCACCCCAATCTGACTGCACTAGGCCAATCACCAGCACTTTCACATGAGAAAAGGAAGTCACATTGCTACTACATGCATGGAAGTATCATGTATTGTCCTTGCTACTGGACAACGGAACTTAATCCTGAACAATTTAAGACCCATCTCCTTGGTTCCGTTTGCATCAAAACTTTTAGAACGCCTAGTCTACAACTGTCTTAGCTCCTACCTCACTGACAACCTTCTTGACCCCTTACAGTATGGCTTTCGCTTGCTACACTCTACTGAAACTGCCCTACTAAAGCTCACCAACGACCTGCTAACTGCTAAAACCAATGACCACTACTCCATACTCATACTACTCGACCTCTCTGCAGCCTTTGATACTGTTGACCATCCCCTCCTCCTTAAAAAACTCCACTCTCTTGGCCTTCGAGGCTCTGCTCTCTCCTGGCTCTCCTCCTACCTGTTAGAGCGCTCCTACAGTGTGAGCTATAACTCTGTTTCCTCCTCTCCACTTCCCCTTTCAGTTGGGGTACCTCAAGGTTCTGTCCTTGGACCCCTTCTCTTCTCCATTTACACCTCCTCCCTTGGTCTGTTAATAAACTCCCATGGCTTCCAATACCACTTCTATGCTGATGACACACAAATCTATCTCTCTACTCCTCACCTCACTCCTTCAGTCTCCTCTCGCATTACTAACTTACTGACATATCAGCATGGATGTCACACCACTTCCTCAAACTCAATCTTTCTAAAACTGAGCTCATAATTTTTCCTCCAGCCCATGCCCCTCCCCCTGACTTCTCCATCAAGATCAATAATACAACTATCAGTCCATCCCCTCATGCCAAGGTCCTAGGTGTAATCCTAGACTCTGACCTGTCCTTTCAGCCCCAAATTCAATCACTGTCCAAATCATGCAGACTTCACCTTGGAAACATCTCCAAAATACACCCCTTCCTAACCGCTGACACTACTAAGCAACTTATTCACTCCCTTGTTATCGCTCGCCTTGACTACTGTAACTCCCTCCTAATTGGCCTACCTCTCGGCAAGCTATCCCCTCTTCAGTCTATCATGAATGCTGCTGCCAGACTCATCCACCTTACCAACCGTTCGGTGTCCGCCACTCCTCTCTGTCAATCCCTCCACTGGCTTCCCATGTTCCAAAGAATCAAATTCAAAACCCTAACCATGGCATACAAAGCCATTTACAATTCTGCCCCAAGCTACATTACCAATCTTATCTCCAAATATCACCCAAACCGTCCTCTTCGCTCCTCCCAAGACCTTCTGCTCTCTATCTCCCTGGTCTCCTCCTCCCATGCTCGTCTCCAGGACTTCTCCAGAGCCGCTCCCATCCTCTGGAACGCTCTACCCCAATCTGTCCGCCTATCCCCTACTCTGTCCACTTTAGGCAATCCCTGAAAACTCATGTCTTCAGGGAGGCCTATCCTGCCTCCAGCTAACAATGCAATCTTCTACTCCCCTCATCAGTTCATCCCCCACAGTCCCTACCTTTTGTTTCACCACCCCCGCCCCCCCCTTAGATTGTTAGCTCACAGGAGCAGGGCCCTCTAACCCTCTTGTTTTAAATTGTATTGTTGCTGTAATGTCTCTTTATATTGTAAAGCTCTGCGCAAACTGTTGGCGCTATATAAATCCTGTATAATAATAATATTTTCCTTGCTACTGGTGGCAAACAGAACTATAAAGGTGCTCTCTACCTCTCAAAGAATAACCCAAACATATGATATATCACGCTAAAAGCCTATATTTATTCACACAGAATTCTCACAAAATAGTGCAGCGTTCAGATCCAAACAGTAATAGAACATACAGCTATAGTCAAATGTCACTGTAACAGTGGAGTTTGGTGTACACCTCCCATGACTAGCCCACAGATACTGAATGTAAAAAGAAATATAACTGTGTGTAAATGGACATATATGTATGTCACAGAAATTACATTAAAGCTTAGTTTACATAGCAGTAGACAGTTGAGTGAAAATGGTCACAATTAAGCGTTTCGCTTTTTCAGGAGAGGCGAGGTGATAACACACTAGGGATTGCTTTAACTAACTAAACTAACTAAAATTGGAGAGTGCAAAATATGGTGCAGCTCTGCACGGTAGCCAATCAGATTCGAACTTCAGCTTGTCCAGTTAATTTTTTTTTTTTAATTAGATAAAAGTTTGAGATTTCACAAAAAGTACATGAAAAGTAAGGACAAGAGTATGAATATAAAAGCACACAGCATTTCAGTTGTAATCCACCCAGTATACATCCCACCTCTTCAATGGTTTAAAACATTAAGTTCTAATAGTTACGTTATGATAACAGTTTATCCATTACTATGTCTACCGGGGCTACTCCTGGACAAGTCATCCAACTTCCCATACTTTGTCACATTTTAAGTAGCTGCCTCTATTCTGGTTGATAAATGTTTCCATTCTGAGTGCTAAGCCCATTAACTCTATCCACATTTGAAGTGATGGAGAACTTGGAGAAGTCCAGTGCTGCAAAAGGAGCTTAGGGTCCTGGAATAAAGCCCTAGATGCTGCTACTCTTGTGTATTTGTCGGGGACTATTGCATCAAGTATGCTTAAAATGCACTGTTTAGGGTCCATTGGAATAGATACCTGCAGGGCAGCATTTACTGTGGAAACAACTGAGCTCCAATAATGATACAGCTTCGGGCATCTCCACAGCAAATGAATCAAATCGCCTTCATCTCTTTCGCATCTACCACATAGAGGGGTCTGAATGTAGTCCCATAGAGTGTAGTCTAAGCGGGGTACAGTAAACGCTTAGCAAAATGTACAACTGGGAGAGTGTGTTACATTGAGTGAGCATAGGCTTACTGCCTTCAGAGCTTCCTCCCAGAGTTTCCCAGGTGTTTCTCCCACATCTCTCTCCCATCTCTCACAAGCTGAGCTAGGAAAATTCTCCAAATACCCTGCGAGAAGTATTGCATAGCAGTTAGATATGAAGCCTTTCGTGCTAGACACTTGTCGTATAAAATGAAATATTGGGATAGGAGACAGAGTAGCATCTTTAAGTGACTGCTGAGCTGCCACAGCATGTCTCAGTTGGAAATAATAGAATAACCTGTTGGCCGGGACTCCATATTTATCCTGTAGCTGGAGAAATGTTAGGAGCCTTCCATCAGTCCGGATGTGTTTAATGTGTGTCACTCCATATGCTATCCAAAGAGCTGCATGCTGTAATTTAGCCAACTCTGGATAAGAGTTGTTTCTCCATATAAGACTAAATTCCGTATATCCAGTAACCTTTTGAAGGTGTTTCGCCTTATCGCAGATTTTTTGTGTAAGTCTATAGGTCGGAAATTGTTTAATTTGCAAAACTGCTGAGCTTCTAGGACTCTCTGCCAGTGCGGGGGCACCAGTGCCATGCAACAAGATTGACAGTGTGGAATCATGAGGCTCATCCCCTGCAATAGTGCGTTCCTGTAAGCCCCCAATCAAATGCTGAAGTTGGGAGGCAATGTAGTATAGCCAAGGGTTCGGGAGACCTAACCCTCCTCCATCCTTAGGTTTCTGTAGTTGTTCTAATTTGATTCTGGCACTCCCTCCTTTCAGTAACAACGATCTATAAATGGAGTTCACCATGCGGAAGATTTTAAGGGGAATGACCACTGGGCAGTTATTTAGAAAATAGAGCAGTCGGGGCATAAAGATCATTTTAATCAAGTTAGCTCTTCCTGCCACTGACAGATACAATTTATTCCACAGTTTAACTTTGTCTCTAAATCTAGTCAGTAATGGTATGATATTTAGACGACAATAGTCTGCAAGTTGGGGCGAGATAACTCCCAGATACTTAAAGTTGGACACCACTGGCACAGGGCATGATGGCAACAATGGGGGAGTATCCAACTGATCCAATGGCAATAAAGCGGACTTTCACCAATTAATGGTCAACCATGAATACCGTCCAAAGTTCGAAATAACATTCTTAGCATTTTGTAGGGAGGCATCCGCATCTCCTAGGAGCAGCAGAAGTTTCTCATGCTGATCCCCATATTTAAAGCCTGTAAATGCTGACGTGTGTTCTAATTTGTGTCGCCAGTGGCTCTATTGCCATGGCAAAGAGGAGCGGCGATAGGGGCATCCTTGTCGGGTGCCCCGACCTAGCTTGAAGGGTGCAGAGACCCTACCACCCTCTCGTATTGTGGCTTGTGGTTTATAGTACAGAAGCCGGACCCAGGATATGAATTTTATCTTAAATCCGAATTTCTCCAGCACAGCCCATAAATATCCCCATTTCACACTGTCAAATTCCTTGTTTGCATCTAATTATAGCAAGGCCCTGGTGCCCCTATTGTCTGCCTGGGATTGCATGTTCACAAACAATCTTCTTAAGTTGATTGCAGTGGACTTACTGGGCATAAAGTCCACCTGATCGGGATGGATTATGTCTGCGATAACCGTGTTTAACCTTCTGGCCAAAACTTTGGCCAGTATTTCAATATCCGTTTGCAGGAAAAATTAGCACATAAAAAGCACATCAAAAACGCTCCCCATGCATCTCAATGGATGCTTTCACACCGAGGCATCACGCTTGCCAGGCGTTGCTAAAAGTCCTGCAAGCAGCATCTTTTCAGCTTGTTTTGTGCATTCAAAATAGCGCTTCAAAAAACACCCATGTCCATTGAAAATAATGGTTAAGCACTCAAAAAGTGCATGAAATGTGCACTGAGGCTGTGGGGAAGGTCACATGATCGGAATGCAGTGTAGAATGCTGGGAAACCAGGAAATCCTGGTGTTTTCCCAAAAAAGTAGAACAAACATCAGGAGCAGCTCATAATACTCCATCTTCAACCTGCACTCTCTCTTCCTCCACGAGATACCAGGAAGTGAACAGGATGTGATATAGAGGGGCGGGGTTGTTAGGAAATGCAAACGCTTCAAAAACGCCATTAGCGGTGCGCTATTTATAGTGCTAGAGCTTCAAAAGTGCGGCAAAAAAACACACTAAAATCATGACGTTTTACAGGCTTTTTTACAATGCCTTGATGTAAAAGGAGCATTAGTGTTCTGGATTGAGACAAGTACACACCACAAAGGGATATGCTTTGTTCCTATTGCCTGAGGTTTATAACCACTTTAAGATTATGTATCATCACCTAGATTATCAAGAGCAAAAGTCCACAGTCTATATTAGCATATTTGTATCTTCCATTCATGGCTCCAAAAAGATAAGAGCGTTGTGTCCCTGCTCCCAACCAGGCTGGCTACTGGCGGCTGAACAAATTGACAAAGTAAAGGGGAATATGTGCTTCTGGGGATGATTATTATGAACACATTGTCATGCCCTGAAGAGAAAAATCGAGGCTTGTTTACCAGTGGATCTGAACTTGAAGTGGAAATCTGCTATGGTATTGGGAAAATAATTGTGCCTAAGACCCCATACACACTATTAGATTTTCTTCAGATTTTTGTCTTCAGATTTACCAAAATTATATAATATGAGGTCAAACCTTAAGAGTTTAAATTTGTATGCAATCAGGCAGGCCCTTCCACTATATGGTTTTGGTAAATCTGAAGACAAAAATCTACAGAAACTCTAATAGTGTGCATGCGGTCTAAGGCTTACCCTGAATGTGTCTTTTGTCTGGAATTCCTCCTTAAAATAGCAGTGTAGTTCCTGGTATGAGAGGGTGCCTAGGCACCAGGGTGGATAAAAAGCTATTTTTTTCTTTTTATTGAATTTATTTTAATAAAATGCTTTTGAAGTAAAAATATATATAAAGATAGTTTTCTATTTAAGATACAATCATAATTTAGTTTATTCCGCATGAAATGCGGCTTAGTTATGTAGCATGAGGCTGTATATTCTGCTAACATGCACTGCATTGATGCATTCACCCAATCTCACAATAACCACGAGGTAAAACAAAGCTCAGGAATATTCCTTTATCCCATTATTTTGCAAATCTATGCACACTGCAAACTGTATGATTGAATCGGTTCATATATTTTTGTTTTACTAACTTGACAGCTTATTATTCTAAATAGGAAACCATCATTGTGTTTGCAAATATTAACCACTTCCAGAACGCCATAAGCAGAATGACGGCCGGGAAGTGGTTCAGTTATCCTGACTGGGCGTCATATGACGTCCTCAGGATAACATGCCGGCACCGCCTATGAGTGCCACTTATCAGTGTTCGTCAGTGCTGCATATCAGTGCCCATCAGTGCTGCTTATCAGTGCCGCTCATCATTGCTGCATAGAAGTGCCTCATCATCAAAGCCCGTCAGTGCCGCCTCATCAGTGCCAATCAGTACTGCCTCATCAGTGGCAGTCAGTGTAGCCTCATCAGTGCTCATCAGTGATGGAGAAAATGTACTTATTTACAAAGTTTTGTGCCAGAAACTGATATTTTTTTTCAAAATTTTCGGTCTTTATTTGTAGCGCAAAAAATAAAAAAAAATGCAGGGGTGATCAAATACCACCAACAGAAAGCTCTATTTGTGGAAACAAAATGATAAAAAACGTGTTTGGGTACAGCGTCGCACGGCCGCGCAATTGTCATTCAAAGCGCAACAGCACTGAAAACTGAAAATTGGTCTGTTAGGAAAGTGTTCTAAGTGCATGGCATTTAAGTGGTTAAAGATTTTAACTACTAGCAAGAATAAGTCCTTACACTTAAAGAGCGCCAGTCATTTCAGACCCATCATGGCTGCAATGTTAACCACTTCAGTCCCCGAGCCCTTTTTTACACTTGTTATTTACAAGTTAAAAATTTTTTTTTTTTTGCTATAAAATTACTTAGAACCCCCAAACATTATATATTGTTTTTTTTTTTTCTAACGCCCTAGAGAATAAAATGGCGGTCATTGCAATATGCACCGTATTTGCGCACCGGTCTTCCAAGCATGATTTTTTTGGAAAAATTTCACTTTGAGTTATAAAACAGCTAAGTTAGTCCAATTTTTCCCATATTGTGAAAGATAATATTACGCAGAGTAAATTGACACCCAACAAGTCATGCTTCAAAATTGCGCCCGCTCCTGAAATGGCGACAAACTTTTGCACTTAAAAATCTCCATTGGCGACGTTTAAAAATTCCTTCAGGTTACCAGTTTTGAGTTATAGAGTAGGTCTAGTGCTAGAATTATTGTTCTCGTTTTCACGTTTGTGGTGATACCTCACGTGTGGTTTTCAACATTGTTTTCATATGCGGGCGTGACTTATGTATGCATTCGCTTCTGCGCACAAGCTCGTGAGGACGGGGTGCTTTAAATTTACTTTTTCTTATTTCTTTTTCTTTTTATTTTTACGCCAGTCTAAAAAAAAAAAAAAAAAAATTGAATACTTTATTCCTATTACAAGAAATGTAATTCCTTGTAATAGAAAAAAATCTGACCGCATTTTTATTTTTCTTTTTCTTTATTCTTTTTCATTTAAATTTCGTGGGGCAGGAGTGCTCGAACACGCGTCTTCGCTTACGTATGTATTCAGTGCGGGCGTATACTTTTGTTACAACTTTTGGTGTGCACTCCATAGTGGTGTTTGCACTTTTGCTCTTGTTATTAAGATCGTGATCTGGATGAGATATTGAGTTTTGACCATTGGACTTCCTTAAAAATTTGCAGCGGTTACCTCTAAAAATTCACGTTTTCAAACAGCGGTAAAGTCCTCGCCCGCGTTAAAACTTCGTACTGAACAACCCACAG
>BLSH010031449.1:874856-890981 GCA_018402905.1 Glandirana rugosa | reverse complement strand
GGCACCACCCCGCCCTAGATAAAAGTGATCTTGTGGCGAATGCGCTGCTGAGACCAATTTCAGAATCGCCGTCTGAAAAAAAAAAAAAAAAACATACCAGGGTTATAGTAGCTATCTGAAGTGGTTAAAGGGCATCCACTCTCCTGCTGCCGCCACATCCCTCACCTTGTTGTGTCACTGCCGCATCACCAGCCGTCCCATTAAAGTGAATGGGACTGCTGGTGAGTCAACAGCGAGTCACAGGAGGAGCCGCAGCAGGACTGAGAGGACAGTTGCCCTTTAAAAATTAGGATTTAAATCGAGTTTTTAAATCAAATCCACCCTGATAGGCCTCTACCAAGATGGCTGCCTTCACACAGACAGTGCAGAACAAAGCAGTGAGAGTCAGTAATAGGGAAAAAATTCTGCCCAGATGTCAGAATACACTTATCAGTGGCTGCAGACATTGACTGAGTAAAATTTTCCAGCATATCCCTTCAACAGAAATCGATCAAACAATTGACAAAAATCTGTTGTGTGGGGATGGCAACATACGTATCAAATTTGTCCGGTCCCTACTGAATCAGCCGAATGTTTAGTATCTTGCCCAATACTTAAATTACCAAAGTCTCAGAAATGCAGAGAGCTAGCAGATTCCAGGAAGAAGAAAAAAATTACTATCTGCATAGTAATCTCACGACAAAAACCCTTAAACAAGTCAAACCTACCATGCTATTAATGCGGTTGTATTATCCGCTTGGTCATTTTTACCTGTATGGTTTAGGAGATATTCACCTTGCATGCAGCCGCTGACATCAGCAGCGCATGCGCAGTGAAGGTCTGGCGAAAGTTCGGTGTATCGTGTCAGAACAGAGGGGCTCTAGCCACATGAGCGGGATTGATGTCATCGTGGCTCAGGCCACTCAGAGAACCGCAAAGATGGAAGAAACGCTGTCAGCTGCCTCAGCGGTGACTGGGCGGCCCTGTGGGACCTTCGTTTGAAGGTATCTTTTTTATTTTTTTTTGGGGGGGGGGGGGCATACAACTGCTTTAAGACCCCTTTCACACTGAGGCAGTTTTCAGGCATTTTAGTGCTAGAATTAGCGCCTGTAAAGAGAATGAAAACACTCAAAGCAGTGCACTTGTGGGACGTTCGGAAAATACCTGCAAGCAGCATCTTTGGGGTGGGTTGGGAGCGGTGTATACAGTGCTCTCAAAACGCCCCTGCCCATTGCAATGAATGGGCAGTGCTTCCGAATCGCCTGAAATGTGCTTCTGAAGCGCCGCAACATGGGAGCTTTACCAAAAATGGACCAGACGCCTCAGTGTGAAAGCAGTCTTAGTGAATTTTCCTATCGCACTCCTTTCTGGCAAAAGGCTCTAATGTAATCGGGTGCTGTAACGAAATCCAGCTGGGTCCTGGAGATCAATCGTCATGCAAGTGTATATATTCGTCAGCACACCACGGATCCTTGTCCAAAAGTTTTGTTTATTGAAAAAATCACATCACAGCAGATTGCAACGTTTCAGAGCCGCGCAGGGCCCCTTCATCAGGCATGTGAAAGCAGTCTATATTTTTTTCAACTGTGAAAATCGAAATTGGTGGTTGCCAGAGTTCCCTCACTGAGAAGTCTCTATTTGCATAGCAACTTTAGCTGGAGGACAGGTGGTACTGGATCCAACAACACAGGCCAAAAATATCCAGAGCTCTTGAAATACACTAAACATTCTCATTTATAATCAAACCATTTCAAGTTTAAAAAAAACTTTCTTATCATACACACACTGATATATGGTATTCACTAGATATAATCTCATCTTTTAAATAATGCTCAAACTAATGCTAACCATACTTGCATATATTTCTTTATCCAGGCTAAAAACAGCGAGGATAAAGACATCTGACCTGCTGGCTACTATATTCTAACAGACACAGTGTCTAAATCCATGAACAGTAACTACATCAGGTTGCAGGAAGTTGTTGAGCTGTGTATGGCCAGCTTAAAGGAGAAGTACAGCCAAAGCTCGTATGTGCTGTTCATTTTGCACTCCTGTTACCCGTTTTCAGCAGAGAGTGGGTATTTAGTCCGCTCTCTGCTGAAGTCGGTTCAGGTGCCGCATGATCACGACAATGGAGTCTGGATCCGCCAAGTCCCTGGACCGACACCCGGCTCAGTGCCTCTAAGCAAGCCGCCGAGAGCCTGAGACAGGTTCTCCACCCCCTCCCCAGCCCAGTGCTTCAGTGAGTGAGGAGGGAGCAGAGCAGAGAGCTGCTGATGGCCAGACGCAGCATTGGACCAATGATGCATCCACCTAGATAAGTGTAAATCTAAAACAAGCTTGATTCCCAAACTTATTTTTTAAATGACTGATTCAGACTACTGAAATAGTTTTCATCTAAAAGTACTAAAGAGTTGCTGTGAAAAATGCAGTTAAAACGTTGGGGGGGGGGGGGGAGTTGCATTGATCAGACATTTGAAAACAATCAAATCTAGGAGGAAATAGTTTTTGTTCCTAGATTGGGCCAAGTTCCCTGACGATCAGACTATCAGGCAACAAAGGACAGAATGGAGAACGATTCTGGAACACATCTACAACTCACACTGACTATTGCACAAGAGGTGCACACATGACACAGTCAAACATTAGGTCAGCTCATGTTAATGCAGTCTCCCAATCAGCACATGTTCCATATTAGAACAGTCTTTTGGCATGAATAAAAAAGGCAATACATCTAAAAATAAAACATCTGCAGGAAGCTAATAGCTGACACAGATACCAGTCTGAATATGGTGGCAAACCCACACCTGCACTGCACCACTCAATGGTACCCAGATTCACAGGACACACAATACTGCAATGTTTCCAACTGTTCTTCCACTGCATACTGAAAGCACAACTAAAACAGGGAAAACAAATTATACCAAGGCTAGAAAACCGCAAAAAAATGTAATATACCAGCCTTTAGATGTGGTGGGAGGTATTCGTTTTCTTTTTTCAAGCTTTTTCTTTATTTTTCCATGGTGATCCTGCCAGCAACACGCTTCCTGTTTTAGGGTGACAAGACTTCTCGTACAGTGGTTTCTATAGAGTAACGTTGTCAACCTAGGACAACCCCTGTTCACATTGGAGCGACTAGTCATGCAATTTGACAAGTCAAATCGCATGACAAGTCGCAGCCTATTGCTGGCAATCTCTTTGTTCAAATGAGTGCGATGAAGACTTTTGCGATGCCGCACTGATTTGAAAAAGTAGTTCCTGCTCTACTTTTGGCAATTTCGGGTGTGACTTGGATAGACATCTGTGCATAAAGCCGCACAGGTGTCTTCCAAGTCGCACTGACATGTGGCTTTGAAATCGTGCAATTTCAGATGATGTCACACGATTTCAAAGCCACAGTCAATGTGAACAGGGGCTTAAAGTACTATTAAAGTGGTAGTAAACTCTGCATTTAGATTTTTACTTACAGGTAAGCTTAAAATATAGCTTACCTGTAAGTAAAATTAATCTCTCTTAAACACGCACCGTATAGAATATAAGTAGAGTGGTTATCCCAGTTTGGCTGAAAAAAATGGAATTACACGTAGAAAAAACCTTTCGCATGCACTTCCCCCTGCAGCCCCCCCAAATACTTATCCAAGCTCGATCCAGCAATCTGCTGAGGCTCTAGTGGCTCTCTCCCTCCTCATTGGCTCAGAAACAGTAGTGGGAGCCATTGGCTCCTGCTATTGTCAATCACAGCTAATGACGAGGGAGCGTGGCTTATGAGCAAGCACACGAGTGCACCATAGCAAGCAGAGTTTAGGAGACAGGAGCGCCAGCGTGGGACCTGAGAAGAGGAGGGTTGGGGGGCTGCTCTGTGCAAAACCACTGCACAGAGCAGGTAAGTATAACATGTTTGTTATAAAAAAAATAAAATAAAAAACAAAGCTTTACTCTTACTTTAACTGGGTTCACATCTACTTTATGCCACAAGAGAAGTAATACCACAAACACGTGGTTAACATATACTGTAAATGCTCCTACTCAACAGCCCAAGGCACATGACTGACCCCAGTAGAAAGGAAATAAATTGTGACAGCAGCTTAAAATATTTGCTGTGCCTTAAGGTTTCCAGTCACACCAAACTGCTAAAAGCACAGAGGTGACACCCCAGACTGATAAGAATATTAAAAAGGTGTGCGTACAAGTCTATGCATTTCTCAAAGCACACATTGGTACTTATTAGGCGTAAAAAAAAAAAAAAAAAATATAATACACACATATTATATATACACACACACACTGCTCAGCATAAATGAGTACACCCCAACAGATTTGTCAGAAAACCTTTACTTTCCTGGGACACTATATAATAAAACACCCGTAGGCCATTGATTGCAACCGTGATTTGCTAATTTTCACACACAAAAAAGTATTTTTCCTAACAAATTCATTCAAGACCATGTTACAAAAATGAGTACACCTCAATGAAAATCTTAGGGTCCTTTCAAGCGTAAGGAGCCCGTTTTAATGGGCTCCGCAGCAATCCATCCATTCATCCTCACTGAGCCAGCAAATGACATGTCAGTCTCTGCACTCCTCTATGGGGGATTGGATGAACATGGACCGTCTTGTCCGTTTTCATCCGATCCAATAGACGGATGGAAAATAGGGTTTCCATCCGTCTGTATTTAGCAGATCGGATGTCAGTGGACATGTCACCGGTGACATCTGTCACTCCATAGAGGAGAATGGAGCGTCCATTCAGGTCCGCCTGAAAAACTGACAGGCGGACCTGAATGGTCTGTACGTGTGAAAGGACCCTTAGGCTCCTTTCACACCAGAGCCGCCCGAGCATTAGCGGCGGTTTACCGCTCGTTATAGCGGCGCTATTCGGGCGGTGGCGGTGCGCTTTGAACCCCCCCACAAGGAGTTTAACAGAGGTTGTTCAGGTGCTTCGGGAGCGCTGCCCCATTGCATTCAATGGGCAGGGGCGGTATAGGAGCAGTGAAGACACCGCTCCTATACCGATGTAAAGATGCGGCTTGTTGTGCAGCTACAACAAATAGCTCAGAGTCGTGCCTTGGAATCAATGCTCCTGTCTTTGGACGTGAACAAGGCATTTGATACTTTGTCTTGGCCTCATCTCATGGCGATTCAACGCCGCTATGGATTTGGAACCTCTTTTCTTAAATGGATGTCAGCTCTTTATAGTTCTCCCAGGGCTAAAGTTAGATATTGCGGTTTTGAATCGTACACTTTTTCCATTGCAAGAGGAACCCGGCAAGGGTGTCCGCTTTCGCCTCTTCTTTTTATCTTGGCCCTGGAGCCCCTGGCGGAGGCTATCATATTGAATCCCAATATTAACCACTTCAGCCCCGGAAGAATTTCCCACTTTAGGACCAGAGCACTTTTTGCGATTCGGCGCTGCGTCGCTTAAACTGACAATTGCGCGGTCGTGCGACGTTGTACCCAAACAAAATTTGCGTCCTTTTTTTCCCACAAATAGAGCTTTCTTTTGGTGGTATTTGATCGCCTCTGCGTCATTTCTGATCGCCGCTATAAACAAAAGAAGAGCGACCATTTTGCAAAAAAACCCAAATTTCTTACTTTTTGCTAAAATTCAAATCCAAAAAAAAAATATAAAAAAACATTTTTTTTCACCGTTTTTGGCCGATTTATATTCTTCCTCATATTTGCGATAAAAAAAATTGCAATCGGCGTTTATTGATTGGTTTGCGCAAAAGTGGCCGCGTTTACGGATGGTGAGAATTCATTTATGGGGTTTTTATTTTTTTAAATTTTTTACTAGTAATGCGGGCGATCTGCGATTTTTAGCGGTAATGCGATATTGGGGCGGACATGTCGGAACATTTTGACACTTTTTTGGGACCAATGACATTTATTCAGCGATCAGAAATTTAAATGTCCACTGATTACTGTATAAATGTCATTGGCAATGAAGGGGTTAACCTGCAGGGGGCAGTGAAGGGGTTAATCGTGTTCCCTGGGTGTGTTCTTACTGTGGGGGGGTTGGGCTAACATGGGCATGAGAGATCTAACTGATCCCAGTGACAGGGATCAGTAGATCTCTCATGCCCCACTGACAGGGCGGGGAACCGCGGTGTTTACATCGGCGGTTCCCCGTTCTTTCTCTGTAGCCGCTCATCGCGGCTCGCCGGCGGACATCGGGTCCGCCCGAGCCGCGGGCACACTCCCCAGGAGTGCGGCGGGCGCGCGTCCCCTGGTGGCCAAATGCGAATCGCCGCTTATTTACGGCGATTCGTGCAGCGCTCCCCCTCTGCCGCCGTGAAAACACGGCGCGCGGTGGGGAACCGGTTAAAGGAATTGATGTGGCTGGCTCTTCTCACAAGCTAACAATGTTTGCAGATGACATTTTATTAACGATAACCTCCCCCAGGATTTCACTAACGAACTTATTTCCCATATTGGATTATTTTGCGACATTGTCAGGTTTGCGAATAAACCCATCCAAATCTAGAGCTCTATCTATAAATTTGTCACAACAGGTCCTGTTGGAACTGAAATCGGCATTTCCTTTTCAGTGGCCCGCTTCTTTACCCTACTTAGGCGTACGTCTGACCTCAGCATACAATGACCTTTACAAGGCAAATTTTCTACCCCTTTTTAACAAACTGTCGGAATTATTAGAATCTTGGTCACATTTACCTCTCTCCTGGTTTGGGAGGATAGTGGCGATAAGGATGACCTACCTCCCAAAACTACTATATGCTTTCAGAGTACTCCCTGTTAATATTCCAGTTCACATTTTGAGAATTAATCAGCGGAAAGTCTTGAAATTTATATGGGGCTCTACGAGGCCACGCATAAATAAGCAAATCCTGTATGCTAAGAAAATTAACGGCGGACTTTCAGTACCAAACTTGCAGGCTTATTATACGGCGGCAAACATAGCACCTTTGGCTCACCTACATGAGACATCTCAGTTACCACTGTGGGCTACCATTGACATTGTATATTCTGATCCCACTTGCTTCTCTGATGTGGCTCCCCCCCGGGACACCGCCCGACTTCACTTGGACTATGTCTGACCCACTCGCTGAACGTATGGGACTCTATTAAATATTCAGCGAATCTTATATCCCCTCACCTCCCCCTGCTACGAATTATATCTTGTCCTTTATTTTTACCAGGGCTGGAAAACCCAGCGCAGTTTTCGTGGTGGACGGCGAATGGATTCACAGATGTTCATTCATTCTTCACCCCTACTAGGATAATGACCTTCGAGACGCTCTTCCCATGACATCCCCTTGCGTGAACATTTTCGCTATATGCAGTTGAGGCATTTCTTACAACAATTGATTAAATCGCGCTGTACCCCATACACTAACTCCTTTTGAAAGCATTTGTAGATCCAGGCCCCATACATCAGGATTGATATCACTAATCTATTCATCCATAATAACTGGAAAAAAAACCCCAGTAAGAACATATCACCAACAATGGGAGAGAGCATTGGGTGGGCAGCTTGATCCAGAAGACTGGCAGGCAATGACTCTTACCTTGTCAAAAACTTCTAGAAATGTACTATTCTTAGAAAATGCTTATAAAGTACTGTATAGGTGGTATTATACACCGGCCAGACTTGCACGCTTTATCCCATCTCATTCTCCACTCTGTTTCAGGGGCTGTACTCAAGAAGGGACAATGGCCCATATTTGGTGGACATGCCCAAAGGTACGTAGGCTATGGACTAGGATATATGCCCTTCTTAGGACTATGTTTCGGGTTAATATAAAACGTGATCCATATGAGGCCCTACTGGGTAAAGCAACTATAGAATTATTGCGTGCGAAGCGACAGTTGGCCCAGCATCTTTTTACTGCCACTAAATTAACTATAGCGAGGGCCTGGAAGACCCCTCTGCTTAGTTTCGAGGCAGTGAAGAATCGTATGAATGACATCATGATAAATGAGAAGTTAACAGCTATCCTTTCGGACACACACGATACATTTCTAAAAATTTGGCACCCATGGGTCACACATGTTATGCCCTCTAGGTTTGATAATCTACTGCTTCAGATCTGAACCCCCTTGGACCACCTACGTTTCTTATCTCTATTTCTACTCCTAGCTCTGCCTTTTCCCCTTTCTTCCTTCCTTTTATTCCCATTACTTCTCTTAACTCACTCCTTTTTCTTTCTTCTCTCCAGAAGGTTTGATACAGACAATTAATATTGACATATTTCCTGTCTGTGTTGATGCTAGGCGGATTTATAAATACATGATAGTCTCTGCAGGCATCCGGGGCGCTCTAAGTTTGGCAGCAGACATAAGTCTTTTGCAATATTCCTGACATGATACAATTTCAATTGAAGCACTGCACATTATACTATCTTTTGTATTCTTTATTCTGTATGGAACTTCTGGACTACATATCAATAAACTTATTGTAAAAGAGATAAGGCTGCAAAGTTCACTCTGCAGCATTATCTCAGACAATATTAGTAAAAAAAAAAAAAAAAAAATGCGGCTTGCATGACTTTACCGTCCCGCAAGCACACCGCCCCAGTGTGAAAGCACTCTGGCTTTCACACTGGGGTGTATTGGGGGGGCGTTTTTCAGGCGCTATTTTTTGCGCAAAAAAAGGCCTGAAAAATGCCTTGGTGTGAAAGGGATCTTAGGAGCAAAGCTAAATTTTAGACAACAGAATGCTAACAAGAATTCAACTACAGGCGAGTCTAATTATTCATTAAACAGGTGTCCAGCAGACCGTTCATTATAAAAGGGCGTTACTTAAAGAAAACTCCTTCCCATTTCATGCTGACAGCAATGGCACCACATGGAAGAGAAATGTCACAAGGCCTGAGAAAGAAAATCATTTCTTTACAACAGAAATGTGAAGAATACAGGAAGATCAGCAAAGCTTTAGGCTCGGCTCACACATAGGCAATCCTGCTTCAGGGGCAACTTTGCTAGGTGATTTGAAAGCAACTTCAGTGCGACTTACAATGCGACTCAAAGGGACCTCCATGCCAGGCGACTTTGCCTGAGGCCAATCTGAGAATAAATCTCTTCTGACATCATTCCTTTTACCTGGGTAAATTATTTTCTTTTTCCTGTAAAGTCGCTTCAATATAGATGGGGATTCGGCGACTTCCATGGGCACAAGGGGGATAGAAGTTGCCTTTAAGTAGCAGAGGAACCTTTTCTGAAGTCAGAGCAACTTCAGTAGTGTACATTAAGATGGTGCTCATTCATTTCAATGAGATTTCGGAGGTCAAGCGACTTGAGGCGATTTGGGGCGACGCAAGTCACCTATGTAGTCACCTATGCTTGAACCAAGCCTTACTCATCAGTCAGAATACTGTAGCAAAAGTGATACAAAAATTTAACAAAGATGAAACTGCAACCATCTCACAGAGGCGTCCAGGCCATCCACAGAAGCCGACACCTCCACTGAAGAGTCTTCTGATGAGAAGGGTTGAAGAAATTCGCCATGCAAGTTCACTGCAGTTAGCTAAAGAAGTAGAAAGGCAAACTGGGGTGATTTTTTTCCCGTTACACAATAAGGCGTACACTGCAGAGGAATGGCATGCATGGGTGTTGTCCATGAAGGAAGCTTCTTCTAAAGCCCATGCACAAAAATGTGTCTAGAATTTGTCAGGGCCCATGCTGAAAAAGAAGACGACTGCTGGGACTCTCCACTCTGGAGGGATGAGACTAAGATGAAATGTTTTTGGAACTCATGGCTTCAAAACTGTATGGCCTTGCAAAGGTTATGAGTACAAAGAAAAATGCCAGGTGCCTACAGCAAAAGATGGTGGTGGCAGTGACCTTCTGTGGGGCTGGATGAGTGCTGCCAGTGTCAAGGAGCTGCATTACATTGATGGTATCATGAATTCACAGATGTACTGCTCTATATTGAAAGAGAAGATGTTACCATAACTCCGTGCCCTTGGTCGTTGTGCACCCAACGCACACATCTAGGGCCACTGTTGCATTTCTGAAGAACAACAGGGTGTATGTGATTCAGTGGCCAAGTAGGTCTCCTGATCTGAACCCAATCGAACACCTATGGGAATTCTGAAGAGACAAATTGAGCACCTATCTCCATCCAGCATCCAGGCTCTAAAAGAGGTCATTCTTGAAGAATGGAAAAAGATAGATGTTGCAATATGTCACCAACTTGTTCATTCCATCACTAGAAGACTTGGTGCTGTCCTTACAAATCATGGAGGTCATACAGAATACTAGATGTAATAGTTTTTGTTTTTGGGGTGTATTCATTTTTGCATCAATTATTTTGAGTAAAGAAGAATTGAGTGAAGATTTTGCAATCCAAGTTATATTATTAACCTTACTTTCATGTAATGAACTAAAAGACTTTTGTCAAAATTTTGGAAGTCGTTCTTGTGTTCATTGAGACATTGATTAAAATCTTATTTTTCAAAAGGGGTGTACTCATTTATGCTGAGCAATGTGTATGTATGTATTACATATAGTGGCTGTGGCAAACCATGCACGAAACAGTGACACCCAGAAGCAGGCCTTCACTTTTATTCAACACAGCAATAGAAAATCTGCTTGTCTAAGTCTATAATGAAGCTCGGGTTGGTTCCAGATTACCAGATCTAGGATCTTGTGTCGGGCAGTAGCTGCTGCAGGGGAGAGGAGGGAACACTTGACAACAGCTGGAAAAGCTAAGGAGCAGTGACATCACCCATAGGTTCCCATGTCCCAAGGCCATGGTCGGTGCTCCCTTCACTCCCCTGCAGGGGCCACTGGCAGACACAGGGGAGCCGGATCATGCTGCAGCCCCAGAGCAGGCTCAGAAGTACATCTTATTACAAAGGTTAGCCAGCATACAGTTTAGGAGGGGAAATTCTGCTTTAAGTGTTCACGTGGATGGGCACTGCATTCCTGTGCATGAAAAACACATTAAATATGTCAGCAGATTCCACTTTACTCCTGCGATGTTACGTAGATGGTCAGTGGTCCCCCAACCTCCCCAGCACCAAGGACCGGCCATGCGGAAGGCAACCCCTCCTCTGGGGGAAGGGATTTGTTGGGGGTGCCACTTGACACCTCGGTAAGGGAGCCTAGATCTCACCAGTGCCCTATGAGATCCTGTACCCGGCCCTCCCTCCTTTTTCGTGACCACAGAGGGGGAAGTAGTAGCGGTAATAGGAGAAGGGAAGTGGGTGCCCACTGGTGGTTGGAGGGTGGCAGTGCAGGTTGTGCTGGTTCAGTCTGCCCCCAGCTCCAAGCGGTATTGGTCAGCAGCTCGTGGGTTGGGGTCTCCCTGCCCCATGTAGATGATGGAGGTTTTGTCTCAACTGTTTTCGATTGAGTTTGTTTGGACTCAGCAGGTGATATTGAGATGCATCTAATTTGCAGCCAAGCAGGTCAACAAAGCCCTTTGTTGCATTTCGTGTTAATCTGTAAATGTTTGACAACACCCAACTAAACCAGCTTTACAGATTCATCATTTTATTTCTTGATGCGTGAAGGGTAGGGGTGCTCTATAGGAAAGTCAGAATTGTCATACAATATGTACCTCGGGTTCTGAAGCTCCATTTACATAAGCTAAATCTGTGAACACACCTAAATATTACATACAGATACTGATTTAATATTTACAATTAAGGGAACATTTTAATCTTGATCTCCCACATACCTCTTCTGTGATTTCCAGGACATCCCCAATTTTAAGTTCCAGTTCATCTTCATTCTGTGGAATGTAGTCAAAGAGCGCTTTGCATTGCCTCTTTTTAGACTCTGAAAAGAAGAACAAGTGGAATTACAAAGTGATATTTCAAAGTACCCACCATAACCTGTACGATCTAAGGCAGCCCCATACATTAGTCATTTTTTTCATTCAGAAAGTTGAAAAAAAAATAAATAAAAATATGATCCAATTCCCCCTTCCACACAATCGAGGTGGATAGGGGAATCATTCCTACTCAGCTATTGTGTTCTGATAGCGGGGAGACTCACCACCCCCACCAACACCCCCTCCATTGGTAGAATGACTTCTGTACAACCACTGTTACCATACATCGACCTAAATTCAACCAGTCCCACTGGACCAGCCAATTTTTGATCCATGTATGGCTGGCTTAAGCAATTCAACTAATCACATGATTAAAAATAAAATTAAAAGCAGGGGTTATCGTGACAGACAGCATGTCAAAATCATCAGTAGACAATAAAGCAGAACCTGATCCATAACGGTTTGATAACAATTAGGCTTGGTTCACATACAGTCAGGTCCATAAACATTGGGACATCGACACAATTCTAATCTTTTTGGCTCTATACACCACCACAATGGATTTGAAATGAAACAAACAAGATGTGCTTTAACTGCAGAATTTCAGCTTTAATTTGAGGGTATTTACATCCAAATCAGGTGAACGGTGTAGGAATTACAACAGTTTGTATATGTGCCTCCCACTTTTTAAGGGCCCAAAAGTAATGGGACAGATTAACAATCATAAATCAAACTTTCACTTTTTAACACTTGGTTGCAAATCCTTTGCAGTCAATTACAGCCTGAAGTGTAGAATGCATAGACATCACCAGACGCTGGGTTTCATCCCTGGTGATGCTCTGCCAGGCCTCTACTGCAACTGTCTTCAGTTCCTGCTTCTTCTTGGGGTATTTTCCCTTCAGTTTTGTCTTCAGCAAGTGAAATGCATGCTCAATTGGATTCAGGTCAGGTGATTGACTTGGCCATTGCATAACATTCCTCTTCTTTCCCTTAAAAAACTCTTTGATTGTTTTCGTAGTATGCTTCGGGTCATTGTCCATCTGCACTGTGAAGTGCCGTCCAATGAGTTCTGAAGCATTTGGCTGAATATGAGCAGATCATTTTGCCCGAAACACTTCAGAATTCATCCTGCTGCTTTTGTCAGCAGTCACATCATCAATAAATACAAGAGAACCAGTTCCATTGGCAGCCATACATGCCCACGCCATGACACTACCACCACCATGCTTCACTGATGAGGTGGTAGGCTTTGGATCATGAGCAGTTCCTTTCCTTCTCCATACTCTTCTCTTCCCATCACTCTGGTACAAGTTGATCTTGGTCTCATCTGTCCATAGGATGTTGTTCAGGAACTGTGGAGGCTTTTTTTAGATGTTGTTTGGCAAACTCTAATCTGGCCTTCCTGTTTTTGAGGCTCACCAATGGTTTACATCTTGTGGTGAACCCTCTGTATTCACTCTGGTGAAGTCTTCTCTTGATTGTTGACTTTGACACACATACACCTACCTCCTGAAGAGTGTTCTTGATCTGGCCAACTGTTGTGAAGGGCGTTTTCTTCACCAGGGAAAGAATTCTTCGGTCATCCACCACAGTTTTTTCCGTGATCTTTTGGTGTCGCTGAGCTCACCGGTGCGTTCTTTCTTTTTAAGGATGTTCCAAACAGTTGATTTGGCTACACCTAATGTTTTTGCTATCTCTCTGATGGGTTTGTTTTGTTTTTTCAGCCCAATGATGGCTTGCTTCACTGATAGCGACAGCTCTTTGGATCTCATATTGAGAGTTGACAGCAACAGATTCCAAATGCAAATAGCACACTTGAAATTAACTCTGGACCTTTTATCTGCTCCTTGTAAATGGGATAATGAGGGAATAACACACACCTGGCCATGGAACAGCTGAGCAGCCAATAGTCCCATTATTTTTGGTCCCTTAAAAAGTGGGAGACCCAATATTTATGGACCTGACTGTATATGCAAATGTGACGCATTTTGAACCACATCCGATTCACAACTTGTGAAGCAGACCGGATTTCAATGGAGCTGGTTCACATACAGTATATGCGGGCTGGTTGCAGTGAGAATTTGAGAAGGGTCCTGTGCGCTTTTCAGTCTGGTTCAGGTGCGATTTCAGTGTCAAATTCACACCTGAACCGGTGAATGGAAACCGTACCAGACTCTGCAGAGAAACTGGCACTGCATATATGTAAATAAAGCCTTAATGTTCCACAATAATTATGCTGCTAAAATTAGGGTGCGGTACATTTCTCCCGGAGACTGCATTCAAACCTGAGTGTGGCGTTTTTTTTCGAGCGTTTGTATGCGAAACGTTCACTTCAGCCCCAGAAGGATTTGCCCCCTTCCTGGCCAGGCCTTTTTTTTTGCTATACGGCACTGTGTCGATTTAACTGACAATTGCGTGGTCGTGTGACGCTGTACCCAAAAGATAATTATGGACATTTAATTTTTTTTTAACTGGTAATGGCGGCGATCTGCGATTTTCAGCGGGACTGCGACATTGCGGCACACAAATCTGACCACAAATTACACTATTTGGGGACCAGTGACATTTTACATTGATCAGTGCTATAAAAATGTTCTAACTATAGGGGGGATGGGATGGCAGGGACATGGCAGAGACCGCTGTTCCCGATCACAGGGAACAAAAGACATGTCCCCTGTCAGAACGGGGGATCTGCTTTGTTTACAAAGGCAGATCCCCATTCTGTCTCTGTACAGAGCGATCACGGGTCGCCGGTGGACATCGCGTCCACGGGGCATGCTGCACGCGCCCGCTAATCCCACATGCACGGATCAATGTACAGGTACGCCCGTTCGCGCAGGGAAGCAAACCTGCTGCCGTATATATGCAGCAACTGGGCGGCAAGTGGTTAAAGCTTTTTTTGAGCTTTGGCGTTATAAAATTAGCCAACAGAGAAAAATATCTCTTTCATCATTTGTTGCGGTTTTTTCGTCTGCTTTTATTATTCATTTTTTACTTTTTTTTTTGCAAGGGGTTAAGGGTTAGTGCTTAAAGGTTAACTTATAACTATTTACTTCTTTTTTTACAAACCTTTTTTTTCATATATGTAGAATAAAGGTATACAAAACCTGATAAGTAAAAAAAAACTAAAACAACAACAGTCATCATACAGATATATCGAATAAAAGGTCAAAGAGATATCCCTAAGGTATATCCCTAAGGATATCGGTTCAGTATAACATGGTTTTCAAAAAGGGGGTCATCATGGATTATGACAGTAACACGTGTCTCTGAGTTTTACAGGAATCCCATGTACGGTCAAAAAGCTGCATTTTGTCTAGCAAGGTGTACAGGATCCTTTCCATTAACACTATGCCATCAATCCTCTCTAGTACAGAGGACAGAGGGACCATTAGGAACTTCAAATGGAGTGCATTGAGTACCCCAGGTATTAGGGCTCCGATAAGACATACTGAAATCTGAAATACGGCGAGTGGGGCCACAAGTGGGGGTCGGCACTGCGCACTGCGGATCGGCTTTTTGAGCACTTTTTTGGAGCACTGTTGTCCATCGCACAGCACCAGGCACTTTATTTATCACCAATGTGCACTCATTTATGCATTATGATGGACCATGATTGAACATTATTGGCCTTTTATTATATAGCACTAGTCACTTTATTGATCACAAATATTAACTTTATAAGCATTGTGATGGTTTATGTTTGATTATTATTAATTATTGTACACATTTTTTATATATATGATAAGCAATGTTTACATAGATTTATATGGATTGTTTACATGATTATGACCACTAAGATATATTATTAGAGGGGTGGTGCAGCTGAATTTGTATTTCAACCCGATTAAAATTCCTAGGGAACTGTGTGCAGCAGCAGCCTCCTGCATAAACCGACTACTGGACCCTTTAGAGAGGGAACATTATTCTGGTTTAGGCATATACAGTAATATTTATCCGGATTATTGGTATATTGATACTGAAATTTTAAGCGTCGGAGAGGTGCCTGAAATTGCCGAGGCCATAGTGGAAATCTTATTCCACACCGAGGAGACACGACCACAGTCCCAGAATACATGTTTGAAAGTACACCTAGTCAGACACCCCCTAAAACATAGATCGGAGGTCTCTGGATAGATGGCTTGGAGTCTAGAGGGCATATAGTACCACCTGGTCAGTATTTTTATTGCCGTTTCTCTAACCGCCAAGGACTTGGTGCATTTACGTAAATGATCCTGCATTGTTTCCCACTTCGCTGGAGTGAACTGAGTTGCGCAATCCGATTCCCATTTAACCCTATAAATGGGATCATTAGGAAAACAAGAGGCTATTGCGGCTTTATAAAGAGTAGAAATGTAGTAAAAGTATTTGGGGGAGTCACTGCATATTCTAAAGGTGATACCGGA
>BLSH010031449.1:832432-849456 GCA_018402905.1 Glandirana rugosa | reverse complement strand
TTATATTACATGTGTGGATAAACGGAGTTGGTCATACCACGCTGACTATTAGAGGATATATCGCCCCCCCCCCGTTTAAGGGGTGTGAGATTATCTCTATCGTTTTAACCTGTTTGGAGGATTGGAGGAGTAGGATCTTTTGGAGTTGCATGTGATATACAGAAAGGTGTACCCTCAGGGGGGTTTGAGGTGAGCGGCCATCCGTGTGCTGTGAAGGATTATCCACCTTATACACATATATATCCCTCTTGTCCAAAGAAAAAAAAGGGATTTTATTATAACTTACCGTAAAATCCTTTTCTCTGAGTTCACTGACAGACGCAGCCTTCTTACGACACGTGGAGTTATGCTCATATCACTAGGAGTAGACTAGGCAAAAACAAACAAAAGCATAGGCTGGCCCCCCCCAGAGGGCCGTCCTCACCTTAGCATATAATCCCCCTGCTCTGCATAGCACACCAGTTCGTAACAAGCCATACAAACTCAACGCAGAGGGGTGGGTGCTGCGTCTGTCAGTAAACTCAGAGAAAAGGATTTTACGGTAAGTTGTAATAAAATCCCTTTTACTCTTCCGTTCACTGACAGACGCAGCCTTCTTATGACACGTGGGGACGTCCCAAAGCTGTGCCAATCAAGAGGGGTGGGCAAACTACAACAACTGTACCCAACAGAAAAACGCCCTCTCAGGCGGCGCTAACCATGCCTATACTGCCGCTTGTAATACTTTGCGGCCGAAAGCAGCATCCGAAGATGCTGAAACATCAACTTTGTAAAACTTAGTAAATGTGTGCACTGAGGCCCAATTAGCCGCCTTGCACACCTGAGACACCGAGGCTTGGTGTCTAAATGCCCAGGAAGTACTAACTGCCCTGGTGGACTGAGCCGTGACTGGAAACGGGGGAACCTTGCCCCGAATCGCATATGCATGAGTCACGGTCTTCCTTATCCAACGAGAAATGGTAGCCGATGAGGCCGCCATGCCTTTGCGCGACCCTTCCGTCAGCACAAATAAAGAATCAGACTTCCAAAAAGAAGCTGTAGAAAACAAATACACCCGCAAAGCCCTCACCAAATCCAAAGAATGCAGTTCAACTTCCCTGGGATGTGACGGGTGCGGGCACAATGAGGGAAGAACAATATCCTCATTTAAATGAAAAGAAGAAACCACCTTCGGAAGAAACGAATGGGGAAGGTCGCAAAACTGCCTTGTCCTTGTGAAGGACCAAGTAAGGTGACTTGCAGGATAATGCTGCCAACTCAGACACCCGCCTAGCGGATGTGACAGCAACCAGAAAAGCCACTTTCTGCGACAACAGTCGCAAGGGAATGTCCCTAATCTTTTCATATGGTGGCTTCTGCAGCACAGAAAGCACCAGATTCAAATCCCACGGTGCCAGAGGCGACCGTATCCGAGGAGCCACATGACGTACCCCCTGTACAAATGTACGGATCAATGAATGAGACACCATGGGCCGTTGAATAAGAACCGCCAGGGCTGAAATCTGACCCTTAAGCGGACTTAACGCCAGGTTCTTGTCCAGTCCTTGTTGCAAAAAAGTCAGCACTCTGGACACTATATAGGAGCGGGTGTTCCAACCCCCTGCCTCACACCAGGTAATACAGGCCTTCCAGGTCCTATGATAAATCTTACATGAGGTACCTTTACGTGCTTCAATCATAGTAGGGATCACGGAGTCGGAGACACCCCTATCCCTCATCACCTGGGACTCAATAGCCAAGCCGTCAAAGCCAGCGAGGGTAAAGCAGGGTGCAAGATGGGCCCGAGACAGTAGGTCTTCGTGAAGTGGAAGACACCACGGAACATCTGTTACCATCCGTACTACGTCGGCGTACCAAGGTTGCAGAGCCAATCCGGCGCTACCAAGATTGTCGGGATTCCCTCTGCTTCTATCCTGCGCAGAACCCGCGGTAGAAGCTTTAGAGGAGGAAAGATGTACAGAAGCCGATACCGACCCCAGGGCGCTACCAGAGCGTCTGAGGCGACCGCCAGCGGATCTCTTGTTCTGCACACAAAGGTCTGTACCTTGTGATTGAACCTGGAGGCCATGAGGTCCACCTCCGGTGTGCCCCACTTGAGGCAAATCTGGCGGAACACTTCTGGATGTAGGGACTATTCCCCTTGATCCAGAGTCCGGCGGCTGAGAAAGTCCGCCTGCCAATTTTCCACGCCTGGGATGTAGATTGCAGACAGAGCTGGCACGTGAAGTTCTGCCCACCGAAGGATCAGAGCCGCCTCCGCGGCTGCTGCTGAGCTTTTTGTTCCGCCCTGATGGTTCACATATGCCACGGCCGTGGCCGTGCCACGGCCTTCCTGACCAATGGGACAGACAAAGTCTGATCGCTCTCAGTTCCAGTACATTTATTGGAAGGACAAGCTTTCTGCACTGACCGACGACCCTGGGCAGAAAACTGACCCAGGACCCCTCCCCAGCCCGATAGGCTGGCATCCGTCGTTACTATCGACCAATTGAGGGGGAGAAAACCTTTCCCCAACTTTAGGGCCGGAGCCCGAATCCACCAAATCAAGGATCCTCGGGACTGATGATCCAACCTGATCAGTCTGTCTAGGGATAGGGGAGATTTGTCCCATTGCGACAAAATCGCCTTCTGCAAGAGCCGACTCTGGGCGTAAGGTATCGCTTCGAAAGTCAACACCATGAGCCCCAACACTCGCATACAGAACCGTAAGGAGGACCACTGGCGAGATAACAGGGTTCACACTGCTGCCTGAAGTGTCAGGAGCTTGCTTGGTGGTAATAACACCCTTGCCTGAACCGTATCCAGAATCAGACCCAGGTATTCCAGCCGGCAGGATGGAGTCAACGATGACTTCTGCAGGTTGATTAGCCAACTGAACTCCTCTAACGTGGACACCGTAATTGTCACGTTCTCCTCCAGAGCTGTAGCAGACTCTGCTCTCAGGAATAAATCGTTGAGGTATGCTACTACCGCAATACCTCTCTGTCTCAGCAGCGCCAGCATCGGGGCCACCACCTTGGTGAACACCCGGGGCGATGAAGCCAACCCGAAGGGAAGTGCCACAAACTGGTAATGCAGGTCCCCCACTGCGAAGCGTAGAAAACGCTGGTGACTGTGACAAACTGGCACATGGAGATACGCGTCCCTGATATCCAGAGACGCCATGAATTCCCACTCCATCCTGAATCTCTACGTCTTTACGAAGCGGTTTAATGCCTTCAGGTCCAGAACTGGCCTGACACCGCCCTTTTTGGGCACCACGAAGAGGTTTGAGTAAAACCCGCAAAATCTTTCCCCCATGGGCACCGGTACAATCACTCCCTGTTCGGCAAGCGCCCGAACGGCGCCTAGAAGTGCCTCCCGACGCCCCTAAGGAAGTCTCAAGTTTGAAGGGAAGAACCTTTCTGGGGGCAGAGAGATGAATTCTATCCTGTACCCGGAGGACACCACCTCCAGTACCCACCAATCGGTGATGCAGGCAGTCCATCTGTCTGCGAACCCCAGTAACCGGCCCCCCACCCGTGAGTCGGGCGGGGGCAACCCATCATGTGGAGGTTGATTTTTCCTTCCCTTTTTTCAGACTTATGCTGCCAAGGCTTTTTACTGTGCCCAGCGGCAGCCCTACCGGACTTGAAGCCCTTACCTGCTGAGCCGGGTGTCTGAAAAAACTTCTTCTGACCTGAAGAAACAGGGCCCTGCCTACGGCGAAAATCCCGCCGCTTCGGCTCTGGAAGGAAAGTACTCTTCCCTCCCGTGAAATCCTTAATGATTTTATCCAACTGTGGGCCAAACAGACGCCATCCCTGAAAGGGAAGATCTGCAAGAGCTTTCTTTGAAGCCTGATCACCCGACCAAGAGCGGAGCCACAGCACCCGCCTGATAACAATTGCAAAAACAGACATTTTTGACAATATGGGAAGAAGGTCCAAGGCAGCATGGCAAATGTAGCGGAGACCTTCTTCCAAATGTTGCACCCGCTGAACCTCAGCCTGTGCACACTCACAGGTTAAACCAATGTGCAGTGTGGCAGCGTGCTCATGAAGAGATTGTGCCGCCATCGCAGTCGCTAGCGCCGGCCGCATGGCTGACCCAGCCAACAAGAACAGTGCCTTAGACAATGCCTCCGTGCGGCGATCGGCCGCCTCCCTAAAAGATGGCGACCCCTCCAAGGGAATGGTCGTTGCCTTATTCAGACGGGCCACCGTTGGGGACGCCCATCTCTTAGTAAAGCTATCCTCAAAGGGGTAGCGAACAGCAAAGCTCTTAGGAAAAGCAAAGGAATTTGGTGGCCGTAGCCATTCCTTGAACACCGCCTGTTCAAACACCTGATCATAAGGGTAAGCCCTAGGGGACCCTAGGGAGTTGAAGTGCTCCACAAAGTAGACTCATGCGACTCCCCTGCTTGGTCAAGCCGCATTGAGTGGCAGATATCAGCGATCAGAGCGGCCACTATCGCTTTATCACGCGAAAAAGGAGCCTCCTGATCACCTTCGGCGTCTGAGGGCAGTTCACCCTCTGATAGGACCACAGGTGTGACCACCGAGGAGCTTTCTGGATCCGAATCCTCCCCTGAGGACTGGAGAGGGGGACTGGAGATTGGGCGTTTCTTGGGGCCCCCCAGAACCGGGTCTCCTGCCCGGGGAAAGAATTCCCCAAATGCCGCCCTCAGCTGTTCCAAGGAAACCAAGGTTCCTGGAGTGGATTGTTGATCCGCAGGTACCCCTGCCATAGCATTGCCGGCCTCTGACATCCCAGCCTTCCGGCACCCCCACTGTGTGACCACCACCTCTACCCCACCAATCAGCCAGGGAGACCTGGGAGGATTGCACCCACCGCTACCAGTACCCAGGGAGAGCCAGCTATACTTGCTGTTTCAGATGCATCAGCACTGTTACCTGGAATGAGCAATGCCAAACAACCTACTGCACTTCAAGAGCCTGCATCCGAGCGTCAGCCACGTTGTCCAAGTGAAACCGGAAGTATCACTTCTGTTTTTAAAACACTTCCTATGACAGGTGTGTAGTACCATAAACAACCACTGGGGGCCGCCAGAGGACAGGCTGAAAACCACATGGTTACCAAACAAATGGATGCTGCCATTTAACACAAGCAGAGCTTTATAGGAAAATGGCGCGGTCGGCGGCGAACGAGCGGTGATCCACCGAATGGCAGCGAACCACTTAATGCAGTGCTCCGAACGGTCAGTGCAAGGCACGGTGACCCACACCGAATGGCGGTGAACCGCTTAACCCAATGCTCCGAACGGTCAGTGCAAGGTGTGGTACTGCGGGGGGGGGGGTCTTGATAATCCTCAAAGGGGTACCACCCAGTGTGTCCCTACTAATGGACCCCCACCGGCCGGCTACCTCAGAAGCTGCCCAGGTGCCCACTCTCCGCGCCCCTAGGGCGGAAGAGGGGTCCACTCACCAATCCGATGGGCACAGTGGGTAGCCACCCAGAGCAGACTTACCTCCCCATAGAGAGGCATGCTGCTGGCCAGGCCTCTGGACAGGCGGACCAGTCACTGGGCTCTAGTGGGTTTTAGCCACTGGCCGCCCGCACAGAACGGGTGCTATGCGGCGGGCCCCCGCTAAGGGTAGCTCGAATAGTGTCGGCCGGACTGGGGAAAGTTTTGGATTCGAGATATCCTCTATACCACCAGCCGGCTTCTTGATAGTCTTCATCAGAAAACCTCTTCAGGAAACCGCAGATCCCATAGGGAACCAGGTCTACTCCTTGCACTAGGCAATTAAAAACTGGTGTGCTATGCAGAGCAGGAGGATTATATGCTAAGGTGAGGACGGCCCCCTGGGAGGGGCCAGCCTATGCTTTTGTTTGTTTTTGCCTAGTCTACTCCTAGTGATATGAGCATAACCCCACGTGTCATAAGAAGGCTGCGTCTGTCAGTGAACGGAAGAGTAATACACCAAGGAGGATTTTTGCCGAATTATTAGATTTCTACTGATTGGAACTTCAGACCCTGCTGATTGTGAATCTACTGACAAGAGACTATATATGTGCATTCCACACACTGCTGATTGTGAATCTACTGACAAGAGACTATATATGTGCATTCCACACCTGTGTTCGCAGTGTTGCATGTTTTCTTATGCACATTTTCTGGCCATATGGTCATGATCTTTATGAATGCACCTTAATGTGAAGCACAGAGTCACTTTTATGTTAATGAAGTTTCACTAGGCACAAGCACTTTAAAATATATATATATATATATATATATATATATATATATATATATATATATATATATATATATATATATGTTATTTTGATCTACATTGATTTTAATTAATTCACATTATTATATGTAATTTATCATTATTTTGGTTTCATATATCTTTACTGTACAGCACCACTTCATGAAGTACTATTTTTCATATGGGAGGTTTAGTGATACCTAGAAAGTTTGGCAGCAGTAACAGACTACATCGATCATTATTTATTATTGAGATCACTGAATAATTCATTTGTTGATATATTATTTTTGATATCATTTTTGATATACAGATTTACACTTTATAGTCATAATAGGTAGCGCACCAGTCCTTTATACTGTAGTGACATCCCCACTTCTCAGTCTGGTGAGACTAGAAGTTAGAGACAACACAGCCTTGTAAGATCTCACACTGCAGAAACACCGCTATGAGACTACAGAACAGAAGTGCCTGGGCGCACTCACATACCAAGAAGAATAATGTTATTTTTCCTGAGGGATTTCACACAAAAGGTAGATTTTTTTTCCAAGGTGCAAACATTTCTAGATGTTCCTTATAAAACATCAGAGGAGAAAAAAGAATAGTGCAAGAAAATGAAGTAGACACTAAACTGTTAAAGCATAACTCCACTTTTGTTAAGAAAAAAAAAAATCCCCCCCTGGGGGGATCTATGTACTTTGCAAGGATTATAACAACCCTTGTTGCAGATTCCTACTTTTTTGTTATTCTGAAGAAATCCCCGTTTCTCTGTGCTATGTTGGTCTAATGGGAGTGGTTTCATAATTATTTATCAGGTGTGCAGCTGCAGAGCACTAATGAGCAAAGCTGCTGGGTCTGCGTCCCTTTGGACGTGTTCCTATTGGTAGTATCTCACCAAAGATGACATTTTTGTTGCAGGGGATGCCTGCAATCCGACTTATATCTTAGGTAGACTTTAGGGAAAATTGGTGAGCCAATCATACAAGCAGGAAATTATGTTTCTGGGGAGTGGTCAGTACACATTCTGTGTACAGAACAACTCCAGGTAGCCATATTGCACTGCATTTATGCAAAATTACAGTTGCTGCAGATGGAAAGGGAAAGGTAATTTTTAATAACATTCAATTACAAGATGACTCGTATCGCTATATTTTTTTATTTGCTATTTTTTTCCCCACGAAAGTGGAGTTAACCTTTAATATAAAAAGTCCATAAAATAAAATCAAATAAAGTCCTTCAAGGGTATATTATGCTAGCGGCTCCCCACAGAGTAGAAACAGATCTCTGCAAAACAACAGGGAACAGATGGGGGTGCCAGCCTAGGAGTAGCCGTTCATTTTTATAATTGTTTGTTTTTGTATAGTGGCCACCCACAAAAGTGGTGCTATAATGGGCATTTGTTGAGCAAGAAATGTGGGTCAGATGGAGGTGTCCCCAGCACCTGTGGCAGATGATACAACGCTGTGAAGGCTGGAGTCTACGTCCGGATCACAGACTGTTGGCCGACAAGCTGGGAAATTACATGGAACGCACAGCGGGCCGTGGTGGAGGCGTCATCCAATCCTGTCCAATCCTCTACTATTACAGAAGATCTCAGACCCAGATTTCTTGTTCAACCAATGGCCCTTAAAGCACCACTTTTGTGAGTAGCTACTATACATTTTTAAGAATGTGTTTTTAAACGACTACACATAGGCTGGCGCCCCCGTCTGTTCCCTCCTTATAAAAGATAGCCAATCTTTAAGCCTATCACACATGGGCCGAATGTCTGCAAGTTCAATAGAAACTGTCCGACATTCAGCTCGTGTGTATGGCAGCCGGTTCGGTCGGCTTCTGTCGAAGGTTCATGACCGAAAAATGTCTGCAAAACTGCTCCCTGACCGGCAAGGGGGCCATCCATACCCGTTAGAACACAACAGCACAGCAGGGGAGATCGCTGTACTAACATTGGATTGTTAGTGCAGCTGCTCTGACCTGAGCAGTCAGTTTTGCGGGTTGAATGAAAAAAAACACTAGTGGTGTGTTTGAGACTTTAAGATCCACTTTTTCAGTTGGCTGCCTAAAGAGACTTCAGGATCTCGTAACGTTTGAGAAACTTTTGGAGGTGGGTAATGAACACTTTCAAAAGAGCTCACCTTAATGAATTCTATGCAGTAAGGTCTCCAGCTTTTCACCTTAATGCATTCTATGCATTAAGGTGAAAAACCTTCTGTGTGGCAGCTGCCCCCAGAGCCCCCTTTTCAGCAATATGCACGAGCCCAGTGACTCCAGCCGCTATCTCCATCCTCATTGGATAGATTGATAGCAGCAGGAGCCATTGGCTTCCGCTGCTGTTAATCGAATCCAGTGACACAAGAGAGGCGGGCAGGGCCGAGTCTTGCTGTCCGTGTCAATGGACGAAACAGCGGGACTCGTGAGCGTGCCCGCACGGGTGCCCCCCAGGGAAAGTGGCTCTTAGGGGGCACCAGATGAAGAGGAGCCAGGAGCACAGCCGGGACACCCCAGAAGAGGAGGATCGGGGCTGCACAATACCCTTGCACAGAAAAGGTAAGTATAACGTTTGTTATTTTTTTTTAAAAAAGAACCTTTACAATCACTTTAAGATAAAACACCTTCTGTGTGCAACAGCCCTCTCCCAGCCCCCCTAATACTTACCTGAGCCCCTTCTCTATCCAGTGAAGTCCACAAGTGCCTCGGCCGTCCGGGACACTTCCTCCTGATTGACTGAGACACACCAGCGGCGCCATTGGCACCCGCTGCTGTCAAACTCAACCATTGAGGAGAGAGAGGCGGTAGGGCCAAACCGCAGTTCCGTATCTGAATGGATACACGGAGCTGCAGCACGGCTCGGGTGCCCCCATAGCAAGCTGCTTGCTGTGGGGGCACTCAACAGGAGTGAGGGGCCAGGAGCTCCAGCCAGGGACCCGAGAAGAGGAGGATCCAGGCTGCTCTGAAGGTAGGTTAAGTTTGAGATTTTTGTTATGTTAATAGAGAAAAAAAAAACAACAGACTTTACAATCACCTTAACCATTAGTTGAATAATGCCGGCCATCAGTCTGAAGACATTGTGGCAGAAATAAAAAGTACTGCATGAGAAATCTCTGAATTGAGGGCTGGTTCACACAAGGTGTGGTGCAGGAACGCACATGTTTTTCCCTCACTTCATGAAAACTTGCTGTCTTCTGGGGACACACAGAAGTGCCATTAACTTCTACACATCTGGCAAACGCATGTACGGTCATGGCTGCCAAAACGCATGCTACCGCAGAACAATGCAGTTTGATGCAACATGATCTAAAAAAAAATATTCCTTGCACTCCTTTTTGCATGTTTAACGTGTGTAAGCAGCCCAGTGAGATTAATGGGCTGCCATAAACATGCAAAAAAAACAAAAAAAAAAATGCACGGACGCACCTTATGGTGTGAACAAGCCCTCAAGGTGAATATTGTAGGAAAAGCTGGTAACGCTTGCTAAAATTGTGGTTATTGCACAAACTTTGTACAAAAGTTTATGCTATAACTGACTTTTGAAAATATGCATGTGTAACAGCACCCGAAAGTACTGAAATAATACATAGGTGCAGAAATGTGCACGTACATAGTGTGAGATGGAAAAACAGAAATCGCAACAAAGACAACAGGAAAAGAAAAACCTGTCCAACATACTGATTTTTCTGCATTTCTGCAATCCATGAAAAATTATTTCTACAAAGATCTAGATCTGCATATGGAGGTGCGAATATGTGAAACACAATCACCTATTTCTTTAGGCCACTGGGTAGACCTCTGGAAGGTAGACCAAACCATCTGAAAGCTTGCGTCATCTGTGACATGATGACAGTAGGCCTAGAGAAATGGACATTTTTCTGCTTCCTGTCAATGAAATATGCCAAGGAGGTTAAAAAAAAAAAAAAAAAAATAATCAAAGGTATGAACATACTAAAAATAGCAAAAAATCAGGAAACTCCTGCACTTATGCTAGCTGTATGTCAAAATAGATTTGTCTCCTGGAATTCCCCACACATTAGGACTTAAAGTGGTTGTAAAGGTTTTTTACCTTATAGTATTACTATAGGCAAAACTTTGTTTTATCATCATTTAGGATAGAGTAAGGGAGGGTTATAACCCCGTCAGATTATTTTGACCATCTGTGTCCCACTGCAGTGTCCCCTTCACTTCCTGTCCCATAATCAAACAAGAAGTGATGACATCACTGCAAATTCACCCCCTGTTGCTGGACCTCCCAGCCCTTTAAGAGCTTCTAAATGATGGGAGGCGGAGGTGGGCATTTGGCTCATGTGACCGCTGTGATTGCCTGCTGCATTAGGAGCTTTGCATTCCCCGCCGGTAACTGTGCAGGGTGCACACTCAGCATAGAAAATGGTTTACATAGGGCCACATATATGTGGCCTCTTGGTGTTTAAGTCCACCCGCTGAGAGGCCGCATATATATGTACCTTCGGTGGGAAGAGGTTAAGGGAATTCTATGAGGCCCAAAGGCCCCAGAACTAGTGTCCCCATTGGAAGATTTTCCCTCTATTACTTTTCTGGGGACAGCCAAAAATTTGATATTTTCTTTTACTTTCAATGAGAATGGTAAACAGGACAAATGGAGAGGGGGAACTTCCTTTATGGGGGCAAAGACAGCAACAAAAACTGACAGATGTTTTAATCCCTCTCCACTCTATTCAGAACAAAAAAAAAAGTTTTTGCCTTTAGTTATACTTTAATGCATTCTCTGCATTAAAGTTAAAAAAAAAAAAACAACACCCCCACCATATATACTTATCTGAGCCCAATCTCGATTCAACACTGTACACAAGAGCAGCAGCTCTATAGGTCCTCTCCCTCCTCATGGCTCAGACATACAGAGCTGGCTCAGGAATGAGCCTACATGAGCGTCCCCATAGCAAACAGCTTGTTATGGTGGGCACGGCAGGAGAGAGGAGCCAGGAGCGGGGATACCAAGAGGAGGATTGGGGCTGCTCTGTGCAAAATTATTGCACAGTAGAGTTAAAGTGTAACTCCACTTTTGGTAAGAAAAAAAATATTCCCCTCTGGGTGATCTATGTACATTGCAAGGATTCTAACACCCTTTGATGCAGGTTCCTACCTTTTGTTATTCTGAAGGAATCCCTGTTTCTCTGTGCCTCTGTACTGAGTGGGTCTAATGGGAGTGGTTTCATAATTATATCAGGTGTGCAGCTGCAGGCTACAAATGGGGAAAGCTGCCAGGCATCGCTTTAGGACATGTTCCTATTGAAAGTATCTCTCCACAAATGACATTTTTTTAAAGGGGATGCCTGAAATTTGATACATCTTAGGCAGATTTCTGGGGAAATGGGTGAGCCAATCACCCAAGCAGGAAATTATGTTTCTGGGAAGTGGTCAGTACACACACTGGGTACAGAACTCCTCCAGGTAGCCATACTGGAATGCATTTTCAGAACATTACAGCTGCTGCAGATTGAAAAGGAAAGGTCATTTTTAATAACATTCAATTACAATATGACTTGTGTCGCAATTGAATGCGCTATATTGTTTTTTCTTTTTTTATGAAATAACAATAGAAATTTAGACGCTAAAATAACGCTAAATACCTGCTCCTATCGGCGCTCAGGATGAAACAGCTTAACAAGAGATATAAACTTATAGAAAAATATATAGCAGCCATTTAAAAGAAAACAAGTGTTCATATCATGGAAGCACCTTATAAGCAACAGGTCTATATAGCCTTATAAATTCTATAAAGTGCAAGCAGCGCTAAAATTTAGGACATCAAAAGCAAAGTCCAAAAATGTCCGTTCAAAATATATCCTCCAGGGACAGGATCCAGTTCCAAAATGAATCATCCGCCACCACACCGCGTGAGCACACAGAGAGAAAGGGGGGGAGGGGGCAGATACGCCCCCCCTATATAAAACACTCAAAGACTGATAGATCACAAGCCTTATAATCTCAATGCCGAATAACCAACTTCAATAAATAATCGTGTCACATCCAATCTGAAGGTGTATGGGAGCCTGTGTATGTTATGTTGCTGGGATCGACCTTAAGAAAAATTGCTCACATAGTGCATGATCCGATATTATTTATTGGATAAAAACTGACAACAGATCCCCCCCTACAGATATACACTCACAAATGTTTAAGACAAAAAATAACAGTTTGTGTATGCATAGTAACCAGCCGATACAGAGCTCCGTCTCACCACTCTCACACAGTGGCGTTCCCGGGTCCAGAGCTCTCCCAGCTGGCGCAGACTGACAGCCGTGTGGTCACGCCCCCCATTTTAGCGCTGCTTGCACTTTATAGAATGTATAAGGCTATATAGACCTGTTGCTTATAAGGTGCTTCCATGATATGAACAATAATTTTTTTTTTATTTGCTATTTTTTCCACCACAAAAGTGGAGTTACCCTTTAACCACTTTAAGACTGCCCTCCCTCATTATACAGCGGCCGTTTGAAGTGGAATCCCATTGCTATGGTAGTAGATAGCTACCATAACCCCAGTATCTTATTTTTTTCAGCCGGCGATTCAGATAAAAGTGGTCTTAGCGGCGGATTAGCTGCGAGATCACTTAGCAGTGGGGGAGGTGCCCCCCTCTCCCGCCGGGTTCCGGTCATCTCTGCTGCTTACCGGACCCGCCAACAGCGGTGGAGATGATCGGTTCCTCTCCCCCAAGTGTCCCTGAGCCGAGTGAGCGGCTGAAGCCAATCACGCAGCTCCATAACATGGCAGGGCGGAAGCGAAGTCACAACTCACTTCTGCACAGTGCTCTTAAACGGTCCATTTATTTCAAATCATATATATATATTTTTTTTTTTTTGCATTTTAGTGTAAATATGAGATGTGAGGGCTTTTTGACCCCAGATCTCATATTTAAGAGGTCATGTAATGCTTTTTTCTGTGACAAGGAATGTTTACATTTCTTGTAAAAGGAATAAAAGTGATCAAAAAAAATTTTTTTTTTAAACTGTAAAAATAAAAAGTAAAATTAAAAAATAAAAAATTTAAAGCGCCCCGTCTCCACGAGCTTGTGCGCAGAAGCGTACACATATGTACGTCCCGCCCACATATGAAAACGGTGTTCAAACCACACGTGAGGTATTGCCGCGATCGTTAGAGCGAGAGCTATAATTTTAGCACTAGACCTCCTCTGTCACGCAAATCTGCCAACCTGTAGAATTTTTTAAACGTCGGCAACGGAGATTTTTAAGTTGCAAAGTTTGTCGCCATTCCGCGAGCGGACGCAATTTTGAAGCATGACATGTTGCGTATCATTTTACTCGGCGTAACAATATCTTTCACAATATGGAAACAATTGGCCTAACTTTACTGTTGTTTTATTTTTTAACTCAAAAAACTGAAAAAATTGCGCTTGTACACCCTGCTCAGGGTATTAGAAAAAAAATATATAATGTTTGGGGGTTCTAAGTAATTTTATAGCAAAAAAACCTGGTTTTAACTCAAACACCAAACCCAAAAAGAGGCTCAATCTTAAAGTGGTTAAGTATAACAGGTATGTTATTTAGAAAAAACAAAAAAATGAGTTGGGTTTAAAAAGCACTTTAAGCCCCCATTCACATGGGCACGACTTGACATGTGATTTGACAGATCAAATCGCATGTCAAATCAGAGCCTATTGCCGGCAATAGGAGCGTCTCAATCGGTGCAATTCCGACTTTGTGGCGCTGCAACGATTTCCAAAAGTAGTTTTTGCACTACTTTTTGCGACTCCGGGGACAATTTCAATAGACATCTGTGCATGATCCCGCACACATCTTTCAAGTCACCCCCGAAGCCGGACTGAGAGGCAGCTTTAAAAAAATTATCTGAAATCACATGATTTCAAAGCCACGTTCAGTGTGAACGAGGGCTAAGGGCTATTTCCATCCTTCTGACCATGTTTCACCTTATACCCTTATTTATAGATTATTTCGCCCAGCTCAGTAATGCCCCGTACACACAATCCGAAAATCGGACGACAGATCGTCCGTTTTTTTTTGCATGCTAATCTCAGATCGAATCGGAAGAGTTTACTTTAGTCACGAAAATTCTCGCACGACAGACTAAAAAAAATCGGAAGCGATGTGATGTGTTGCAGTGTATTTGTATTGCACTTTTGAACGACAGCTGTACTTATGAAACGAAAATCGTACGATCGGGCACCGCGTGAGAAAATTTTTCCTGCATGTCCGATCTTGTCCGGACGGAAAACATCGGATGAACTGTCGTGATCGGCTCTCGAAAGCTCTGTACTAACGATCCGATTATCGTACGACCGCTTCGAAAACGGTATTTTCAGTCCGATTTTCGGATCGTGGGTACAGGGCATAAGAATAATACAGACCCGGTGCTGGAGAAAGGCTGCAGCAGCCTGTACATCACATCCACAATGCACTGATCATAGCTGCATGCTTTACAGGCTCCATTAAAAACACCATTTATAATAAATGCAGAATTTTTCTTTTTTTTCTCAATACAGGTACATTTATTAATCAAGCTTTAAAGCTGAGCTTCAGGTTCCAGTGTGTCGGCTATGCCAAAGCAAAGAAATATTAAAACAGACACTATACATACAAGAATGAAATTTTAGAGAGGACTTTACTCATAAGATGTAACAGAGAGCAATTTAGCTTAAAAGGGGAATTAAACTGCTTGCGTTGTTTTAAAAAAAATTCTTATCTGCAAAGTAAAGGCATAATGTGCTAGTATGCATCGCATACTAACACATTATGGGAAACATACCTGCAAAGGAAGCCCTCATCGTCACCGCTGGAGGATACATCCATTTTCACCCGGTCTTCCTTCCGGGTCCGCGGACTCCGGCTGCGTGACTGGCTGGAGTCCCATAACGTCACTCCCGCACATGCACACGGGAGCAGCCGTTAACGGAATAGAGCTCTGCAGAAACGGTACGGGTGGTCGTTCCTTCAGAGCGCTTGCGCCGATTAGGTCATTGGCTGCATTTACAATAAATAATCTCCTAAACGGCGCACGTTTAGGAGATATTTACAGTACCTATAGGTAAGCCTTATTATAGGTTTACCTACTGTATAGGTACAATCAATCGATAGCGATTTACTTCCACTTTAAAAAGGTCAACATTTTTGGTTGAACTGAGGAACAGTTATTACATGTAAGGATTTTATGACCATCTGTGTCCATGTTGGGGAGAGTTTGCCTCACTTCCTGTCCTGTGACTAAACAGGAAGTGCTTATGGCTCCTCAATGGAGAGACACAAACCTCAATATAATGTCTCACTTATATGGGTGCTGATGTTTATAAATCGGTAATGAGGTGTTTACAAGTCTGGAACCACCTGGAGCTCCACGCAGGGAGCCTATGTAAGTAAATCAAGACGCAGTGGCTGTATGGACACAGCTGCATATCCTTGTTTGTTAGGTGTGCAGGGACAGGAGTGTGGCCCCAAATGCAAACATTTAAACTCAGATATATAGCAGTGTCTGTACAGCCAATGCATCTCCATTCTATTACATAGGAGCAAATGCATCCCCATTCTATTACATAGACTCCCTGAAAGTAGCTCCAGATGTATAAACAAATACGTCATTGACCCTGTGTGGGCCTCAGTGCTTGTGTGAATGAGACCTAAACCTGACAGAAAATCCTCCCCTTCCTCACAAATTAAAAGAAAACAAAACAGTTTTGTGTTCAGCAAGACTGAGGTGTCCATAGACAATTTGTCTATTTTACTAGGTATATCCTCTTTAAATACATAGTAGAATTGCTTATGGTCAAGTTCTGTGCATCTTTTTCCATGTTTTTGCCAAAAAATCAACACTGGAAAAAAAAAAATTCTAAAATAAAACTACATCAGCGAATGTAAAAATGATAATATACATTAATATATATATTATATATATATATATATATTTCCCTATAAAACTAGAACAATCCTGCGTCAAAGCAAAGATTGCACAATACAAGCTCAGATCCCATGTTCTCTGGTATGAGAGGTGCAGTGTTAATTACCATCAAGTCACGCGTTGTAGGTGGCTGGTTCAACGTTAAGACCAACGATCTCATAAAACACATTAAGCAGCCATTCAGTTCAGCTATTAATGTTTAAATATCAGAGAAGGAAAGAAAAGCACACTCACCGGGTCCATAGACATACTTGTGTGTGCACACACCCAGCTGTGATTGCTACCTGTGGGAGGGGCCTTACGCGTGTAAAAACATGACCAGACTACAGATAACATCCAGGGAAGGCTGATCACCTGAGCCAACAAAGGGACTGGGCTGACATAATGTACAAACAAGAGCCCAGCACTTACGCTCATCTAAAATCTGCCCACTGATAGAGGGGGAAAAAAAGGTGCTGACCTCCCTAGAGGGGGATTTTACAAACAATGATTGCAGACTAAATCTGGAGCCCTCAACAAGTGTCTAGTATATAAAGCGTTTCACCTATATACAGGACCATTGTAGGGGGTGAGAACTATATACATCGAGGACACAAATCCACTGCACAGTACAAGCAAGCATAACATGTTTATTATTTTTAACCAAAAAAAGAAAGACACTTTCCAATCACTCTAAGATATACATTGAGGGCTCATATACATATGTGGCTGTCACTGCCACCCTCTTAAAGGCAATCTGTAGTGGATTGCTGACAACTCAGAGGTGATATGTCCACTGCACTATGTGTGTGTGTGTGTGTCTGTGTGTGTGTGTGTGTGTGTGTGTGTGTGTGTGTGTGTGTGTGTGTGTGTGTGTGTGTGTGTGTGTGTGTGTGTGTGTGTGTGTGTGTGTGTGTGTTGTGTGTGTGTGTG
>BLSH010031449.1:811959-824905 GCA_018402905.1 Glandirana rugosa | reverse complement strand
CCCCCCCCCCCCCCCCCCCCCGGCTACAGCAATGAAGGTGCAACAAAAATAATTTTACTGTTAGGGGTACCCACAACAATTTTATTGAGGGGTTACGGCATAGGTTGAGAGCCACTGTCTTAGAGAGATGAATAGAGTGGCAACCCCAGCCTAGACTCCAACCAAGCCACATCCCCAACACGTTTCACTCGGCCCCCGAGAGCTTAGTCATGGGGATAGGATTCTGGTGTGGCCAAAAAAGGGTCCTCCACGATTTTGGTGCAATGTGGTGAGATTTGAGCCATACAGAATATGTCTGATCCGCTGAAGATTTGCATGGGATTTTAACAGGAATGCGGGGCAATTCCTATTCAAAATCGCATGCAGTTCCTGCGCCGCAGAAGTGTGAAGCGGCACTAAAAGAATGACTTGGAAGACTTCTGTGCTTCAGCTGTGAGTTTCGAACATTAATTGCAGCCTGCAGCTAGAGGTTAGGGAGGGCTCGTTTTAAAGAATTTCTTTACATTACTGAATCTCTATAGCCTAGCCAAAGACTTTTTTTTTTTTTTTTTTAACTACTTCCTGTCCAGGACAAGGCTTTTAATTTTTCACACATTAAAATCAGTCTTTTTGCTAGAGAATTACTTCTAACACCAGAACATGATAAATCTTCTGAAAGCACAAGTCCTGAAGAATAAAACATTTGTGGTTGCAATTTTTATGTCACATAAATTTGTGCAGCCTGTTGCCAAAAGAAAATTTTCTGAAAAAATACACCAAGATGAACTTAGTGCACACAAAGCACAAAATACGTAATTTTTTAGTAAAATATAAAAGAGGATATTGCATCGAGCAGATACCAAACATGTCAAGACTTAAAACTGCGTACACCCAAGAAACAGAATTGTGAATGATGGCCCTAAAATGATTGCTCTTGCGCCGACAGCTGCAGCGATACGTTACATGTTTAGAACAAACGCTGTTAACATGCACATGCGGGACTAAGGGCCCTTTCACACAGGGCTGTCAATTTTCATGGAGTCTGCTTGCTCAGGGGGGATCGATCTGTTGATCCCCGCTGGGCAGGCGAATGACAGGCCGGTCTATGCTCACTGTGTAAAGACGGTCCTGTCAGAGCCCCGCTCTCCTCTATTGGAGATCGATGAAAACCGCCTGCCTGTTTTCATCCAATCCGATCCGCCAGACAGATGGAAAATGTGGTTTCCATCCATCTGGATTTAGCAGACCTTATCGGATAGCGGCGGATGTCAGTGGACATGTCAACACTGAAATTCGTCACTCCATAGGAGATGAATGGAGTGTCCGATCAGGTTCATCTGAAAAATGGACAGGTGGACTTAATTGGTCCGCATGTGTGAAAGGGCCCTTAGGCACGCATTTGCGTGTACTTGCAGGAGCGCTTTTTTTACTATTTTTATTTTCATTGAACTTCACTGGCAGTCCCTGAGTTACATACATCTCACTTACATACGACCAGGGTACCCACAGTTGTAACAATGACACCAGGGAGAGAAGAGGGAGAGAATCACTAGATCCTGAAACAGGCGAGTGTGTGTTTATTAAAAGTCAGCCGCTACACTTCTTGTAAAGACAAGGAGAGAGAGAGGCGCCTCTAAGTGTAATATGCACGCTTTATTGCAAGTAATGGGATTAAAAACACTCACATTGTGGTAGATAAAATTAGCATGGGAGAGTAGTCTAAGGCGGCGTCAACGTTATGTGTCGGTCTGGCAGCTGAGAAGGCTGTGGGAGAGCACCCATAACTTAAGACATCAAGAGTCTACTAGACTCCCAATGTCTCCCTTGTCCTCTAAAGCAGCTAATCAAGCACAGGCCGTGCTTGGTTCGCTGCTTCTCTGGCTGCAACATCTGAGAGCTTGGGAACCACCATGAGTGGGGACAACCCTTCTTGGTACAATTGAAGTGATTGGGCGCCCGGATCACTTTTACTAGACAGCTGATTGTTGGCTGTATAAAAAAAATAAAATAAAATAATAATAATACCAAGATTATGGCTTCAGCTGCAGCCATAATCTTGGCATAACCACTTGCTGACAGGCTGAAGATATACGTATGGAGGTCAGCAAGTGGGTAATATATTACTTTGTAATGGTCATTTTGTGCTATATAGGATCCTGTGCATTTTTTTTTTTTTTTTTTGGAAGTGGAGATTAATTATTTTTTGGAATAGAAAATGTTGTAGCAATCAGACAATAAAAAACAGGTTGAACGGGTGTAAATAAGGGTTGGTATAGAATTTATTAGCCATGAAGTTGACAGAAAAATAGACGGCATTCAACAGGCTCCTAAACCTTGTTTATGGAGAGTTTAGCAATGGACGCAAAGTCAATGTTATGTGGGGGAATATTCTTTTCTGGGACAGTACTCTCCAATGCTACACAGAGAAATATTATGAAGAGGAGATAGAAGAGCATAAGGAGCAAAGTGTGGCGGTATGGAGAACCTACAAATAAAGGGAGAAGAAAAGATGAAGAAGTGGAGGGGGACGTGTCGTCATAGTTGTAAACAAAAAGGGGAGATTGAGGAAACACACTTAAATTATTCAGTCTTTAATAATTTTATGTCAAACTTCAAATTATGCTAGAATTAGCACGCACTACTGGACGATATGTAGGTTAGATAAGAACAGGGGCTTTTTTAATAAAGGTATATTTTCAGTTAGCATATCACAGGAAGAGTGCAAGTGACAAGAAGATCTGAACACATCTGGGTTACAAATTTTTTGCTGCTGGTGGAAATTGTGCCTTTATGCAGTAATGGATTTTTATTGATGGAAATGAAGTCATAGGTTGATTGCTTTACCCAGTCATGTTGTACACAGATGCCAGGCACAGAAAGCAAGGAGAATTAATGTTTAAAGGGTGCTTTACTTTACTACCCCAATCAACATGATTTTTTTAGTCCTCATTCTGCTAGCATTAATAAATAGATTATAAAGTATATAATTTTTGTTTTAAACTTTTTTTTTTTCCTTACATTTCTTCAGTAAGGCCCCTTACACACTAAGGCATTGGAAAAACATGTACAAAACATCAAGTGTTATTACTACGTTTTCCCCACGTTTTTACAGCATTAGCGATATAATTAGTGCTAACGCACAGGCCTTTTTTAAAGCGTTTTTTGATGCGCTAGTGTTAACGGAATAGCACAACCCCCTACATCACATCATGTTTACTTCCTGGTATTTTGACCATTTCACAGCCTTTGGACGTTTTGCTGGCGCTTTTAAAGTGGTTGTCAACTCGTGAAAACCACTTTAACCTACAGGTAAGCCTATGATAAGGCTTACCTATAGGTGCCTTGCACATCTCCCAAACCTGTACGGTTCAGGAGATATGCAGTGTATGTGCTGTGCCGACATCATTTAGGCACATGCGCAGTGAAGAAACGGCCTCTGTGCCGTTCCTCCACTGTGATCGTGCCGTGACTGGCGGCTCCTGCGCGCATGTGCGGGAGTGACACCACACGACTTAGGCCAGTCACAGCACCAGAGTCGCAGCCCCGGAAGGGAGAGGGGCTGAAGATGGACGCAGCCAGCATGGGGGGACAGCGCTGGACATCGCAGGCTTTGTTTGCAGGTAAGTGGCACATAATGGGCTACTATGCGATGCATAGTAGCCCATTATGCTTCTACATTACAAGGGTATATTGAGGAAGTAAACCCAATCTGGGTTTACTTCCTCTTTTAAGCGCTTCACATTCATTTCAGTGTATATGGGCGTTTTTAATGCGCTCAGAATAAGCACAGAATATCATGCTTGCAGGACTTTTTTTAAACGCAACGCTCCAGTGTGAATAGGTACATTGGAATTAATGGGAAGCATTTTAGAAGCGCTATTTTTAGCGCAAAAACACTAGGAAAGTGCCTCAGTGTGAAAGCAGTCTCACTTCCTGGTTTCTTGCCAAGGAAATTATGTTATACACCCCAGGAGTCCTTGGGGGGCGGGTTTCCCCAGCTAAGCACACTCTTCTGCATGCATGCCTGAGCTAAGGGCAGATGGATTGCAGGAAGTAAATGCTGCATAAATTATCCGCCTTCACTTAAGATGGCCACGGCTAGAAATGCTAGGGGGCTTTTTCAAAGTGATTTCTCAAAAAAGAAAGTATAGAGACATGGATGGACGGCGGAGCTTGCTTTGAATATTAAAAATTAAATAGTGGTTGTGGTGCTCAGACGTGGTGAAGATCCTCTTTAAAAATACCCTGTCACCAGACCATTAATTTCAACAAAAATCTTCCAATTCGCTAATACAGTATGTCGATTTAACAAATGTTATGCATGTTATTTGCCTGTGAAAGCCACCTGTGAGTAGACTTCCAAAAAGCACCGAGATGGCTGCTGGACAAAGCCATCTTGGATGTAATGTAAGTAGTCCCAGCAGACATAACAGACTCAAATACATTCTATACTAGGGTTTCTCAACTAGGGTTCCTCCAGAGGTTTCTAGGGGCTCTTTGAGCAATAAGTGAGGTCTGCTTCTCAGATGAGCAACAATAGTCACCAATGGTCTTTTCAGCTATCGGTAAGGGGGGATTAATTCCTAGAACCACAAATGTAAGGAACATTCCTCCCACTGACCATCGCACCAATGTAATGTGAGCTGTAAATATCAATTTATTAGCAAAGGTTCCCTGAAGTCAAAAAGGAGGAGAAAGGCAGCTCCTACACTATTTCCATGAAATTCCTCCTCCAACAGCTTCATAAAAGTTTATGTAGTGAGGTGAAAGATGGGGCGGAGGAACTGGGTCTACACAGAGTAATAAGACACTCGCAGAAAAGGGTTAGGGGCTACAAAGAGGGAGGGAGCTGTACTAGGAAATTGACTTCTGGCAGTCAGATTTTCTAGCAAAGGCACGATGCAAGTGCATTAAAATTAAAGTGGCAGTAAACTTCTGTATTAAAACAAATGTGTGCGTGTGTCCCCATCGGGCGGTTTACGCCATAATGTGCTACCATGCTTCACATACTAGCACATTATGAAAGACTTAACTTAAAATGATGCCCTCCAGTGGCGTGCTGTCACCACGTTGGCGCTTCCATCTTAACCAGTCTTTCCTCCAGGTTCACAAAATTAAGATCCATTCACTGTACCAACAGGTAAGCCTAATTACAGGTCAAAAAGCGAAGTTCACTACCATTCTAATTTATGGAAATGAAAAAACACCGCAAGTGCGCATTTAGGCCTCATGTACACTGCTGCTAGCAAACAGACATTTAGGAGCAGTTTTCATTTTTTCCAGCAGCCCCTGAACTCTCCTCTGTCATCTTATCAGTCAGTACATGTACACAGGGTCACTTATAGTCGTTTCTAAGCAGTTGAGTTTAGAAGCATTTTTTTGGAAAGCAAAAAAAATGTGTTCAGGACGGATGTTCAGAGGCATTTGAAACGCCAAATGCCTGAAACCGCTTGTAAACGGTAACTCGCGTTTAGCAGCGTTTTGTTTACAGGTTTTCTTCATTTAACCACTACAGATCCGCGCTACAGCGCGGACCTGAATTCCCGGGAGGGAGTCCATGGACCCTTGCGGGTCACGCGCAGCATGCTCTGTAATCACAGTGTCCATGAGACTCGGCTGATCACAGATCGGAGTAAGGGGGCGGTCCCGCCCCCTTACCACATGGTCACCTGTCAGCCAATGGCAGCTGATCATGTGATGTAAAAAGATCGGTGATTGGTATTTTTTTTCCCCTCACGCTGACGGACAATGGTGCCTCACACAGAGAGCCGCGGATGGCTCGCCTGTGCCCACCAGTGCCCCCCTGCCAGTGCCACCTACCTTGCCCCATCAGTGCCGCCTCATCAGCGCCCATCAGTGCAGCCTCATCAGCGCCCATCAGTGCAGCCTCATCAGCACACATCAGTGAAGAAAAAAAATGACCCGTTTTCAAAATTTTATGCAAAACTAAACTATGAAACAGTTTTTATTTTTTCAAAATTTTCAGTTTTTTTTTTTTAAGCAAAAAATAAACCCAGTGGTGATTAAATACCACCAAAAGAAACCTCTATGGGGGAAAAAAACGATAAAAATCTCATATGGGTACAGTGTACCAAGACAGCACTCCAGGTGTGAGACCTGAAATACACTTTATTGCAAAAAGGGGGTACAGAGTAAATACATGCCAAAGTGAGTCTGTGAACTTACAGAGACTGTACAGTAGTAGCAAGAGATTAACGCGTTTCACGAAATTAAATTCACTTAGTCATAACCCAACTAAAAATTGGTAGTGATGACATATATAAGACAATTACACAGGTGAAGTCTAACCAGAATTAAGTCGTGCTAATTGACCCTTTCAGTACGAATGTGATTAACAATGTGTAAGTAGTGAAACAAAGCGACGCGATCCCGTGCTTGAAATTTCAAAAGAACAAACACTAGGAACGTGTCTTAATATAAAACATTGACATTTAAAAACACAAGAAAGAAAGAAAGAGGTCCTTTAAAAAACAAGAACAGATGGAAATGTGGCTTTCTATGGAAGTAGAGTCCATCCCTGGCAAACATACAACCAGAGAAAAGCCATGCCAACACATACCATCAATGGAATTAAATATATGAGTAACATCCTGGAATAATGCAACATAATACTAGCATATAATCCAACTCTCCACAAAAAAAGGCAATTAAAATTAAATAGTAACAAGTGGAGAGGAAGTGTTTTTCTTGTGTAAAAACTGAGTGTACTTATATGGAAAACCATTGAATGATATTAAAGTGGTTGTCAACTCGTGACAACCACTTTAACCTACAGGTAAGCCTATGACAAGCAATAAAGGCATGATAGCAGACAGAGCCACATATACATAAAGTCTAAATTAAATGTGCTGTCCACTACAGCTAAATATCTCAAACTACAGGGTGGGCCATTTATATGGATACACCTTAATAAAATGGGAATGGTTGGTGATAGTAACTTCCTGTTTGTGGCACATTAGTATATGTGAGGGGGGAACTTTTCAAGATGGGTGGTGACCATGGCGGCCATTTTGAAGTTGGCCATTTTGAATCCAACTTTTGTTTTTTCAATAGGAAGAGGGTCATGTGACACATCAAACTTACTGGGAATTTCACAAGAAAAACAATGGTGTGCTTGTTTTTAACGTAACTTTATTCTTTCCCATTTTATTAAGGTGTATCCATATAAATGGCCCACCCTGTATATTAAACCGCATGTATCCATCCAATAGTAAATAGCTACATCATAAATGCATTAATACCCGATATGCATTAATACCCGATATTTCACTGAAGGATACATGAAGTCCAATATGAAGAGGAAAGGTCCTGATTACAAAATTGCCTGTTCGTTCTCATAAAAGTGGGTGACGTCCCATTCAAAATTAAGGCCCATTGGTTTTCTACTCCTTAAATTTATGGATCCAAAAAACTTCTCGCTTGCATAATAAACAAAATAAATCATCTCCCCTTTTATGAATATGAACTTTCTCTATGACTTGTACCTGAACTAATGTGAGGTCTCCTCCATCAACAAGGTTGAACCGAAGAGCTACATTTGTCAGTTTGTGTCTCAATCTTCTGGTGGTTCTACCCACATACTGTGCACAGCACACCGAGCAGGTGATGGCATACACCATATAAGTGGTGTTACAATTATAAAATTTCTCAATGGTATACGGTCTGCCATCTACCGAGCAACGAAAAGTGCTGCCGCACAATATGTGGGAGCAACAAGGACAATGTCTGGCACTGCATTTGAAATTTCCTCTACAGTGGAGCTAAGTCAGGGATTGGGACCTAGCTTGTTTGGAGTCGAAAAAACTGGGAGAAAGATAGTTGCCAATTGTTTTAGCTCTCCTGGCAACTATATTGATACCCTGATTTAGTATCTTGGAGCATATGGAATCACTATAGAGAAATTGGTAAGTGTTTATTTTATTGATTATATGACTAATTTCTCTGAATTCCAAACTATATCCCAACACTAAATGTGGACGTGTAGTAATAGCCTTGCGTTGTTCATTTCGTCTAGCTAGAAGATCTTTTCTGTTTTTACTAACGGCACTAGAGACGGCTCTATCCAATGTTCATTTGGGATGGCCTCTAGCTAAAAAAAAGATTGTATAATTTGGACAATTCTTCCTCAAAAGATTGGTCGCTACAAATGCGACGCAATCTTAAGAATTGTCCTACAGGAATGCTTTTTATGGTATGATGGGGATGACTGGAACTAGCATGCAGCAAGCTGTTGCCTGCCATGGGCTACCTGAATAAACTGCGGGAAACCTTTTCCTTGTCACGTCCCAATTGAACATCCAAAAAATTGATAGTGTGTACATCTCTACATCCAGTAAAACGCAGGTTACACATGTTCTGATTTAGGAAGGACAAGAATGAAGCAAAATCCAGGTTCTTGTGGCACACAAAGATCAGATCGTCTATGTACCTGAAATACATGACGAGCTGCTGCTTGTAGGGGTCCCCATTTCCAAAGCTGTGAGACCTCTCCCACCAACCCATAAATAAGTTGGCTAATGAGGGAGAAAGTTTTGCCCCCATTGCGGCCCCACACCTCTAGAGATAGAAAAGCCCATTGAACAAAAAAGTAATTGTGCTTTAACAGATAGTCCAATGCCTCCGCTATTAACAATTTTATGTCAATAGACACGGTCCATAGACTGTTCAAACCAAATAATGTGATATGGAGAAGTACAAACTGGAAACATCACAAGTGACCCAGATGTACTCGTCCTTCCACTCAAACTGATCCATAATTTCCAACAAATGATTGGTGCCCCTAAGATAACTAGGCAGTGAAAGGACAATGGGCTGCAGCTGGGCATCAATCCACTCACTCAAATGCTCATTGAGGGAACCTATTCCTGATACAATGGATCTCCCCTGCACTGGGAAGGTCCCCTCATAGACCTTTGGGAGGTGGTGAAAAATGGGAAGAATAGGAAAGTTGGGAATCAATGCTTCTACTTCCCTTTCCGTAAATATCCCCAGGCTCGATCCCTCCTGAACTAACAAAGTCAAAATATTTTTGTATTTCTTGGTGGGATCAGACTTGATGCTAGCATAGGTGTTGGTGTCACCAAGTTGTCTCGATGCCTCCCTCCTATAATCCTGTGTATTCATGAGTACAACTGCTCCCCCCTTGTCCGCATTGCATATAACTATGGAAGAATCTTCCTTTAAGGATTTAGGGAAGATCTCTCAGCAGTGGTCAGATTATCACCCTTGATATATCTGTTGGTGGTGATTTGTGAGGCCAGAGAGAATAGTTCACATTCAACTGATTTTTGAAATTTGTCCATATCAAGACTTCTAGATTGTAATTGGGTAAAATAAAGATGGTACTCTTATGGTTTTGTGTTGAACTCCACTGATATTGGGGACTTGATCAGGAATGAGAACACTCTCCGCTTCCAAATCCTCCAAATCAGTGATCACGCACTGTTCTCTGTGAGCTGACTAAGAGCAACCTCACCATCTAAATCATTAACCATGGTATCAATATTAACACCATTGATGTCAGACTAATGTCTCTGAAAAGTAAGATTACGTATAAATTTGTTAACCACTTGCTGACCACCGTTCGACTATAAGCGGCGACACTGTCCCGCGAATCGCTGCTTATAGCCATCACTCATGGGGCTGCGGGTCGGGCGGACTCGATATGCCCTGTGACAGAGCCAGAACTGGGAACCCCCAATGTAAACACAGCGGTTCCCCGTTCTAACAGGCGGCATGTCAGAGATCTACTGATCCCTGTACTCGGGATCAGTTAGATCTCTGGTGCCCCTGGCAGCCCAGCCCCCATACAGTTAGAACACACACCCAGGGAACACAGTTAACCCCCTTCACCTCCCGCCTGCAGGTTAACCCCTCCACTGCCAATGACATTTACACAGTAATCAGTGGATATTTAAATTCTGATCGCTGTATAAATGTCATTGGTCCCAAAAAAAGTGTCAAAAATGTCCAGCATGTCCATATGAGGAAGAATATAAAATCGGCCAAAACCGATGAATAAATTAGTTTTTCCATATTTTTGGATTCGAATTTTAGCAAAATTAAGAAATCTTGGTTTTGTTTTGTTTTTTTGCAAAATTGTCACTTTTTTTATAGCGGTGATCGCAGGAGGTGATCCATCAAAAGAAAAGCCCTATTTGTGGGGAAAAAAGGACACAAATTTAGTTTGGGTACAACGTCGCACGACCGCGCAATTGTCAGTTAAAGTGACGCAGTGCCGAATCGCAAAAAGTGCTCTGGTCCTTACATGGGAAATCCTTCAGGGGCTGAAGTGGTTAAAGCCATGTCCAGTTTTGAAACCCCACCCACCCTCCACCCTTCTACTCCAGCTATGGCAGGTGGTCGGCAATACCTCTGAGTTACACTCACATAAAGATCTGTTAACCGTGACAGCCTAGGCTCACTTGAATGAAGCGGAGTCTTGCAACCTGGAAGAACAGTGCCCTCTAGTGATGCTGAAAGGACATTTTTCATTCAGGAACACGGAGAGATCTTTTTACCTTTGCCAGCGACCTGCTGTTGGATTTTTTCTTTACTTCACACTCTACCTGTCCCATGCTCATCATGAGGCTAAATCAAAGAGCTGCAATCATTGGCTCCACCAGTAGGGGGCCCTGCAGATGAAATCTAGACTTGGCAGGCATTCCCAGTAAAACAAGTCAGCATAACTACTGGAAAGGAAGATTCTAAAGAGGCGTCAAAATATCTGATCTCACAAGCCAAAGCTTTCCCAAAAAAAAAAAAGTAATCACTAAATTGCCCAGATAGACCAGCAAGATGCTATCCAACCACCTCTAGAAAAAGGAGACCTGGTAACATCAGCAAATTAGACACTGTTCAGATACCGTTAAACATGTGACGGTGAGTAAATGCTCGCAGTCTCAAGATTGTTACAGAGAATATTGTCAGGTGGATCACAGCCACCAGGATTCAAAGCCAGATTTATAACATAGCTTAGGATCAAAAATGGAAGACAAACATTTGTTTAATTAAGGCAAAGTGCAGCAGACAGTAATTCATTGTTAATTAAAGTAAATAAGAAATCCAACCAGCCTTCTTGTGCCGCTCTTGCATTTTGGCAAACAGAGTGGCGGCTGCGGCATATCAGTCTAGTCCATGTAGTTGTGGCTGCGCTGAAACCAGGCTGGTAGAAGGAACTGCTGCAGAACAGGCAGTACTGGTAGTAATAGAAGAAACAAACTTCAGGGCCATATTCACAAAAGTGAGGACAACTTGGATTGTGCTTAGAAGTGTGAATATGCAGTGGTAGCGTTAATTTGGCTTTAGTAACACTTTAAGCAGCTTCCTTTTTTTACCACTCGATCTCCAGAAGGTTTTACCCCCTTCATGACCAGGCCATTTGTTGAGATATTGTACTGTTACTTTAACCCCTACACGCCGACCGTACACAAATATGTGTTCTCGGCTTTAAGGGGTAGTACCTGGGTGATGCGTGCAGCTGCAGGGATCATCTTGGTACCATTTTTTTTTTTTTTAGAGCCAGAGGTTGGCTTTTTGAGACAACAACCGATGCAGCTAAAAGCCGCTCGGCTGTTATCCTAGGGAGCGGGAAATAGGCTTTGATCGGGTCTAGGATCTAGTAACCCAAAAGTGATGTCATGGAACCACATCCGGTTTACTCAGCTGCCAATGGTGCCCATTTTTAAAAATTCCTTGTATTCCAAAAACCAGATTATGGCATTATGAATACTTTTCAGTGCAAAGGAGGAATTTGGGGTCTTCTAGATCTCAGATCCCTCCGTAAAAAGAGTACCTATCACTGCCTATTATTGTCACAAGGGACGTTTACATTTCTTGTGACAGCAATAAAAATCTGAATTTTTTTTTTGAGAGAGAGGCAGTGTAAAAATGAAAAAAAGAAAAGAAAAAGAAAAAAAATGAACGCACCCCATCCCTCCGTGCACACGCGCAGAAGCGAATGCATACGCAAGTCGTGCCCACAAATGTAAACTGTGTTCAAACCACACGTGAGGTATTGCCGCAATTGTCAGAGCAAGAGCAATAATTCCAGCACAAGACCCCCACTAACTCTAAACTCGTAACCTGTAGAAATTTTTAAAGCGTCGCCTATGGAGATTTTTTAAGTAGCAAATATTGTTGCCATTACACGAGAGTGTGCAATTTCAAAGCATGACATGTTGGGTATCTATTTACTGGTCATGGCATCATCTTTCGCATTTTTACAAATTGGGCTAACTATATGTTTTTGTTTTTTAATTCATGAAAATGTCTTTTGTCCCAAAAACATTGCGTTTGAAAGACCGCTGCACAAATACTGTGCAACATAAAATATCACCATTTTATTCTCTAGGGTCTCAGCTAAAATATATATATATATATATATATATATATATATATATATATAATGTTTAGGGGTCCAAATTAATTTCTTTAGCAAAAAATAAAAAATTTTAAATTGTAAGCAACAAATATCAGAAAAACTTTTAAGCATGAAAGGGTTACAACAACAATTGCGCGGTCAAGCGACACTATACCAAAATTAAATTTATGTCTTTTCCCACAAAAAGATTTCTTTTGGTGGCATTTGATCACCCCTGTGGTTTTTATTTTTTGCGCTATAAGCAATTGTAATATATATATATATATATATATATATATATATATATATATAAAATAAAAACGAATATCGCGTTTTTTATTTTTGGTGTCCCCACTAGTTTACGGTGGTTTTCTTTAGAAAAACACCCTTTTCTGTATTTAAATTAAAACCATATCACAGCGAACTGGCGCGTTAACAACAACATTGGGAAAGTACGAATTTTCAAAAAGACTATAAACAACGAATGTTAAATTTTAAAAAATAAAAAACGATTTCTTTAATTAAACCTGGGGATTTGTAATATATATATATATATATATATATATATATATATATATATAAAAT
>BLSH010031449.1:799027-811949 GCA_018402905.1 Glandirana rugosa | reverse complement strand
TTTTTTACGTTCTGCTATAAAAACACACCCAATAAAAAATATAAAAACAAAGAAAATCAAATTTCTTCAATTTGGGCCAAAATGTGTTCTGCTGCATATTTTTGATAAAGAAAAAAAAAAATACCAATAAGCGTATATTATTTTTTTTACTAGTGATGGCAGCAATCAGCGACTTATAGTGGACTGCAATATTGCGGCGGACAAATAGGATAACCAACACTTTTTTGCAAACCAAAACGGTAAAATATGTGCAATCACTATACTAATTACACTAGCCCGGAAGGGATTAACAACAGGGGCGATCAAGGGGTTAAATGTGTGGCCAACGTGTTACTGTGTGCTGTTTTTACTAAGCAATGTGCTGTTTTTTGACTTCCTGCATTGCAAGAAGAAAATTTAAAAAAAAGCACATTGCTGCTGTCAGAAGAGAGCCCTTTGTTTGTTTACCTACACAGGGCTCTTTTCGGTCATCTCCGGAGCCGATCCTTGGGTGCCTGGGACCAATCAGCGGACGGCAACCGATGATTGGTTCGCGCTGCAGCCAATTGCAGCATAGCTGGGGAGGCGAGTGCATGTGGGAGCACTCACTACCCGTGGATCATGTACTAGGTACTTGATACTGCACAAGAAAGCCACCTTGCCGCTGTATATGTATGTATACAGTCAGCAAACAGTTAATTAAAATACAGTAGTACAACCTTTGTTTTTTTTAGTTGTAAAGCTGTACCTGCCAGTATCTTGTGTCTCTATGGGCTTCCTGTGATTGGCTGACAATGCTAGCCACAGGCTTCCTTATTATTGTCAGCCTTGCATGTGATCCTGCTGGGGAACAACAGGTAGCCTTGCTGATGCCTGATCGTTCTCCATTGTCAGCCCATGGCCATGTCCCCTGCATTGCCCCCCAGTGTTTGAACAACAGTCGTGCAGCAGAGGCGTTTCTCTCAGGCTGCAACAGCTTTACAGAAAGTGGTAATGTTCCACTGGCTTCTCCGTGCCCACAGCCCTGACCTTACAGATGCAGACAGAAAGTGCAGTCTAACATGGGAGTAATCATGCCTGCTGATTAGATGTATGTCCCCACACAGTGGGGTTGAATAACTAAAACTGGAGTGCAAAACCAGCTTCTAATTTCAGCTTGTTCGATTAAAAGTGATTGTAAGGTTTTACAATCACTTTTAAGACAACCCTTTTGGTTTAAACTAGAAATTAAAATAATTATATTATAAATATATATATTATAAATATATATATATATATATATATATATATATATATATATATATATATATATATATATATATATAAATTACCTTTTTTAGAAGTTAACACATCCCCTCTGTTCTCAGCTGCATAAGAGCTGGGGGGAGGAGAAGCAGCACCAAACTGAGCTCCCTAATGAATGGCTGTGCAGTGGGGGCGTGTCAGGACAGGTCTGATCCATTGGAGGACAGCAGGCCTAGTTCCCAGCACAGCTAGAGAACAGACCATGTTGTGTTGTGTTCTCCTGCTTAGTGTGGTCAGTTTTTAATAAGAAAACAAGGAATTTCACATAAAGGAAGCAATACAAAGAGAAGAGGATACTTTCTCAAAAATACATGGTACAGCAGGCATATATGAGGAATACGAAGTGTTGGGGCAACAAACAATTTAAGCTTGGACAAAAGAAAAAAAGCCTGGAAGCTGGATTCTATGCAGAGCTGCAGCAGATTTAGCACTCTCCCGTTTTAGTAAATCAACCCCAGTGATTGTGTTTTACTGTTCTTTTGACATACTGCAATCTCTGTAGACTGACTGCTAAAGAGAGAATGGACTCTACTTGGCTAGTTATCTCAAATCAAAGGCACTAGAATATGAAATACAGTCAATTAAATTGTTAACGTCACCCATCAAAAACCTGCCTTTTTGTATGCATTTGTCTGCATTACTACACGCCATACAGGCTTTCTAGGCTGACCTTGTCATAATGGTTGAAGCAATGAGGCAATTCTGATTTTCTGCCAATGCAGATTCCAAAAATTTCAACTTTTAATGGGTTAGTTCAACCAAAAAACTGCTGATGCAGATAAGGGGCTCCTGTAGATAAAAACCAACTGTGCAGCTCTGACTAAAGTTGAATAATCAAACAAATACAGATGTGAGGATCACCACCAGGGTACCATCGTCCTGAGTTACAGGATTTGAAACAAAGTATTATTGTGGGACCTCTAAAGTAAAATTATTGGGTGAAAAATTAATTATATAAAAAAAAAAAAAACATCATCAATAAAATACAGGATGTCACTAATACTCTCACCCCTATTATCACAGTAGGGAGCTCTCAAATACCCGCATATGTGCAGTGCATCCGCCTCAGCATCAAAGTAGGTTAATACTCACTCACCCTTCTGTATGAGGGCAACAGATACAATATAGGACTTCAAACCCCGCCCCCCTCATCACAGATGGGCATGGTTATATAGTCCTATCTTATGTACCAGGGCAACAGAAACAAGGTGTAATCACAGCCTTCTTCTATTCTTCATAACAGAGACACGGTCATTATCAGCTCACAAAACTTCAGAGAAAATTGACAGGTATTTTGAAGTTCGCTAAACAGGTTTAAAAAAAAAAGGTTTGCAATGGTATACTTAACAGACCAGGGTGGATAAAAATCAATGATCGGGTTTTTAGATTATCAAATGTATTTTAATAAAAATGCTTTTTGAGTAAAAAGATAGTTTTCTATTCAAGATACATTAATAATTTAGCTTATCCAGCATTGAATTGAGCTTAGTTATATAGCATGAGGCTGTATATTCTGCAATATTTACATTTTTGGTAAACTTATTCAATGAATCCAAGCTCTGCAAGTGGAGATAACATACACTGCATTGATCTGTATTGAACACAATTTCAAGATAACCATGAGATAAAACAAAGTTCAGGAATATTCCTTTAACCCATTGTGTTGCAAATCTATGTACACTAAAAACTGTATGATTGAATCGGTTCTGATATCGCTGTTTTACTAACCTGACAGCTTATTATTCTAAATAGGAAACCTTCATTTTGTTTGCAAATATTAAAGATTCTGACTAACAGCAAGAATAAGTCCTTACATTTAAAGAGCACCTGTCATTTCAGATACATCATGGCAGCGCCTGTTAGCGGGCATCAACTCCCCTGCTAGCGCCACGTCCCTCAGCTTGTTGCGTCACTACCGCATCACCAGCCGTCCCATTAAAGTGAATAGGACTGTCGGTCAGTCAACAACGGGTCGGAGGAGGAGCCTCTGTGGGACAGAGATGACAGTTGCTCTTTTCAAAATATGATTCAAATCGAGTTGATTTAAACCAAGCCTTTTTATTACCGATTTAAATCTACTTGATTTAAATCAAATCCACCCTGTAACAGACCAAAAGAAACTAACAGAAATTTATTGTTGGGGTTTACACACACTAATACTGGACAATGCTTCCACCATATTCCTGTTGGAAAGTTCTAATAGGCCAATCAGAAGTAAGGAAAAAAAAACCACAACATACCTTAACAAAATTATCAGGAAAAGCTCCTCGCTTGCCGTTTAATTCTCCTTCCAGCCATCCCTCCTCATCAAGTTTCTTCACATTCTTGATGATGTCCCCCACATGTATGGACAGCTCATCATCATGTACCGCATCATAGTCATATTCCACAATGTATTCAACTGCTGAAAAAAAATAAAAGCTGTCACTTATAGAACAGGACATTAGGACCAACAAAGAATAAAAAGCAGATTGCTAAAAATGTATCCGTTTGCAGCCTAGAGGATTCACAATGAGTACATGAAATGGGTAAGTGAATTAGCTTAGTGAAATCATTTGTTGCAGAGAACAGCCAATAAAAACAAGAAATTACGAGCCTAGATACTTCATACCTTCAAAATTACTAGGAGACATAACCTAAGAGATGTAGACGGAACACACAAACCACTGACTCCAACAATAAAGCTGTCACAGGAGAAACACAGAAGCTGTTATTACCCTTCTCCTCCTGACAATACTAGCTACCCGGGTGTCAACATGATCCTCTGGCTTTTACACATTCTAAATCACCAAACTAGAATAAATATCTGGAGTCTTTACTTCACCTGTTAGATCTAGACCAATGACAGAGACGGTACTAAGACCAGAAAATATTCAGGCAGCAAGCATTTTAAAAAGGAGCCCCACAATTGTAGTCTTATTTCCTTCAGCACAGCTTTCCTTCATCAACATTGAATTAAAATCTGAAAGCAGAATCTGTGGTATGAAGCTAACTCTCTGTAGGTTGAATAACCCTCTGTCGTGGTTGACGGCTCCCTGCTGCCCAACAGAGCAGCTAGGAGACAAAGTGGTTGTAAAGGTCGAAGGTTTTTCCATGCATTAAAGCGGAGATCCACCCAAAAATGGAACTTCCGCTTTAAGCACTCCTCACCCCCTTACATGCCACATTTGGCATGTAATTTTTTTTTTTTGGGGGGGGGGGGGTGTCCCCAGGTTTCAGAGGGACTTCCTGTCCCTCTTCCACCTTCCGCCTCTGGGCCGCCTAGGCGGCGACTCCTCTCCTCCTAGGCGGCCCCTCCCTCCTGGCAATCTTCTGGGACACGTCACAGGTCCCAGAAGATTGCCTGGCCACTAAGAATGCGCAGCGCGACTCGCGCATGCGCAGTGGGTGCCCGGCCGTGGAGCCGGGCCGGGTGCCCACACTAGGAATGGTGGGGTCGTCGGGAGGAGCGGGGAGACGAGCGAGGCTTCGGGAGCAGCCGTCGCTGGACTGGGAGACAGGTAAGTTACTGTTTATTAAAAGTCAGCAGCTACACTTTTGGTAGCTGCTGACTTTTAATAAACACAAAACAGTGTGGAACTCCACTTTAAGATAAAAAGCCTTCTGTGTGCAGCACCCCCCTAATACTTACCTGAGGTCCACCTAGATCGAGCGATGTTGCATTAGTAGTCTCAGCTGCCCAGGACTCCCCTCCATATTTGGTGAGACATCAGCGCCATTGGTTCCTACTGCTGTCAATCAAAGTCAGTCAGACAATAAGGGGAGAAAGGGGATGGGGCGAGGCAGTGGCTTCATGTCTGAATGGACAAAAGGAAGCTGTGGCTCGGGTGCCCCCATAGCAAGCTGCTTGCTGTGGGGGCACTCAACAGGAGAGAGGGGCCAGAAGCCCCGAAAAGGGACCCTGAGAAGAGGAGTATCTGGGCTTCTCTGTGCAAAACCATTGCACAAAGCAGGTAAAAATGTGTTTGTTATTTTTAACAAAAAAAGAAGAAAAAAAAAAAAAAAAAAAAAGACTTTAGTATCACTTCAAAATGTAAGGTAGAGGCACCGATTGCCTAATCAAGAATAAGGCAACCAATCAATGGCCTCCAATTTTCAAATCCCTTAGGCCACAACTAGTTGCCAACCACCTCCTGCATTTTTGGGTAGGGGGCACAGGTTTATGGACAGGTTTTATGGCAGAAAGTATAATAAAAAATGTTTTTTTCCACAACAGTCTTTTTTTTTTTTTTTTTTTTTACATATAATAAAAAATAAAAATCCGGTGCTGATCAAATACCACCATATGAAAGCTCCAATTGTGTGAAAAAAAAATTATATAAAATTTTGTTTGGGTACAGTGTTGCATGACCCCGCAATTGTCAGTTACGCATAGCAAAAAATGATCTGGTCATGAAGGGGATAAAACCTAAAGGAGCTGAAATGGTTTCATGGTTTGGCGATCATCCTATAGGAAACCAATCTGGGTTTTAGGTTTTAGTTTTGGATGAAAGTTTTCCAACACTGGGTCCTGTATCCTCCATCAGGTGGGGAGGCAGGGCAGTTTACACACGTTCCCTGCATGCTTAAAGTAATAACACTGCTATGACAAGGGGGCCTGGATTAGCAGGGAAGTGCCAGGGCCTTGCAGGTATGGGACTCTGCCATTTTTCTTAATGGTTCATTTGTGCCGGGGAATAGGTTTTCACAGTGGTAGCGGTGCGCACATGAAAAAGTCATAAGACACTTTACTCATCTAAAAATGATGGTGTATTGAAATATCAAATTTAAAAAGGCCTTTAGGACTCTAAGGTCAAATGACGGCAACTAAGCTCCTAGGTAAGTTACCTACTTTATCCATTAAGGGATAGGAGGGATACCCAGTCTCTGCTGGACTTTTGTTTTCCCCAATTAATTTTTAAGTGGTTGTAAACCCTCACATATACCCAGTGAAGTGACTGGCCTCATGTGATACACTGAGATGAAACAAATCCTCGTACATAAGTTGTACCTGTGTATTTTCAGCCATTTGTCTTGAATAAGGATGGGCTCGGGCGTGTTCGAAAGTGCACGTGCCCGAGCCCGCCAGGAAGTGAACCCTGCTCTGCACTAATCACAGGCAGGGAGACCTAACCCGATCGCTGCAGCCACGCATCGGGGAAATGTCTCCCTGTCTGTGATTAGCACAGTACAGGGTTCACTTCCTGGCGAGCTCAGGCACGTGCACTTGCGAACACGCCCGAGCCCATCCTTAGTCCTGAACATCCTTCAGGCTTCATTTCCTACTGCGCATGTGCGAGCTGCGCTTTCTGGTCTCATCACCTTCTCGGACCTGTGTGCGTCGGAGAAGGCAGCGGGGGAAGGAGGAGGGACCGGACATACTCAAAGACCGCTGTGGCAATCTTACCCGGAAGTGGGAGCTGGTACCTGTCAAAGGCTGGTACCCACTACCCCTCACAATAAAGTGCCAAATGTGTTCATTTTTGAGAACCCTGGTTTAAAGCCTAGTACACGATCAGAAAATCGAACGAAAAAAATGGATTTTATTAAAATTTACCGTAAAATCCTTTTCTCCGAGTTCACTGACAGGCGCAGCTCTCCATTACATGTGGGGTTTATGCTCATCTCACCAGGAGTTAACTAGGCAGGGAAAAGAAACAGCTGGCCCCTCCCATGGGGCCGTCCTCTCTTCCCACATAAACCCCGTCCATAGCATAGCTCAGCAGTTCGTACACAAGCCGTACAAATAACAGAGCACAGAGGGGTGGTGCTGTGTCTGTCAGTGAAATTGGAGAAAAGGATTTTACGGTAAGTTTTAATAAAATCCCTTTTTCTCCTATCGTTCACTGACAGACGCAGCTCTCCATTAAGTGTGGGGATGTCCCCAAGCTGTGTCAAAAAGAGGGGTGGGTAAACGCTAACAACAGTACCCAACTGAACCATGAGCCGTGACCGGAAAAGGAGGAACCTTGCCCCGAACAGAATACGCATGGGTCACGGTCTGTCTGATCCAACGAGAGATCGTAGCCGAGGAGGCCGCCAAACCTTTGCGCGGACCATCTGTCAGCACAAAAGGCATCAGCTCTTCGAAAAGAAGCTGTAGCAGACAAATACACTCTTAAGGCCCGCACTACGTCCAAAATATGCAACTCAATTTCTTTTGGGTGCGATGGACGAGGGCACAATGAAGGAAGAACAATATCTTCATTAAGGTGAAAGGAAGAAACCGCCTTCAGAAGAAAGGAAGGAGAGGGTCGCAAGACCGCCTTATCCTTATGCAGGACCAGGTAGGGAGACTTGCACGAGAATGCTGCTAATTCAGACACCCGTCTGGCGGAAGTGATGGCTACTAAGAAAGCCACTTTTTTTTTGTTCGTCGGTCCCCCTTCCGCCCCTGAAGCGGGGGGAAGGGAGGAACTCTCACTCACCATTCCGGATGAGCGCCATGGGTAGCCACCCAGTCGCAGACTTTCTGCCCCTGCCTGGACGGTATCCGGGGCTGGGCGTAAGTGGGGATCACCCCAGGCCACCCGCACGGAACGGGCACGATGCGGCGAGTCCCCATACTTCGGGACTGGCTCGCATCGGTCGGCCAGGCCGGGGAGAGTACAGAGCCCATGGACTCTATGCCCCAACCGGCTTCTTGATAGCAGATCAATCATGATAGAAGACAATAAATCAAATAAAATAAAGAATGGTCACCAACAGGACCGCAATTCCCCTAAAGGGAGACCAGGTCAACTCCTTGCAAACTAGGCATTGAAACTGCTGAGCTACGCTATGGAGGGAGTTTATGTGGGAAGAGAGGACGGCCCCATGGGAGGGGCCAGCTGTTTCTTTTCCCTGCCTAGTTAACTCCTGGTGAGATAAGCATAAACCCCACACGTAATGGAGAGCTGCGTCTGTCAGTGAACGATAGGAGAAATACAGCTTTCTAAGCAACTGTACAATAATATAAACGTTAGTACACAGCTTTCGGAGAGCTGTTTACGACAGATCATCTGACATTATCCAAAAGGGACAAGCACAGATCAGTAGTGTTCTAAAAAAAAAAATAGATACATTTAAAAAAAAAAATGGAAGATTACGCATGCTCAAAAAAAGGAAATACATTACAGCATCTCCAAAATTGTATTCTGTATGAGAATTTTTGCAAGCTGAGTAACCTCTTCATTTTCAATATGCGATCAGCATGCAAAAAAAAAAAAAAAAAAATTTGTCCGATATCCTCTTCGTGTGTACGAGGCTTTAGTCTGGAAATATGTAAATTATCCTGACAATGGTGGGCTAATTAAAGACTCTTCAGAATTGGAAATTTCCTTGAACCTAGTACACACGGGCTGAATGTCGGGCTATTCAGTAGAAACCAGCTAGTTGGCATGACTAAAAAAGGTCTGCCAATGTCTGGGAGCGCTGACCGGAGTGCTTTAGCAGGGGGCACAAAAGCACAGAAGGGGAGAACAAAGTACTAACATCGCAGTTAGTACAGCGGCCCCTCCTGAGCTGTCCGTTTCGTTTTTAATTAAATCCTGCCGGGTTGAACAAAAAATAAATGGGAGTAGTGTACCAGGCTTAAGTAACAATTAGAATCCATGATATTTCTGTAAACTTCAATAAAAATAAATCAAAAGGAAACCCCACATGTTGGGCATCGGTTGTCATTTTTAAGGAGCATAAGCTATACCTGGCTCCTGAGTTTTGTCCAGTCCTACTTTGGTTGCAGTAAAGCATACAGTGAAGTGTGCAGCAGAAGGAGAGTTCCTCCAGCCATAAGTAAGGGGCTCATTGGAATTTGGATAAGGAGACAGTAACTAGAAGATCAACTCAACTCTATCAAGTTCTGCCACAAGCTAGAGAATAAGATTTGTTTTAGAACTCTACTGTGCTAAAAAACACTTTTTTTCTGAATGTTAAATACAGTCATTGATCCATGTCTATGTTTATACCATCACAAAAAAACGATTACCATGCCCTCTTTCTGTAAAACATTACCATACTGTATTATTCAACTATAAAAACACACGCTTTAAATGGAATTACCCTTTTAGGCTTCATGCACACAGGGCTTTAATCACTTACCAACTGGGGTCCTTTTTTACATTTGTTGGTCACAAGTTAAAAACCTTTTTTTACTAGAAAATTACTTAGAACCCCCAAACATTATATATTTTTTTCCAAACACCCTAGAGAATAAAATGGCGATCGTTGCAATACTTTTTGTCACACGGTATTTGCGCAGCGGTCTCTCAAGCGCAATTTTCTTGGGAAAATGTCACTTTGAGTTAAAAAATAAAACAGTAAAGTTAGCCCAATTTGTATGTATACTGTGAAACAGGATGTTATGCTGAGTAAATAGATACCATACATGTTACGGTTGAAAATTGCGCACACTCGCGGAATGGCGACAAACTCCAGTACTTAAAAATCTTCATAGGCGACGCTTTAAAAAATGTTAATGGTAACCAGGTTAGAGGTGCAGAGGTAGTCTTTTGTTAGAATTATTGCTCACACTCTGGCAATCGCGGCGATACCTCATGTGTGGTTTGAACACCGTTTTCATGAACGGGCGTGACTTACGTATGCGTTTTCTTTGCTGCGCAAGCTCGCGTGGATGGTGGTGCTTTAAATTTTTTAACACTGTTCCTTTAAAAAAATAAAAAAAAATTATGATTACTTTTATTGCTATCACAAGGAATGTAAACATCCCTTGTGATAGTAATATATGGTGACAGGTACACTTTATGGAGGGCTGGTGGGGTCTAAAAGACCCCCTATCCCTCCTTTACACTTCACTGTATTCAGATCACCAAAAACGGCGATTCTGAATACTGTCTTTTTTTAAAACTGGTGCCGTTAGCCGCCAAGGAAACAGGAAGTGACGTTTTGACGTCGCTTTCCGGAATTTGCAGAAAGGAGACGCGATCGGAGCAGATCCCGGCTTCGATCAGGTCTCCTCTGAGCCGGCGGATGTGCCAGATCATAGCTCCGGTCTCCCGGTGGGACGGGAGGCCGGAGAAGAGCGTCGGAAGGGGGATGTCTCCTCTCGCCCCTGGGGATAGCGATCGAGCGGCTCCCGAGCCGGATCGGTAGTTATCCCCGGATAGCCAACTGCCCGCTCTAAAAAGACGGTGCCAGGATATTGCCTGCATCTGCAGGCTATATCCCGGTACAGCCACTCAAAAGTAGCCGCCGCTTACTTACGGCGCTGGGGGTGAAGTGGTTAAAAAAACAGCCAAAATACATCAGCAGCTCATCAGGGATGTTTTCAGCTTTTACCAGCGTTATATTACTGCCGTTTTTTCACAGTTTTTAGCGTTTTTAAAGGGCCAGCATTTTTATTTTAGTTTTTTTTCAATTGATCTAAAGCGTCCAAAAACGTTGGGGATTGGAGTTTGAGCTTTTGAATGTTTTTACAGCTGAAAAACGTCCAAAAGGACCCTCAGGTCTCGGGGTTTTTTTACAGCTCAAAAACATCACTGCTAAAAACAGCTGATAACAGCCTGTGTGTGCATGAACACATAGGATAACATGGAGGGCTTATTGACTGTAGAAAAAACCATCTGCAGCTAAAAACAGCTGCTGGAAAACAGTCAAAAAACGTCCTGTGTGCATGAGGCCTAATCAAAAAATGTCCAAAAACGTCAGTAGCTCATCATGGATGTTTTCAGCTTTTACCAGTGTTATTTTACCGCCGTTTTTTTGCGTTTTTGATGGGCCAGCTTTTTCTTCTTTTTTTTTTCCAATTGGTCTAAAACGTCCAAAAACATTGGGGATTGACGTTTTTAAGAGTTTGAACAGCTGAAAAGCGTAAAAAAAAAAAAAACCTCAGCTCCTGGGGTTTTTTTTACAGCTCAACAACGTAACTGCTAAAAACAGCTGATAACAGCCTGTGCGTGCATGAACACATAGGATAACATGGAGGGTTTATTGACTGTAGAAAAAAGGGATTTTATTATAACTTACAGTAAAATCCTTTTCTCCGAGTTCACTGACAGACGCAGCTCTTCATGACTTTGTGGGGTTTTATGTTCGCCCTTGGGGGCCGTCCTCTTTCCCTACATCAAACCCCCTCACAGAATAGCTCTTCAGTTCGTACACAAGCCGTACCAAAACAGAGCCCAGAGGGGTGGGTGCTGCGTCTGTCAGTGAACTCGGAGAAAAGGATTTTACGGTAAGTTATAATAAAATCCCTTTTTCTCCTACGTTCACTGACAGACGCAGCTCTTCATGACTTTGTGGGGACGTCCCCAAGCTGTGTCAAAAAAGAGGGGTGGGTAAACGCAAACAACTGTACCCAACTGAACCTCTGAGAAGGCGCCAGACGCGCCTACACTACCACCTGCAGAGCCTGCGGCAAAAGGCAGCATCCAAAGATGTGAACAGATCAACTAATAAAACTTAGTAAAAAAGGTTGAACCGAGGCCCAAATGGCCGCATTGCACACCTGTGACACCGAAGCCTGGTGTCTGACAACCCAGTAAGTACTAACCGCCCGGGTAGAATGAGCCGTGACCGGAAAAAAAGGGGGAACCTTGCCCCGAACAGAATACACATGGGTCACATTTTTTTTTTTTTTTTTTTTTTAATAAAAATCCACTGAGAAATCGTATCCGAAGAGGCCGCCAGACCTTTTGTGCGGTTCTTCAGGCACAACAAACAAGGCGCCAGCCTTACGAAAAGGAGCTGTAGCAGCCAAATACACTCTTAAGGCCCTTACTACGTCCAAAATATGCAACTCAAACTCCTTGGGGTGCGATGGACGAGGGCACAATGAAGGCAGGACAATATCTTCATTGATAAGAAAAGAAGAAACTACCTTCGGGAGAAAAGAAGGAAGGGGTCGCAAGACCGCCTTATCCTAAGCATTACCAAATAAGGAAACTTGCACGATAGTGCAGCCAATTCCGATACTCGTCTGGCAGAAGTAAAGGCGACTAAGAAGGCCACCTTCTGCGACAGAAGTTGTAAGGGAATCTCCCTGAGTATTTCATAAGGTGGTTTCTGAAGAACAGAAAGCACCAGATTAAGATCCCACGGAGCCATCGGAGATCTCACCCGAGGCGCCACATGTCGCACACCTTGTACAAAGGTACGAATCAGAGAGTGCGAAGCCAAGGTCTTTAAAAAGTATGGCTAAAGCCGAGATCTGGCCCTTAAGGGTACTCAAAGCCAACTGCTTATTCAGACCCTGCTGTAAAAAGGGGTCAGTATCCTGGAGACTACAAACAAGCGAGGGTTAAAGCCCTCCGCCTCGCGCCAAGCGATGAAGGCCTTCCAGGTGCGGTTATAAGACCTGCGAGAGGTGCACTTGCGAGCTGTCAACCGAGTAGGGATCAAGGAGTCGCCACTCCTCTATCTCTGAGCACCTGGGACTCAATAACCAAGCTGTCAAAGCCAGCGAGGGTAAAGCAGGGTGCAAGATGGGTCCCTAGAGAAAGGAGGTCGTCCCGCTTCGGGAGCCGCCAGGAGGCGTCTGCCACCATTTGCACTACGTTTGCATACCAGGTGCGCCGAGGCCAAACCAGGGCCACCAGAATGGTCGGAATTTCTTCCATCACTATTCAAGGACATGCAAAAAGGAGGGTATTCAGACGAAGTCTCTAACCACGCGTCTTATCACTACCTTCTTTAAGGCTGGTAAGACCACCGGGACCAAACC
>BLSH010031449.1:778542-796123 GCA_018402905.1 Glandirana rugosa | reverse complement strand
CCCATTTGTGGCAAATCTGATTGAACACCCCCAGTGAAGGGACCACACCCCCCTGGACCAGCTTCTGGCGACTAAGAAAGTCCCCCTGCCAGTTCTCCACACCTGGGATGTAAACCGCAGAGATTGCCGGAACTTAGAGTTCCGCCCAACGCAGAATGAGAGCTGCCTCCGCAGCCGCCGCTGGGCTCCGAGTGCCGCCCTGATGATTCACATACGCCACCACCGTGGCATTGTCCGATTTAATTCGAATCGGGCGGCCTTGCAATCTCTTTTCCAATGAGAAGACACAGTCTGATCTCACTCAGCTCCAGCACGTTGATGGGTAGGCAGGCCTACTGGGCCGACCAACGACCCTGAGCTGATAGTCGTTCTAGGACTCCGCCCCAGCCCGTCAGGCTGGCGTCCGTGGTGATTACCGTCCACCAAAGGGACAGGAACGACTTCCCCTGAGTGAGGGCCGAGTCCCATAACCACCAGGCGAGGGACACCCTGATCTGAGGGCCCAGCCGGATCGGAAGATCCAAACGACCGGTGGGGCTTGTCCCATTGGACCAGAATTGCTCGCTGGAGCAAACGAGTGCGACTCTGGGCAAAAGGTATCGCCTCGAACGACGAGACCATGAACCCCAGCACCCTCATACAGGACCGCAAGGAAGACCGGCGGCGTGATAAGAGAGTGAGCACAGCCGACTGCAAGTTCTGTAGCTCCGTCGGAGGGAAAAACACCTTTGTTTGCCCATAATGATACTCCAGACGGCAGGAAGGAGACACCAACGACTACTGCAGGTTGAGCAACCAGCCGAAGTCCCGCAATGAGACCATTGCGATGTTAACATTCTCCTCCAGGGCAGAGACAGAGTCCGCTCGTAGGAGCAGATCGTCCAGGTACGCCCTATGGCAATGCCCCTCCTACGCAGCAACGCCAACACCGGGGCCAGAAACTTCGTGAACACCCGGGGCGCGGAGGTCAGGCCGACGAAAAGAGCTACAAATTGAAAATAGCGATCCCCAACCGCGAATCGCAGAAAAACGCTGATATCGCGGATGGATGGGGACATGGAGGTACGCATCCTTTCCAATGACGCTAGGAAGTCCCCCTGGTGCAGGGCGGCCACGACCGATCGAACAGACTCCATCCGGCATTCGCACGCCCTGACAAACCTGTTTAGGGTCTTCAATTCCAGGATGAGCCGAAAGCCGTCCCCTTTTTTGGGCACCACATAGAGATTCGAGTAAACACCTCAAAATCCCTCTCTGAGGGAACTGGTACAAGCACTCCCTGTTCTGATAGAGCCTGTATTGCCCTGGAAGGGCCAGCCTGCGCTCCAGCGGGAGGTGCAAATTTGATGGGAGGTGCGAACCCCCGAAGACGTCCCCCCACCCAACACTCGGGTGGGGGCGCCCCATCAGGCTGAGGAAGACTTGTCTCCCGTCTTTCCTGGTTTGCGCTGCTGCTGCTGGCGTCCGGCCCCTGCAGCAACCTTACTGGAACGGTTCCCTTGCTTGCCGTGCCTGATGCACGAAAAAGCTACCTCTGACCCGACGTAGCAGGCTCCTGTCTAAGGCGGAACTCACGCCTGCGGGGCTCCGGAAGGAAAGTACTCTTGCCTGCTGTAAGATCCTTAATGATTTCAGCAAGGCGCGAGCCAAAATCAGAGGACAGCACCCCACCGCCACCAGCACCCAGAGGGAGCCCTGCTATACTTGCAATTTTGCTGCCCATCAGCGCCGATCGTTCAGAAATACTGCCTGTCACCGTCCATTTGCTGAGAGGAGAAGCTGCAGCCATGTGTAGAATGCAGAGCATGCAGTGAAGATGGCCGCCAGGAAGCACTAGAGGGTGAAACACACCTCTCAGGCAACGTGCAGGACCGAATATGGCCGCTCCGAGCGCTAGAGGGAAAGCCCCATAGGCTGAAAATGTCCGCGGCTACGGCAAAATGGCGGCGGTCCGCCGCAAAATGGCGGCCGAAGGACAACATGGTGATGCTGGACGAGAAGGCCGAACGAACGGGCAGCGCTGGGGAGGGGGGTGGGGGGCGAGGTGTGGCAGGGGGCAAGATGAGAGGCTGATCCCCACCGGTGGCTACCCCGGACAAGCTACTGGAGCAGAGAAAAAACCGCATTTGCGGACGTCGGGCCCACTTCACTCCGCGGGTGGGGAAGAAGGCAGGGCGCTCACTTACCCGTCCGACGCCACAGCAGCCACCAGATGCAGACTTTCCACCCTCGATGGGGGGCATGCTGCCGGCCCAGAGTCGCCCTGCCGAACGAATCGGGAAGGGGACCATGTGGGGGAGCTCGCCCCGGGCCACCCGCACGGAACGGGTAAGATGCGGCGGGTCCCTGTGTTGGGGCCGGCTTCGCATCATGTTGGCCAGGTCGGGGAAAGTACAGAGCACCAGGACTCTCGATGCCCCGACCGGCTTCTTGATAGCAGATCATCTTGATTGCAGCAAAAAAAGAAAAGAAAATAAAAAAGAAAAATGGTCACAATAGGACCGCAGTTCCCTATAGGGAAGCCAGGTCAACTCCTTGCGAACTAGGCATTGAAACTGAAGAGCTATTCTGTGAGGGGGTTTGATGTAGGGAAAGAGGACGGCCCCCAAGGGAGGGGCCAGCTGATTTTTTTCCCTGCCTAGTTAACTCCTAGTAGGACGAACATAAAACCCCACAAAGTCATGAAGAGCTGCGTCTGTCAGTGAACGTAGGAGAAAAATGTCTGCAGCTGAAAACAGCTGCTCAAAAACAGTCAAAAAACGTCCTGTGTGCATGAGGCCTAACAGTTAAAAATGAAAGTAGCACTTTAGATGACTTGGCAGCATCAGCAAAAATGTAAAAACAAGAAGTCCGTTTGCTAACTACAATGTGTTTTCATTTTGTAACACAAGTGACCCCAAGCACTACCATCACTGAGGTTTCAGTTTGGGGAGATGTTCCTGGTTTAAAGGCCAGCTCACACCAGAAGGCGGGTGCAGGAAACCTGCGTTCCGTGTAAGTTTCCCAAACTGCATTCAACACACACTGCAATTGCAGGTCACAACCACAGTGCATTTGCCTGCATTGGATTCACTTGGTACAGTAGGACCAGGCGATCCAGTTGCTGTGTGTTTTTATTAAAGATGAGCATGCACTACTTTTGGTGCGGTCTGACGAGATTTAAACCCATTCAAATGAATTGGAGGATATCACACTTCACCCGGATGGTATGTGAATTGCACAAGAATGTGACATGCGTTTTTGTGCGATTCATGGTGTGAACAAGCCATTAATCCCCCCCTCATGCCCCCTTTAGATTGCAGGCAAAAAGGAATATATCGAGGTTTTGTATATATCAATATAAAATATTGCATGTGGTTATAATAAAATCCACAATCTAGTCAAACTTCAATAGCTTCAGGCTGGGTTCACACTGGTGTGAACCGGGAAGCCAGCGAATCTAGTGTGGGTTCCCGCATTGCACATCACACTGAGCTCCGTGAACCGCTGGCGATTTCAATGTATAGTTAATGACAGCCCCAGAAGGGTTCGCAGAACTCAGTGCAAACTGTGAAATGGTGCTGAATCGGGTCGCAGAGGTGTGAACACCTATGCGATCGGATTACAGAGGACCAAAAAGAGGGTTCTGCGACATTTTGCTTCAGGGCCCTTTTTTTGGTCCTCACTGTAATGGCTGAAATTGTGTCGCACACTAGTGTGAACCGGGACACACAACGACATTGCAGTGACAATTTCCTTCTTTAGTCAAAGGGAGTCACCAAGCAGGCTGCTTGAGCTGTGGTGCGTCTTAAGACAAACAGTCCTGGGAATCCTTTGGCATGCGTTAAAGTGATGCTCTAGTCTTTTTTTTTTCTTTAAAAATAAACCTGCTAGGCTCAGATCACACAGGGGCGACTTGCTTGTGTCGCCTCAAGTCACTTGACATCTTAAATCCCATTGAAATAAATGGGAGTTGTCTTAATGTACACTACTGAAGTCGCTTCAACTTCAAAAAAGGTTCCTGTACGACTTCAAGGCGACTTCTATCCGACTTGTGCCCATAGAATTCAATGGAAGTCGCCTCCAAGTCGGATCCCCCATCTAAATGCAAGCGACTTACAGGAAAAAGAAAACAATTTACACAGTTACTCCAACTAAATTACCCAGGAAACTCCCTCCCTCCCTTCTCTGATTGAAGTTGCGTTGTAAGTCGCCTAGCAAAGTCCCGCCGAAGTTGGATCGCCCCTGTGTGAACACAGCCTTACACTTACCTCTGTGCAGTGGTTTTGTACAGAACAGCCCAGATCCTCTTCTTGAGTCCCTCTTTGGCACTGCTGGCCCCTCCCTCCTGTCGAGTGCCCCCACAGCAAGCAGCTTCATATGGGAGCAGCTTCATATGGGAGACACGGAGCTGCAGTTTGGCCCTACTCCCTCTCCTGATTGGCTGACTGATTGACAGCAGCACAAGCCAATGGTGCCACTGCTGTCTCTCATCCACTCAGGAGGGAGAATCCCGAGTGGCCGAGGCACTCGTGCACATCGCTGGACCGAGATGGGGCTCAGGTATTAAGGGGGTTGCTACACACAGCAGGTGTTTTTTATCTTAGTCCATAGAAAACCACTTTAACCAGTTGCTGACCGCCCGCTGTGGCTTGACCGCGGCAACATGGTTACTTATCGCGAAACGCCGTCACCTGACAGCGCCGCGATCACTAGTATTGTGAGCACACTCACTGTGCTCGGGGGGGCCTGGGAGAGGATACGGCGGACTCTATGTTGGCCGATTACCCGCGATCACCGCCCCCCTCCCCGAGCAACAGAACCGAGGTCCGTGTATGTAAGCCGTGATCACTCCCCTCCCCCTGCCAGCCCAGCCCCCATACAGTTAGAACACACTGAGGGAATACAGTTAACCCTTAGTGCACCCCCTGCAGGTTAACCCCATTCACTGCCAATGGAATTTACACAGTAATCAGTGCATTTTCATAGCACTGATCGCTGTAAACGTAAATGCCAATGGTCACAAAAAAAGTGTCAAAATGGTTTAACATGTCCGTCCCAATATCGCAGTCCCGATAAAAATCGCAGATCGCTGCCATTACTAGTAAAATATAAGAAAAAAAAATTAAAAACCCCATAAATGAATTCTCCGCGTAAGCGCGGCAACTTTTTCGCAAACCAAACGCTAATTGCGATTTTTTTTTTAACCAAAAATATGAGGAAAAATGTAAATCTGCCAAAACCGATCAAAAAAAAAAAAAAACTTTTTTTATTTTTTTTTTAGGATATGTATTTTTATCAAAAAGAAAGAAATATTGTTTTTTTTTTGTTTTGTTTTTTGCAAAATTGTCGCTTTTTTGTTTATAGCGGTGATCAGAAATGATGCAGAGGGGATAAAATGCCACCAAAAGGAAGCTGTATTTGTGGGAAAAAAAGGACGCAAATTTAGTTTGGGTACAACGTTGCACGACCTCGCAATTGTCAGTTAAAACGACGCAGTGCTGAATCGCAAAAAGTGCTCTGGTCCTAAACTGGGAAATCCTTCCGGGGCTGAAGTGGTTAAGGGTTCGTTTACACAAGAGCTGCGCTCTGCCCATAGTAGATTGTTTTTCAGTGAGCGTTTGACAGGCAGAAGTTTCAACCCCTAAAAGCCTGCGCTATTGAGAGCTCCCACTTGTAACTACAAATGTACATGTAGCACAAGAGAACAAAAGTTACTCCTCTCCTCCTCTACAATGGTGTTTGCCAGTGGCTCTGCATCCTCCTTGCGTGCGCACATAGAAGAAAAGAGGCTAGATTATGCTGTATGTCCTTCAGCCAGGAAAAGAGGTGGGCTCTGACAGCTTCTAGTGCACACTATGAGAAGGTCACAGTGTGCAGTGAAACCAGAGTAAGCAATTTGTGTACAGCAGAAGAGTCTGTACAACTGTGCTTAAGACTGATGGGAAGGCAGGAGTATAGCTTTAAGGTTTAAAAACCTGTGGAAAAAATCAGAACCAACTGAGAAGTTGAGAAATTTTTAATTTTTTTTTTTTAAAAAGAGAAGACTGTGGGAATGCATGCACCCAGTCTGCCTAGACACAGCTCAGCAAGTTTCAGTTCCATCAAGCCATTTATAGATTTCACCACCAGGATACACAACAGTGTTGCACCCTCAAAATTACATCACAAAATTTTAACAAGAAATGTTATAAGGTACATCTAGACCCAATCACTAAAATCAAATTATACAGTTTTAGTTGTGAAAGTCTTTTCAAAAGGTGGTTTTCAATCTTCTCTTAGCTTTCATTATAATGCTTGGTGACCCTGTCATAAAGATGCAGTGCATCCGGAAATTATTCACAGCGCTTCACTTTGTTTAAATTCATTATTTTCCTCAAAATAATACAAACAATACCCCATAATGACAATGTGAAAAAAGTTGGTTTGAAATCTTTTAAATTTATTTAAAGTAAAACTAAAAAATCCCATGTACAGAAGTATTCAGTCTTTGCCAAGACACTCAAAATTGAGCTCAGGTGCATCCTGTTTCCAATGATCATCCTTGAGATGTTTCTACAACTTGATTGGAGTTAAACTGTGGTAATTCAGTTGATTGGACATGATTTGGAAAGGCACACCCCTTTCTATATAAAAGGTCCCACAGTTAACAGTGCATGTCAGAGCACAAACCAAGCCAGGAAGTCCAAGGAATTGTCTGTAGAACTCTGAGACAGGCTTGTATTGAGGTACAGATCTGGGGAAGGGTACAGAAAAAGTTCTGCAGCATTAAAAGGTCCCAATGAGCACAGTGTCCTCCATCATCCGTAGATTATATGTGAATTAGTTTGGAACCACCAGGACTCTTCCTAGAGCAGGCCGCCCGGCCAACCTGACCAATTGGGGGAGAAGGGCCTTAGTCAGGGAGGTGAACAAAGAACCCAATGGTCACTCTGTGTCACAACTCCAATGGGGTCTGGTGACAGGTGCGTACCACTGGAGTGCGAATTGCACCAAAATAGTGTAGCGCACCACAAGGTTGTGGACCTATGGATGACTGCTGCTAGGTAGTACCGGCTGATACGGGGAAATCACTCATCGAACTAGTGCGTCGGTTTTCCAAGGGCGCGAAATCTAATAGCCAGTGGGTGTTCACCAGAGCCTCTAGTGGTGAGAATGGATTTGGCTGCAACTGGATCCAGGTCGCGGCCCCCAGGATCCCCTAGCTCTCGCTCGGCTGGCCCCAGGTGATAAAGGGGAAGCAGCAGCACAGGAACATTAAGAATAGTCAGAGGAATAGCAAGGGGTCAGGGCAGCCAGAAGACAGGAGAAACCGAAGACAAGCCAAAGGTCGAGGTAACAGGCAAGAAGGGATAGTCAGACAAGCCAAGGATCAGAATACAGATAAGACTCAGAGCAACCGAATAGACAATCACAGACACAAGCCAAACATGGACAAACATTGATCAGCAATGCAGCCTTGTACTGCCAGGCTTATATCCTGTTACCAATTAAGGCCTGGGGTGGAGACCAGCTGAAGAGGGCCTAATAAAGCACACAGGTGAGAGACACCCGGCCTCTAACTGGACACATGCAGCAAAGGTAGGCAACAGATAAGACATGTGTTAGCTGGTTACATGACACAGACAGAGCTCCAGCGCTTCTTTGTGGTGAGAGAAGAACCTGCCAGAAGAACAACCATCTCTGCAACACTCCACCAATCAGGCCTGTATGGTAGAGTGGCCAGATGAAAGAAAGAAGGACTCTCAGACCATGAGAAACATAATTCTCTGGTTTGATGAAACAAAGTTTGAACTCTTTGGCCTGAATGCCAAGCATCATGTGTGGAGGAAACCAGGCACATCATCACCTGGCCAATACCATCCCTACAGTGAAGTATGGTAGTGGAAGCACCATGCTGTGGGGATGGGTTTCAGCGGCAGGAACTGGGAGACTAGTCAGGATTGAGGGAATGATGAATGCAGCAATGTACATCCTTGATGAAAACCTACTGCGGAGCGCTCTGGACCTCAGACTGGGGTGAAGGTTTCTCTTCCAACAGGACAACGACCCTAAGCACACAGCCAAGATAACAAAGGAGTGGCTATGGGACAACTCTGTGAATGTCCTTGAGTGGCCCATCCAGAGCCCAGGCTTGAACCCAATTGAACATCTCTGGAAAGATCTGAAAATGGCTGTGCACCAACGCTCCCCATCCAACCTGATGGAGGTCGAGAGGTCCTGCTAAGAAGAATGGGAGAAACTGCCCAAAAATAGATGTGCCAAGCTTGTAGCATCATACTCAAAGACTTGAGGCTGTAATTGGTGCCAAAGGTCCTTCAACAAAGTATTGAGCAAAGGCTGTGAATACTAATGTACATGTGATTTTTTTTTTTTTTTTTTTTTTAATAAATTTACAAAAGATTTCAAACAAACTTCTATCACATTCTCATTATGGGGTATGGTTTGTAGAATTTTGAGGAAAATAATGAATTTAATCTATTTTGGAAGAAGGCTGTAACATAACAAAATGTGGAAAAAGCGAAGCGCTGTGAATACTTTCCGGATACACTGCACCTGCTCAGGCAATTCCCATTAAGGGGTGACAACTTTCCACTGTATGGTCACTCTGTGACATGCCTTCCTGTTGGGAGAGTACAATTGGCTGTGTTGACACACATTGTTTAGGTATACTCTGCTGTTGTCACCTTTACAAAGCTGGTCCAGAACAATGACATGCAGCCATTACTGTAGGGAGTGATAAAACAACAAGGTGCACCAAACTAAGTGCAACATGTAGAATCAAAGGTTTATTAAGACATCAGCCAAATGGTTACTCACATAATGTAGGATAAAAACGGGCATGGAAAAAGGAAGAGTCTGTGGTCACTCTGGGGAGCCCAAGGATGAATCACAGCGGGCCCCGCGGTGTTGCGGCAGGGTAGATGGACAAGCTGGCCTGGGCCCCATCTCGCAATGAGGGAACCAGCATGGAACGCACTCGGAGCCGCACCGGAAATGACGTCAGGAAGTGTCAGATGACGCGTTTCAAAGCTCACACTTTTAGATCGGATCTGACCATTGCGAGACAGGGCCCAGGCTGGCTTATCCATCTACCCTGCCGCAACACCGCTGAGCCTGCTGTGATTCATCCTTGGGCTCCCCAGAATGACCATGGACTCTTCCTTTTTACATGCCAATGTTTAACCTGCATTATTTAAGAAACCATTTGGCTCATACCTTTAATAAACTTTTGTTTGATTCTACATGCTGCACTTAGTTTGGCGCACCTTGGTGTTCTTCTATTGGTCTTCCAGAGGATTGCTTCACTCTTGAGGGAGCTGCCGCGAGTGTTGTCATAGCACTTCATTGGACTTTATGAACTGTGTTGTTGCTTCACTATCTACATCTGATTAACTAGGACCTTTACTGTATGATTTTATTGTTTTTTTTTTTTCATTGCTTTCAACCATTGCGGTGTTTGTACCAATTCTTATACCATTTGTTTTCTCGTTTGCTCTATCACTGTAGGGAGTGCAGGGAGACCAGAGCTGCCTGATAAATCTGAGGGGAAGTAGCAGGGACTGTGTCAGGGGAAAATAACAAAAAAACTAAAGCCAGTATTTTATGGGAAAAATATTTATGATACACAGTGCTTTAGAGAAATAAATGTCATCCAGTAAGAGTTTATTATAGATCTCCTTTAACATGGACTTGACATCAAATATATGTCATGTTAAGTGCATATATGCAAGTGTAACACTACCAGGTGCTCATTACCTCTAAGATTACATACTTCTATGCTTTCATCTGTTTTGCTATCCAGAAGGATTAAGCCACCTTTGTTCAGGCATTATTCAGGGTCAGCATCTACTTCATGGGCAGATGCCAACTAACACTCGGCCATGTTAAACAATATCTGACACAGATCAGCCCCCCTGCTGTAGCCTTTTATTTTTTGACTTACTTCAAAGTTACAATGTTGCAGTCTAATTGCTGGGGAAGGAAATGCACCCCCCTGCCTGCAGCCAACTGATTACATAATTTTAGCCTGGGCACATTCACTGGACTGGAGCTTTAAGGATTGGTTTCAATAATAAAAGATGGAGAGATGTGGAAAAATAATGTATACAAAGTAAAGTTACAAGAAAGTTCATTATAACCACTTAGCGACCGACTCCTGTAGATTTACTGCTACAGGGTGGTTGTGTGCTGAATCACGTATATATACACATGCGATTCTGCATTTAGGAGTAGGGGGCGCATGCCCGCCAGCCCGGCTGTGCTGTGTTTGTCACAGCACATGACAATCACTGGGTCCTGGACATTGATCGTCCGCTGGCACCCATCGATTGGCTCTGAGCTTCACCGAACACAACTCTGAATATAAAACACCACACAGAGCTATATTCAGTGACAGGGGATCTCGTTTGTTCATTTCATGCTAAGTGGGGAATGAAAACAACTAGATCCCCAGTAAAAGCAGCACACAGTGCACACATTTAATCCCTTGATTGCCCTAGATATTAACCCCTTCCTGCACAGTGCCAATAGTACAGTGACAGTGATTATTAGCACTGATCACTGTAATAATGGCACTGGTGATGTCACTGGCAAATCGTTCCGACCCCCCCCAGGGTCCGTTGGTGACAGATTGTCTGCCACAGTATTGCAGACCCATTATAAGTCGCTTATCACTGCCATTACAAGTATAAGATAAGTAAAATAAAAATTCCAGTATATATCTCACCATTTGTAGACACTATCACACAAACCAATCAATATACACTTCTTGGAATTTTTTTCTTTATTTTTTTTAACAAAGACATGTAGCAGAATACATTTTGGACAACATTTATTAATTTTATTTTAAGGGATATGTTTTATAGCAGAAAGTATTTTTTTTCCCCAAAATTGGTAGATCTATTTCGTTTACAGAATAAAAAATAAAAAAACCCAGGTTTGATCAAATACCACCAAAAGATAGCTCTATATGTGGGGAAAATAAAGATATAAACTTTGGGTACAGCGTTGCACGATCGCAAAATTGTCCGTTAAAATAACACAGTGTTGTATCGCAAAAAAATCGCCTGGTCATGAAGAGGATAAAACCTTCCGGAGTTGTAGTGGTTAAACAGGACCTGTCATTTGGGAGGACACCACCACTGTGAAGGAAACATATGGGGTGGATTTACTAAAGACTGAGGGAGCTCTGTTGAATTCCGTCATTTAATTATGTGCAAGCAAAAATGCTGTTTTTTTTTTTTTTTTCCTTGCAAAGCAAAGCTTCACCTCACTAAGTTCTGGAACACTGGCACTTGCAGAAGGCACAGATTTGCCTTTAGTATAACTGCCACATGAAAAAACTTTTTTTCCCCAAAGACATCAAGGATAAGAGACTAGTATGGGTTTTTAAATGGAACCCCACACTATTTTTATTTTTTTGGGTGGCTTTTCAAGTTGAACCGCACACTAAATTTTTTTTGTTTTTGTTTTTCCTTGTTAGCCGACATCAGTGCCTAAATATGGCCAGGACTACATGTGGCTAATGACATCACCAAGGATCCCCTGTCTTCTTCGGCACAAACAGAAGCAGGCCAAAGATCTGAAATTTATTTTATGGGCGAGTGGCATTTTATGTTGTGTGCTTCTGAACATGAATTGTTTTTTCCCAGGATAAAGAAAAAAAACTTTATAAAAAAAAAAAAAAAAAACACAAGTCCCCAAAATAATCATTTGGATCTGAACCTGAAAAGTTGTTCAGCTGATACTTTGCCAAAGGATGTTAGAGTGTGCCAAATTGTGAGGCATGCAGGATATGAATATGGCAGAATAATAGTCATTTGCCCAGGCTCACACCTATTGCCTTACCCATCACAGAACATTTAATCCTATAGAGTTTGTACTCCACAAAACCATGGAAACACAAACTCTACAATGGATTTAGTGTAGAGTTATTCTGTCCATATGCTACTTGAATTTTGCCAGTTATTTCTGAATTGGCCACAATTAGAGCGTTAGATGATCCTGTCTGCACCACCCAGCTTGACGAACTTCAAACACAAATTTGAAGGATCAGAGAACAAAACGCTCAGCTGAACAGCGGCTGCAGTGAAAGTTCAGGCAGCCGTGGGTGCATGCTATCAGAATAGCCAGTAGGGGAGATTCCTTTAACCACACTGTTTAGCATGTATGAGGGAAACAAAGGATTTCTTTTGTTAAGCAAGCAGGACTGAACAAGATGGCTGGTCTAAAGCCATGTACCAGTTGTTTTTTTTCTTCCTAGGTTTGAAGTTTAAGATCACAGTTTTTTCTGGGAAAGTGGGTGGAGCTATGCTCTTCATCCGGTCCCGAAAGATGATTTGGGAAACACTAAAGAGCTCAGGAGGAGCCCCTGTACTAACAATCCAATGTTAGTACAGCTATTGTGTTCTGACAGAGGAACGACCCTGCCGCCAGAACACTCCGGTTAGTGCACGCAGCCATTGGCTGAATGGCAGCGAATGCCAAATCGGCAGACCTTTTTAGGTTATGCCCCCTTCGATAGGTGGTTACTAATGAACCGGCCAATCCCACCAGATATTTGACCTGTGTGTTACTGAGCATGAAGAGACCAGGCTCTGGTTTAGTGGGCGATATCATGATGGATCAGAGACAGATGATGTGGTGTATGGGAAAATACATCTGTGTATGTAACTGCAAGCACCAGCATTTACACAAGATTATAGGTACACAGCATTATTTTTAATACAGTAATATGTACAGAAATACACTGCAGCTGGGGCTGCCGGATGCTGCAAATACATGCATAGTTTATATCATATGGCCATACACTTGTATTTACATCCGTGTGTATGCAGCCTAAGACTTGTACAGGGGATTGGGTGACAATACATTATTAGTGTGTTTGCGCTAAAGGTTCAGCTGTACCTTGAATGACTGAAGACTATTCCAACAAAGGCACTCCTCTTCACTGCCAATACATCTTCAGGCCGCATGACTCAGTACCAAAGGAAATAAACACTCACTGGCCACTTTATTAGGTACACCTGTTCTAGTACAATCATTTTTCATTGTAATAAAAATGACAAGCATTCACCCACGCTGGGGTATAGGATAGCAAACAAAATGAAAAGGCATGGGATGAGAGAACACAAACAACCAACTTTTATAGGTAATAAATGTCCTCTGAGCGACCTAGGGAATCAAAAATCAAAAAGTCCACATATGTCTCCCAGGCCCAAGGGCCTACAAGGAGACTCCATATTGCAGGTGCACTAGTTTGCATTAGGGGGAGAAAAAAAAAAAATGCATTCGGTTCCACAAAATACCCCCACTTTAAACGTGGCATGGTTGTTGGTGCCAGGCGGGCTGGTCTGAGTATTTCAAAAACTGCTAATTTTATGGGCACAATTTGGGCCCTTTAGTGCCAATTGAACATCTTTTAAACCCCACGGCCTACCTGAGTTTTGTTACTGACCATGTCCATCCCTTTATGACTACAGTGTACCCATCTTCTGATGGCTCCTTCCAGCAGGATAATGCACCATGTCACAAAGCTCAAATCATCCCACCCACTGGTTTCTTGAACATGACAATGAGGTCACTGTATTCCAATGGCCTCCACAGTCACCAGATCTCAATCCAATTGAGCACCTTTGGGAATGGGAAATTGGCATCCTGGATGTGCAGCCAGATATATGCAGCAACTGTGTAATACTATCATGTCACTATGGACTAAAATCTCTGAGGAATGTTTCTAACACCTTGTTGACTACGCTAAAAAGAATTAAGGTAGTTCTAAAGGCAAAGGGGGGTCCAACCAGGTAATAGCAAGGTGTTCCTAATAAAGTGGCCGGTGAGTGTCTCTCACCATCTATTTCTATATACCGTACATATTTTTTTTTTATACTGGCAGGTAAACTTCTGCAGCCATTCATGTCCCTTCCTTTCCTGGTTGTACAATCAAAGCAAACTAACTTTACAGGTTAGCTCTACAATATCAAAGGTCAATAATGCATAATCTAGCCTTTAGAATGCTTAGCAACATGAACATATCCTTTAATAAGCATGTGTCATAAAACCCAGCTAGGAAAGTAGTACACTGAGAACACACAAAGTGCTCCACGTCAGCAGTCACACAGCTTACATCTGGAGTTCAGAGGGAAGAAGGCGGCATACACATATATTACTAGACAGACTGAACTTTAAGGCAGTGAGGTGGACTTCCCATTTAAACCACGTCACCACTAGATAACTCCTGCTCAATTTTCAGATTTGCTGTCAATCTTTATACAGACTATGTCAGAAGTCAAGCGTTTTTTATCCTATCTTGAAAAGTGAATAGTTCAAACCTGCAATGTTTTCCTTCCTTGAAGCATTGAGCGACTTCTCTTCACTTCCTATTTTAATAAACACAAGAGGAAAAGAGAAAAATCTCTTGAAAGTAAGGGAGATGTCCTTTCTGCTCTCACCAGGATGAGAGTTCCTATTGGAAGATTTGTTCTTCTCTTGCTGGTGTCAAATTTTAGAGGTTCCAGAGATTCTGACCCTGCGACAATGGTCACCAGGACAAATACAGTAAATCTTCCCAACGTCTCCAAAGGGGGCACAGACAGTAATAAGAACCCAGCGCTTTTTGCTTTTGATACCCTATAGGTTTCATTGCAATATGTAACAAATTCTTTTAAAGTGGTTGTAAATTGCTAGGAGGTTTTTTTTTTGTTTTTTTATTTACCCTGCAAGGCAAAGCCATAATGTGCTAGTATGCATCGCATTATGTTAAACTTAAAACAAAGCCCTACCACGCTGAGATGTCAGAGCTGGAGGCTGCTTCCATCTCCATCCGCCTTGCTTCCGGGTTCGCAGACTCTGGCACTGTGACTGGCCGGAGCCACCGGTCATGGCATAAGGCTCTGGAGTAGCAGCACGGGTGGCTGTTCCTTCAGAGCACATGCGCCAGTCATGTGACATTTAGGAGATATTTACACTACCTATAGGTAAACCTTCTTATAGATTTACCTATAGGTAAAAGTCAGTGATGGAAGTCAACTTCCACTTAAGGCCTAATAATTATTATTATTATTCAGGATTTATATAGCGCCGACAATTTGCGCAGGGATTTACAATATTAGGGCAGACAGTACAATACAATTCAATACAGGAGGAATCAGAAGGCCCTGCTCATTAGAGCTTACAGTCTAGGAGTAATGCACACTGGAAGTTTTTTTACTTGTTTTCAGCAGCTGTTTTTAGCTGCAGGCGTTTTTTTCTACAGTCAATAAACCCCCAATCATGTTATCCTATGTGTTCATGCACACACAGGCTGTTATCAGCCGTTTAGCAGTGACGTTTTTGAGCTGTAAAAAAACCCAAGACCAGAGGGTTCTTTTGGACGTTTTTCAGCTGTAAAAACGTTCAAAACGCCCAAAGACACTCAAAAACGTCCATCCCCAACGTTTTTGGACATTTTAAACCAATTGGAGGAAAAAAAAAAAATGCTGGCCCTTTAAAAATGCGAAAAAACTGCGGTAATATAATGCTGGTAAAAGCTGAAAATATCCCCGATAAGCTACTGACGGGTTTTTTTTTCAATCCTGTGTGCAGGGTTTAAGGGTTAAATGATTGCTTATGCCCAGGGTATCCAGAAAAGGACCTTTACTTACCTGATCCCTCTCTCCCTACCACTCCTTCTCTATGTTATAAAACCAGCCCCGCAGGTACAAAGCACTCTGGCATCAAATACATTGTAGGGCCAGCCTGCTTGTATGTGAGGGTGCAGAGGGACCGTCTACAAACTACAGCTTTAGGCTTCATGCACACAGGACTTCAAAAAAATGACGCCCGCTGCAGGAGCCGAGTGTGACTCTGGGCGTAAGGTATCGTCTCGAAGGCTGAGACCATGAGCCCCAACACCTGCAGACATAACCGTAAGGGGGGCCACCGACGTGACAGCAGGGTTCCCATTGCTGCTTGTAGTGTCAGCAACTTGGCCGGAGGTAGGAACACCTTCGCCTGTACCATGTCCAGTATTAGACCCAGATATTCCAGTCGACAGGACTGAGTCAAAGTTGACTTCTGCAGGTTGATCAGCCAGGCGAAGCCTCTCATCGAGGCCATGACACCCCCACTATGCAGCCCCACCAACTGCCCCACAGAGCAACCGGGTAAATGCCCACCGACACCCAAGGGAGAGTCAGCTATACTTTATGTTAGTGCCCTTCTAGCGCTGCGTCCCATTAGGAGTGCTGTCCGCCCCTGCCTTGTGCTGTTACTGCCGCTGTGCTTGCACGGCTGTCCAGAAGAGAAGAGGGAGAGAAACGCACGTTTTCTTTAGGAAGGAATACCAAAAATACCGGCCGAGCGGTCACAAGAGGCCAAAAACAAAATGCCAAAAAAGGCTGAGACTACGGCAAAATGGCTGCTGAGCAGTCACAAGAGGCCAAAAAAACACTTGCCAAAAAAGTCCGCGGCTACAGCAAAATGACGGCGGTACTATTAGCGTGGGGAGGGAGGAGGAAGAACAGGAAAACTAAAAAGGGACCTGTAGCCCTGAACCCTCCACCGGACGGAAATGGTGCCGCTAGTCGCCCTCCCCCCCCCCCGCACCCCTGGAGGGGAGGGGGGGGTCACTCACCAATCCGACGGGCGTAGCGGGTAGCCACCCAGTAGCAGACCTTCCTCCCCTCAGGTGGGGAGGGATGCTGCAGGCCAAACGCCCCTGAACGCAAGCGCAGCCTGGTCACTCGGACGCAAGTGGGGTTCACTCACTAAGCCCCCGCACGGAATGGGTACGATGCGGCGGACCCCGCCAAAGCTAAGGGTAGCTCGCATTGGTCGGCCGTGCTGGGGAAATTTCAGGATTCGAGGTATCCTCTATGCCCCAGCCGGCTACTTGATAGCAGTCTTCATCAGATAGCTTGAGAAAAGCAAAAGAAAGAAAAATGGGGAACCGCAGATCCCAGCAGGTAACCAAGTCTAACTCTTTGCACTAGGCATAAGAAAACTGATATGCTATGCAGAGCTCGGAGGTTATATGCTGGAGGACGGCCCCCTGGAAGGGGTCAGCTTGCTTTTTCTTTTCTTTTTGCCTAGTCTACTCCTAGTAGGAGGTGCATAAACCCCACTTGTTAATGAGAAGGCCGAGTCTGTCAGTGAACGTAAGAGAAAAAATATCTGAACATAACAAAAATAATGCAGTCCTTACATTAGTGGTAAGCTGCAATATATTATATGTTTGTATTTGGGTTTAGATAAACTAACTGGTCCCATATACTGTATAAGCATAGGTATACTTCAATACTAGACTGTGCGAAGCCAGCAACATGTCTGATTTCCAGCCGTTTCTGTGTTTATTAAAAGTCAGAAGCTACAAAAAGTGTAGCTGCTGATTTAGCACACACTCACCTGTCCCACGATAAGGCTGCCCTAACCCTCAGTTCTCTCTGCCTCGAAGCGTGTCAGATCATAACTTCATATGGATACGAATATGTCATATACCCTGGTCAATCAAATAGATTTGGGTTTATGTTTGTATATTATATAACGTCGAATGGTGATTACATTCCTGACGTAATAAAAACAATACAAGTCTATAAAAAAGAGAATGCAAGTGACTGTCTGA
>BLSH010031449.1:752514-764457 GCA_018402905.1 Glandirana rugosa | reverse complement strand
AAAAAAAAAAAAAAAAAAAAAAAAAAAAAAAAAAAAAAAAAAAAAACGAAGAGGTGATCAAATACCACCAAAAGAAAGCTCTATTTGTGTGGAAAAAATACATCAATTTTGTTTGGGTAAAGCATCGCAGGGCCGCGCAATTGTCAGTTAAAATGACGCAGTGCAGCATCACAAAAAATGGCCTGGTGATTAAGGGGGTAAATCCTTCCAGTGCTGAAGTGGTTAATTAAAAAGTTGAATATTAAATGCAAATATATATATATATATATATATATATATATATATATATATATATATATATATATATATATAAAAACTGTCATCTTTGGTTTCAGTTAAGTGCGTCCTGAATTTTCAGTACCAAAATTTCCATACGGTGCACCTCTACTTCAAACTCATGTTATGCTTTGCACAGAATTCTGACATGCAGATGTAAGGGTACTTGCACACGGTACTGATGTTTTATACATTAGCATTTCTGACCAAAATTTCCTGCGCTTATTTTTGCACACACACACGCGTATACGAGTAAAAAAAAAGTACTAGCTCCCAGAATGCAATGCTAACCTCTTCAAATTAACATTTTACGAGTCAAGTTTCAAAATGTGTACTAAAATTACTAGTTTGTACAGAATAGTCACTGCAGGGGACTAGTGTTACTCACTGAAAAAAAATCTTCAAAAGAAAATGAAAAACACACACCTACCTCTTACTCCACATCTTTTGGTGTGGCCAGCATTTATAAGCACTGAAGCCTGGGGTCCAGAACAAACAAAGAGATTTGCTTATCTTTATTGGCCTTTGTCCTCATCAAACAGGAGGGTGGTCAGTAAAATCCTGCCTTATCACATGACCTAGGTAAATACAATTACCTCACCCTTTCCAAAGTCTAAAGCCCCTTAGACATCGGCACCGACTGGAGCCGTCAGAAAAAAAGCTATATAGTGTGTACCAGGCTTGAGGCAGCCCATAGATTATGCAATGGTCTGTGTTGATGGGGGAATCAGTCCTGTCTACTGTGTTCTGCCAGTGGGGAGTCTTCCCTCATGGCAGAGCATATGGGCACTGCTGGTAACTATAGCCACAGGCAGTGATCACATGAAAAAAAAAAAAAAAATAGAATGGCTGGTTTTAATGAAGTTGATCGATGGATTGACTCAAGTACCAGTCTGCCCATAGACTGATGGGATATCAGCCAGTCCCTGCTGAACCGCCCAAGATACCATCCATTTATAGCTGGCTTAAGCACTTCAAGACCACCCGCCATCATATGACAGCAGCAGTTTGAAGTGGAATACCGTTGTTATGGTAGCAGATAGCTACCATAACCTCGGTATCTATTTTTTTTTTGTGCCAGCGATTCTGCACATGATAAAAGTGGTCTCAGCGGCGGATACGCCATGAGATCATTTTTATCAGCTCCCCCTCCCGCCGGTTTCCAGTCATCTCTGCAGCTCACCGGACCCGCCGGAGATGAGCGGGTCTGTCCCCCCCCCCAGTGTCTGAAGCCGTTCACCTGGCTCTATAACATGGCAGGGCAGAAGCGACGTCACAAGTCACTTCCGCCCAATGGTCTTAAAGGGCCTATTTTTTTTTTTTGCAGTGCCATTTTTTTTTTTCTGCATTTTACTGTAAATGAGATCTGAGGTCTTTTTGACCCCAGATCTCATATTTAAGAGGACCTGGCACGCTTTTCTCTATTACAACAAATGTTTACATTTCTTGTAATAGGACAAAGTAATCAAAAAATGTTTTTTTTTTTAAAAAAGAACAGTGTAAAAATAAAAATTTAAAGCGCCCCGTCCCCGCGCAGAAGCGAACGCATACGCAAGTCCCGCCCACATATGAAAACTGTGTTCAAACCACACATGTGAGGTATCGCCGCAATTGTTAGAGCGAGAGCAACAATTCTAGCACTAGACCTCCTCTAACTCAAAACTGCTAACCTGTAGAATTTTTTTAAACGTCGCCATTGGAGATTTTTATGTTGCAAGGTATGTCGCCATTCCGTGAGCGGACGCAATTTTGAAGCATGACATGTTGGGTATCATTTTAGTCGGCGTAACATTATCTTTCACAATATTTTTCATAAAAAAATTGGCCTAACTTTACTGTTCTCTTATTTTTTAACTCATAAAACTGAATTTTTTTTTTTTTTTTTTAAATCACGCTTGTAAGACTGCTGCGCAAATACGGTGTGGCGTAAAGTTTTCTAAGTAAGGGTTCTAAGTAATTTTATAGCAAAAAAACCTGGTTTTAACTTGCAAACCCTGAACTCCAAAAAGAGGCTCGGCCTTAAAGTTGGCCAAACACTCTTCAAATTAATCTTAATTTCTATTCCGTTCAGCCTTGAGGCTGAAGATAGCCATACACTAAGTATTTCTAAGATTTCTTCCATTCAGCCCCATGGGTTGAACAAGAGAAATCTATTTGTTCCCTTATCCATGCTACATAGCATAGAAGGATGAATCCACACTGCCAGCTGAAGTGTTCTGACAGCTGACAGTTGTGGCTGTCAGAATGCAACAACAGTGGCTTCATTTGATTAGATGCAGTCGATGTTCGTACCAAAAGAAAGCCAGGTAGGAGGGTACAGAGAGGGCCAGCCTCTGCCCGAATTTCAGCAAGCCCATCAGGAAATTCATGTGCATGGCCAGCTTTAGGCTGGGTTCACACCGCAGCATGGAACAACTCACAGCAGGGGTCCGGTGCGTCCTCATTCACCATTACAGGTAGATTTCAGACTGAATTTTTGGCTGGATTCAGACCTGAAACGGGACCAGAAGCACAGGGCTCCTGCATTTCGCTCCAGAGATGTGTGAACCTGCTCCATATAGAGCCAGTCACAATATCCTGACATGCGAACTGGATGCGGGGAAACCCACATCAATTTTGCAATAGTGTGAACCCAACCTTAATGCTTGCTTACATCACATGCACTCAGCTGCATTGGTCCACGCAGTCCCAACACATTGACAAGGCCAAAAGTCCTGTTGTCTATAGTCTGCTCACACCAGTGCACTGTGTTGGTTCATTAGAAAAAAAGGAAGGCAGCATTTTTTTTTTGCAGCACATCAATGCACTGCAGAATGTGTTGTGTAAAAGCAAAGGAATGGGTCTCTTTAAAAAAAAAAAAAAAAAAAAAAAACAAACACACACTCAAACTGCATCGCAGTGCACATAAAAACACCCATTATCTTTGCATGTCAGTAGGCATGCACTGATGTTCGCATTGTGGCGTGAGCCTACCGCAAGGCCTGGTTCACATCAGGCAGGTTGCAGTTGATATGCATTTTCCAGATGAGTTTTGTGTTTTTTTCACACGTGCTTTTGACACGCTTTTAATGTGTTTTTGTCCCTGACTTTCCAAAAACGCATCAGTAGAAAATGCATGTAGGTGAATGTGACCCATAGAAAATCATGTTAAATGGACTGTAGGGCGTTACAATAAAACTGAAAATGCACTGAACAATGCATAGGTGTGATGCCTAGTACACAAGGATCAGAAAATCGTATGGAAAACACCGCTTTCTAAGTGATCAGATTATAATCTGATTGTTAGTACACAGCTTTCGATAGCCGATCACGACAGTTCATCCTAAATTATTTAAAAGGGACAAACATGAAAATTTTTCTTGTAGGATACCAGAATGAACGATTTTCATCTAATCAGTACAGTATTCATCCTAAGAAAAATCGAATGAGCAAGACCATGCTTGCTCGGAAACAAAAGAATCCATTAAATTCAATACAACACAATAAATCACGTCCAAAGTTGTATTCTGCATTTATTAGGTTGCAGTGCAGGGTGTACATAAAAGGCAGACACGTTTTGGCAGGAAAAACGTCTTGGTCACTGCAGTGACCAAGGCGGTTTTCCTGACGAAACGCGTCTGCCTTTTATGTACACCCTGCAATGTAACCTAATAAATACACTTTTGCAAAGAATCTGAAGTGCCGCATTTCAATTCTTATCGTGGATATGGTGAAGAGGACACCTGGGCTAGAGCACCCGCTATTTGGATCCCAGTCAGACAGGAGCAAGGGGTATTTAGTATATCTCCGTGAGCACTGCACAGTGAACCAAAAGGTGTTTTTGGTCGTTTGAGAATTTTCGTAACTCTAGTAACCTCTTCAATTTCGATATGAGACTAGCATGCACAAAAAAAAAATAAAAAACGGGCAATCGTTTGTCTGATATTCTCATTGTGTGTAACGGGCTTTAGGCAAGCCCGCACACCGATACATTTTTCTCCAGCTATAACAAAACATCTGAAAAGCATCAACTATAAGCGAACTTTAAACAATGTTCCTCCCTATCTTGCTGAAGTGATAGGAGAAGTTTCCCACCTGTAGGGATAGAGAAATGAGAGCAGTCACTGCCAGCTTGTTATAAGGAAGCAGGTTCCAAGCTTGTCACCCTTATCCCGTCTTTATTACTTAGTAATTTATGGATACTGAAGTATGAGTAATATTCGTTGCCCCAGCAGTGTACATTTGTTGCAGGGCAACGCACCTCTAAGCAGTAATGCAAGGCTAAGGATGACTGCAGGAATAGCAGCAGGTAACCTTATGTTTGCGATTTTGGACCAATTGGCTCCTGAATTATGAGCACTTCTACACCCATCCAAAACCAAGGGCAATAGGTTAACTGGGACCAAAAAGAAAAATGAACATTCATTCGTATACAAAACCTGCAGGGCAAAGAACAGTCATACAGAACAAACTCAAATGTTGGGATAGTCCCAAATATACACTATATTACCAAAAGTATTGTGACACCTGCCTTTAAAAGGCACATGAACTTTAATGGCATCCCAGTCTTCGTCTGTAGGGTTCAATATTGAGTTGGCCCACCCTTTGCAGCTATAACAGCTTCAACTCTTCTGGGAAGGCTGTCCACAAGGTTTAGGATTGCATTGGTGAGGACAAGCACGGATGTTGGATGAGAAGGCCTGGCTTGCAGTCTCCGCTCTAATTCATCCCAAAGGTGTTCTATCGGGTTGAGGTCAGGATTCTGTGCAGACCAGTCTAGTTCCTCCACCTCAAACTCAGTCATGTTGGAACAGGAAGGGGCCATCCCCAAACTGTTCCCACAAAGTTGGGAGCATGAAATTGTCCAAAATATCTTGGTATGCTAATGCCTTCACTGGAACGAAGGGGCCAAGACCAACCCCTGAAAGACACCATAATCCCTCCTCCACCAAATGATTCGGACCAGTGCACAAAGCAAGGTCCATAGAGACCTGGATGAGTGAGTTTGGGGTGGAGGAACTGGCCTGCTCAGAGCACTGACCTCAACCCAATAGAACACCTTTTGGATGTAAACGCAGGCATCCCAATATTTTTGATAATAGTGTATAACCTCTTGTCCCCAAAACCTTGTCATTTCACACCACCTGACAACTTTACTCACATCAGCTTGCCCACCTCTATTAAATTCACAAACAAAAAACATGTTCCCAGTGAAACCTGAGAAGGTGGATTTTCATGTGTTCCATAAATATAACTGTAGCAGCTTACGGAGTATGGTATCTCATACCAACAAGAAGATCATATTCAATCCTATATGCTTGATAAATGCTCTTGAACTTTCAATTCTATAAACAAATGAGCTCTGTATATGATGAATATGGAGTTTTCTCTTTTCAGTGCAGTACAGATCCTTGGACCACGTTATTAATATCCCAAGTTTAGCTATAAAATGTTTCTTTTATAAATGAATGCAAGGGATGGCACTTGATACACAACGAGAAGTGTTCCTTGTGATCCAGCCAGACCGTTCATTCATTCACCTGCCCTCCATTCATGGAGTGCATTTCATTGATGAAAGCTATAGTGCAGCTATGGGAGGAGGAGAGGTATAGGGTGGGCATAGTTGGCACTTTTGACAAGTGCTTATGACAGGTCTAGCAGCTGTATTAACCCAGTAGCACTGGAAGATTATCACAGTTGGGGAGGTTAAAGGCGGTTTAAGTGGCTTTTATCCAACAGGGTGATGAACATTAGTCAGAGGATCAACTTCTGTACAATTTGAAGTATCCCCACACTGTTCAAAATTTAGGCCAATCCCTGCTGAACCAATTGAATTTCCATCCATTCATGTATGGCCAGCTAAGGTTTTACAGTGATTAACTATTACAATACTTCCTCTGACAATGCCTTCATCTGCTTTTCTCTCTAGAATGACAGAGCTCTCTTTGTTCATACATCATCCAGAGTCAGCATCTATTTTGTTTACTGAGATGCTTGCTCACGGGTGACAAAATCATGTAAAACCTGGTACTTGTTCAGTTCTTAGCTGTGTTCACAAATGTCTGAGGGCCGGTTCACACCTAGACGATCCGACTTCAGCGGAGACTTTGCTAGGCGATTTGAACGCGACTTACAAAGCAACCTGAAGCGACCTCCATGCCAGGCGACTTTACCTGAGGCCAAATCAGAGGAAAGGGAGGGGGTTGCCTTAAAAAAAATTCCTCTCGCCCTAATCTTCTGGGTCTCGTTAAGAGTAGCATTGGTCTTCAGGGCTTTTATGGTTATATAAATTACTTTCTGGTTTGGAAAGTTGCGTATCACTCATAAGACTGTTGGGGAACTCCTATCGCCTGGTTCCCAACTCGATGTCTCTGGACTCACAGCATGTTCCCTTTAGGGGTGAGTTGTTGGACATCCGGGAGTGGGGGTAGTGGAAGGGTTAACAAACTTTGATGTATTCTGTATGGTCTTTTCAGGTCAATAGTTTGTTCCCATCTCCCTTGCATTGTACATTGTTCCCCAATTGGCCCTGCGAGGCCGAAGTATACTCTATTGTACTCGCTAACTGGATTGAGTCTTAAATGAATACTTGGATGTTCGTTTATCTTTTCTGTACAAAACTTCAATAAAAACCATTAAAGCGAAAAAAAAAATTCTTCTCTTTTTCCTGTAAAGTCAATTCTTTATAGACAGTGATTGGACTTTGAACCTACTTCCATTGAATTCTATGGGCTCAAATTGCCTAGAAGTCGCGTTGAAGTAGTAGAGGAACCTTTTCTGAAGTCGCCTTGAAGTCGGAGCAACTTGAGTAGCGCATATTAAGATGGCTCCCATTCATTTCAATGTGAGTCTTGCACCGTGTGGCTACAGTATTACAAGCTACACTGTACGGTCTGTCTACAGGGTGAGAAGAGACTAACGATTGCTATACACTATGCACATTTTCTCCAGTTCCTGCTGAACCCTTAGAAATTCGCTAAACAGGTGACCATGTCAGACCCCTCTCACCTGACATACAGCGATTAAAAAAAAAAAAGAAATTGTCCGAATAGAGATTGTCAGAATACAATTGGCACAGTGGGAGATTTGTCCATCTGTACTTCATACAGTGGATGAAGGAACTTGCCTTAAAGTTGAACAAAATACATTTAACAATTTATGGCTAGCTTTAGGTCTAGTTCACACCTATGCAGGTTGCAGTTTGCATACTCCAGGTGCATTTTTCAATACACGTTTTTGATCCATGAAGTCTATGGAACCAAAAACCAGAAGAAAAAAATCCTGGCCCTTTCAATAAAATGCACATATGTGAACTACATCCATAGGAAACCATTTTACATAAACTGTAGTGTGTTTCTGCAAACTGAAAATGCACTAAAAAATGCATAGGTGTGAACCAGGCTTTAGGAACAGCTTTATCCTGCCAATTGTAAATTGATCACATCGTCTCAGCCTAGGCAAAAATCACATGGCTGGAGCACAATAACTTTTGATAAAAAAAGGTACAACTTTAAAAAAATAAAAAATAAGGTTTTTATATATTGTAACATCAGGTATTTATGCAGATATGTAAAATGATTGCAAAATGCACATATCCTCTTCTTTATGTAGCCATTTGCTCCCTTGAGAGTGGCTGAAAGTAGTGGTTCACCTGCTAGCTGACCCCAATCACACATCTGGAGACTGACTAGGCCGGCTCTTGTTGTTTTATTGGGGGAAATAACTAGGATGGGGATAAGGGTTTACTGTGGGATGCCCTGTAGAATTGTAGTACAAAGTTGGCACATACAAGCCTGCATGTGTGCGCTGAAACTGCAGACTCTCCCTCCTTCACCCTCCGGCTCAGTACTTGGTTTCTGGCCTAAAAGGAATTTATTAGGCCTCTACTCTTGGTTCTTTACCGCAGTTAGCACGCGACGAGGCCTACCCCGTCCCGGCTGGACCTCAGAAACACCCATTACAGGCAAGGGGCACATTGGCCCGATTGTGCAGAAAAGTACTTCTGTGCTAACTGGGCCTTTGACGGACTACAACACCAAACCCATCGCTGACTCCAGGTCCCCTAGACCTTCTCTTTTCCTCAGTGACTCTCTCCTTCCCTTGACTGACCTCCAAGGCTCCCACAGACTGTCCACTTTACTCTCCCACCCTGCTCCAGCACTTTCTCTCCTTCAGTCCCAGGGACCGTCACTCACTGCACTGGTGGGTTCCTTGAAGCCTCTCACCGTGTAGCACCTCCGCAGTTCTCCTGTGCCCCTCCAAGGATCACTCTCCTTCCTGGCTGCACCCGAACTCTCAGGCCCCAAGGTCACCTTCCCCAGACTGGGGACGACCTCCCAGGTAGGGGACTGCTCCACAGCGCCTCTGCTACATCTCTGACTTTCCACCCAACACTACTCCACCAGATTGTGCTGACTGAGTATTTAAGGAGGCTTACCCCCTGACAAACCTGCATAGGGATTGGTCAGGGCCCCTTAGAATAATCCAGATGGCTCCACCTATCTTCCAGCTTTCTGACCAGAGACCAACACCAGGTGTCTGGGTACAGAGAGGGAGGTTCTGGTGACTTCATCCGTTTAGTCCACCCAATCCTCCCTGAGACCCTCCTCCCAGCCCAGACCAAAACACCCAGGCCTGCACACTACAGTCAGGCCTGACTAAATTTACCTTTCCTAGTCAAAAACCTGCTAGAAAACACACCTACACTATGGGGGCGCTACATTTATATGCAATGTTTCCAACTTTGATTTCTAATTTTAAAGATGTGAGCATTTCCAATTCATTTGAGAAAAATGTAAAATCCTCTCCTCGTGAAATAACATTGCTCCGAGTTCCATTACGTCAAATACAGCCTATGCAAAGGTTCATTGCGGGTGTCTGACATAACTAGAGACGGTAAATGTCAATGAATTATTATAATATATATATACACACACACACACACACACATACACACACACACAGTGACTGGAGCCGGAGGGTTGAGAGAAATTTTGTAATGCCTGGTTTAAGGCAGACTAGCTTTGCTAAATTTGGTTTTTCATTGTAGGTCAGCTTTAAAGCTGAATGTATAATTATGTTTTCAGTAAGCTTGTGTGTTGTAGGCGGGCATAGAAGAAAAGTTTTCTCTTTATTCCAAAAGCCCTCAGTGGTTCCTGGTCGTATATATATTTTAACTGCCTTACTTTGCTGCTTAAAAAAAACCAAAAAAAAAAAACCAAACACACACACACACACCATCTGTGGCTTTAACCCAACCAAGCCAATACTCACAATGACTTGCCCGCTAATGATGCAGAAAGCAGCAGACTCTGCCCACACAACACCAAGCTAAGAATACTGATGGATTAGGAGGCTTTGGCTTTAAGGGGTTGCTGCATGCAGCTGCAGGCATCACCCCAGCACTGTTTTTTTTTTTTTTGTATAGAGCGGAAGGACGGCTCTCTTGTGATAAAAACCGATGCGGCTGAGCAGCATGTCTGCTCGGAGACTAGAACAAAGCCGGTGTTCCATTAGATTAGTCGACCCTTACACTCAGAAGAAGACAGAACACATCTTACTACACCCAGCTCAGTCTTTAACTACTTGCCGACCGGCGTCTGGCAGCGAAAAAGGTGGCTCGTTATCGCAAACCGCCGCGATAACTAGTAGTGTGAGCGCGTGCCACCAGAGGCGCACTGTGTCCGGGGGGGGGGGGGCATTCAGCGGATAGGGCGGACTCGATCGCCGCCAGCTACCCACGATGGCCCCCCACCGCAGTGAGAAGACAGAGGTCCGTGTATGTAAACACAGATCTCTTTTTTTTATATATAGCGGCGATCAGAAATGACGCAGAGGTGATCAAATGAAAGCTCTATTTGTGGGAAAAAAAGGACGCAAACTTCGTTTGGGTACAACGTCGCACGACCGCACAATTGTCAGTTAAAGCGCCACAGTGCCAAAAAGCAAAAAGTGCTCTGGTCCTAAAGTGTGAAATCCTTCCGGGGCTGAAGTGGTTAAGTAATTTTAGCAATAAAAGTGAGCGTTTTGAAATAAATACAGTACGTTGACATCTTTCATGTTTGCACGTTTAATCTGTAAAAGGCTAAAGGTTTATTGCTGAGCAGTGTGTGGTGTAGCAACATGTCCTCCGCTACCTTCCTACTGCTTGCGTCTAGCTTCTTTACAAATTTTTAGAGGAAATCACCATGAGAGGTGTCAAGATACCCTAATTATTAAATACACTCAGTTTATTCCTAAAATTACTCTTAAATTGCAGACATAGCTGGGCGTACTAAGATGTCCGCTGCAGCCTTCTTTTCACTACAGTGTTGTGTCAGATTAGGCAACCTGGTAACGTGTGTACGCATGCGCAGGTGACGGAATGTCCCTTCTGTTACCATATCTGACGGGTCGCAGAATCAGACGGAACACCGGAATTGGCTTCGATCGGGTCTCGGATCTAGTAACACGGAAGCGATTTCATAACATCACTTCCGGTGTACTGAAGACAAAGGTGCCAGATTTTAAAAAATAAATAAAAATTACAGCATTCAAAAGTGCCAAACTTGGCGTTTTGAATATTTTTAAAGTGATCGTAAAGTTTTGTTTGAAAAAAAAAAAAAAAAAAAAAAAAAAAACCATGTTATACTTACCTCAGTGCAGAGCAGCCAGGATCCTTCTCGTCGGGTCCCTCTTCGCTGCTCCTGGCCCCTCCCTCCTATCGAGTGCCCCCTCGTCCAGCAGTTATCTCTGGGGGCACCCAAGCCAAGTCAGAGCTATGTGTATCCATCCAGACACAAAGCCCTGACCGAGGTCGGCCCCCTCTCTCCCCTGATTGGCTGACTGATAGCCGTGGGAGTCATTGGTGCCACTGCTCTGTCTCAGCCAGGAGTGTCCCGGATGGCTTAGACATTCATGGACAATGCTAGACAGAGATGGGGCTCAGGTAAGTATTTAGGGGGTGCTGGTGAGGCTACTACACACAAAATGTTTTTCATCTTAAAGCGGAGGTCCGAGGTAGGAAAAAAAAATTTAAAGTCAGCAGCTACACATACAGTAGCTGCTGACTTTTAATAATAGGACACTTACCTGTCCTGGAGTCCAGCGATGTCTGCACCCACCGCCGATCTTCGGATCGGGGGACGAGTGCAGCCACCTCTATCGCGGGTAAGGGAACCCGGACGTGTGCGAGGCTCTGCCGTGCGCTGCTACTGGCCAGGCAGCCAGAAGCAGAGCGAGCAGGGAGGAGGGAGCCGGGCTGCAGATGTCAGCGGCCGCGGCTGCCGGCCAGAGCTCCCGGAAGTGTGGAAAAGGACACCTGTCTAAAGACAGGTGTCCTCTTCCCCCTCCCCCCCCCCCGAAAGGTGCCAAATGTGACACCTGAGGGGGGGAGGAACCGTCGGCGCCGGCGACTGTAGACGTCGGGCCGAGGGAGGAGGGACGAGCGAGACGAAGACCGACGGACCGGTCATCGTCGCGTGCCGTCTCGGAGCGTGTGCAGGCCCAAGGGAATGGGCGCTATCTCCACCGACGTGAGCAGGGGGCTAGGCTTCTAGCCGCCACCCACGTCTGTAGCGACCTGAGGTCCTGTCCATTCACAGGATAATAATTTTCAGTCGTCGATGACATACACATCGACGACTGAAATTTAAAAAAAAAGGATGGAGCCTGGAGGCGAAATTCTACTTTTTGTAAAACACACATCAT
>BLSH010031449.1:727970-738856 GCA_018402905.1 Glandirana rugosa | reverse complement strand
TTGTTTTAATTTGCATAGGTTGTGTAATTTACACACAGTACTGCAATGTACAGTATTACAGAACATAATGAGATGGTCGTAAGTGCAAGCAGTCGCCTAAACGGTGAGATGGTCGTAAGTGCGAGCGGTCGCTAAACAGGTCGGTCGTTAACCACTTCCGGACGGCGGTACTTTGAAGTGGAATACCGTTGTTATGGTAGCAGATAGCTACCATAACCCCGGTATCTATTTTTTCTGCAGGCGATTTCCTGCAAGATAAAAGTGGTCTTAGTGGCGGATTCGCCGCAAGATCACTTTCATCAGCGACGAGAGAGGTGCCCCCCCCCCCCCTCCCACCGCTTTCCGGTCATCTCCGCCGCTTACCGGACCCGCCGGCAGCGGCGGAGATGATCGGGTCCGTCCCCTCCAGTGTCCGTGTGCCGAGTGAGCGGCTGAAGCCGCTCACCCGGCTCCATAACAAGGCTGGGCGGAAGCTACGTCACAAGTCGCTTCCGCCCAATGCTCTTAAAGGGGACATTTTTTTTTTTCCCCTGCCATTTTTTTCAAAATTTTTTTTTTTCTTTTTTTATGCATTTAAGTCTAAAAATGAGATCTGAGGTCTTTTTGACCACGGATCTCATATTTTGGAGGTCCTGGCATGCTTTTTTCTATTACAAGGAATGTTTAAATTTCTTGTAATAGGAAAAAAAGTGATCAAAAATTTTTTTTTTAAAAAGAAAGTTGTAAAAATAAAAATTAAAAAGTAAAATAAATAATTAAAAAAAAAAAAAATTTAAAGCGCACCGTCCTTGCGAGCTCGCGCGCAGAAGCGAACGCATACGTAAGTCCCGCCCACATATGAAAACTGTGTGCAAACCACACATGTGAGGTATCGCCGCGATCGTTAGAGCGAGAGCAATAATTCTAGCCCTAGACCTCCTCTGTAACGCAAAAATGCTAACCTGTAGAATTTTTTAAACGTCGCCAATGGAGATTTTTATGGTGCAAAGTTTGTCGCCATTCCGCGAGCGGACGCAATTTTGAAGCATAACATGTTGGGTATCATTTTACTTGGTGTAACATTATCTTTCACAATGTGGAAAAAAATTGACCTAACTTTACTGTTGTCTTATTTTTTAACTAAAAAAACTGAATTATTTCAAAAAAAAAAATCGCGCTTTTAAGACCGCTGCGCAAATACGGTGTGACAAAGTTTTGCAATGGCCGCCATTTTATTCTCTAGGGTCTTAGAAAAAAAATATATATAATGTTTGGGGGTTCTAAGTAATTTTATAGCACAAAAAACTGTTTTTAACTGAAAACCACCGAACTCCAAAAAGAGGCTCGGTCTTAAAGTGGTTAAGCGAGGAGTACCTGTAATACACTGTCTCAACCTGTCTCAAGATTTACTGCTGCTCAGGGCTTCAGCAAAATGGCAGTCTTCAGCAAGAAGGTACACAAACAGTGCTGGAGGCAGTTTACAGCACACACTAATTTTATTTTCAGTGTCTCAACCATAAATATACACAATATTATTAATGTGGAATAGATGTTCCTTTCTAAGGAACATTATTTTCATCAAGTTGTTATGGGTAAATTTACACTTCAAGAAATCACAAGTATACTAGAGAAAGTGAGTTATTCTTTACTGGGTTTTACTTTAAGTGGATGTACGCTTGTACCTACAGGTAAGCCTATAGTAAGGCTTGAATACTATGAATATCTCCTAAATCTTCACGGTTTAGGAGATAGTCACACTTCATGAAGTCGGTTAGGTCACTAACACATATGCTCTGAATGGACGGTATATCCGTGCCATCCCTTCAGAGCTCTGTGCCGCGTTCTCCGACTCCTGTGCGCATGCACAGGAGTGCCATTATCGCGGCGCGGCCAAATCAGACGGCAAGGAGGATGCAGACCCAGAAGGAAGACCGGGTGAAGATGGAATCGTCTGTCAGAGCTCACAGTGCGGCGATGCAGGGCTTTGTTCTAAGGTATTTCATAATGTGCTAGTATGCGATGCATGCTAACACAGTGTTTCTCAACTCCAGTCCTTAGGGTGCCCCAACAGAGTCATGTTTTCAGGCTTTCCATTATTTTGCACAGGTGATTTGATCAGTTTCACTGCCTTATTAATTACCACAGACATTTCATTCTGAAATCCGGAAAACATGGCCTGTTGGGGTGCCTTAAGGACTGGAGCTGAGAAACACTGTACTAGCATGTTTATGCATTTACTTTGCAGGGGTTTTTTTTTTTTTTTTTTTAAAGAAAAATTGCCAAGGTTTACTTCCGCTTTAAGATATTATGGGCCAACCTATTCACCTGCTGGAAAATAGGAACCTGGTTCATTCAGTAAAATCAAGTGTCCAAACATAGGGACAGGGACACAAGCTCTAGGAAATGAAAAGTCCTAATATCCTCTGCTCTACAAAGGAAGGCTTTGCATCATAATCCAATGTTTCAGTGGTAAACATAATCCCTTTTCAGCGGTGACACCAGAGGCAGCTGTCTGCTGAGGAAACGCACACAAAACAGCAATGGAATGAAAGACAAGTGTTGTGTAAATACAGGAACAGAATCAGAGACAATGGCTCCCCATCAAACCACAAGCAGGAATCGCTGGATCCAAGGACAGCCACCATGACATTCCTGCATCACTTCCTGCTAATCATCACACACAATTCTTATCTTCACTCTGCTGCACAGACTTGTCTTTATTTATACCTTGTTTTATCCTGCCAACATTCCCTGGAATATTAAACAATTGCACAATAATGATTTATGGTAATGGCCCTTGGTTATTAGTTATAAGGGTGTTTATTTTATTCCACCTCATGTGGGATCTCGATTGCCAAGGCCTCCTTCACACAGACGATTACATGAATACACTAGATTCCAGAGGCAAGAATCAGCAGATTCTTATGGCTGGGATCAAAGGTGAACAGCGGTGGTCGTTCAGCCTACACAAAGTAATGAAACGCTGTCCAAATTTATCTGCACACCCAGAGCTTACCTGAGGGTTGGGAATAATGTCTGACCTGTCTACATCCAGCGCCATCAAGTTATGTTTTAAAGCTGGTCTCACACCTTTACATATTTTCCACTCAACTCAACATGTACACTTTTAGCAGGTTTTTTTTTTTAATTATGCACAGTGGGAGTGGGCTCACTCACAATTTTTCAGCCATGAATAAAGAATGGTAAAAAAAACATTCTCCAAAAGAAACTTATCCCAACCATCCAAGAACAGTTTGGTTAGGAACAATGCCTTTTCCAGCATGATGGAGCACCTTGCCATAAGGCAAAAGTGATAACCTAGTGGCCTGAGGAACAAAACATTGAAATTTTGAGTCCATGGCCAGGAAACTCCCCAGACCTTAATCCCATTGAGAACTTGTGGTCAATCCTCAAGAGGTGGGTGAACAAAAAAGCCCCACAAATTCTGACAAACTCCAGACTCTTGATTAAAGCGGAGTTCCACACACATTTTTCACTCCTCACCATGGCAGCACTAAATGTGCATCCTTAAAATGAATTAGAAATGTATTATTTTTTTTTTTTTCTGTTCACTTACCTGATATATGCCTGTATCTAATTTCACTTCCTCCTTTTGGGGCCGCGGCACCGTACGTCATTTCCGGCTTTGCATTAGCTCCAGGAAAATCTTGGTCAGTCCAGTGCCATGTCAAGCTGACCAGGATTTTCCATAGAAGCCAATGTTAAATGTTACTGGAGCAGTGCCGTGGCAAGCTGACCAAGACTGCACCACACTGCATATGATCGGCAGGTGCATGCGGGGTAGTCAGCATGCACGAAATCCATGAACAAGGACACTGCAGCTTCAGATGCTCTCACCGGAGATGTCCGCGCTGTGCAGGAACTTCACAAAATAAGAAAACGAGTTTACAGCATACCTTTGTTATATTGCACGAAGCATGAGTATTCTTGGGGCATTTTCATCTTAAAAGTCATATTTCGGTGGGAAATCCACTTTGAGCAAGAATGGGATGCCGTCAGGATGCGGCTCAGAAGTTGATTAGCAGAATGCCAGGGTGAATTGCAGAGGTCTTGAAAAAGAAGGGTCAACATTGCAAACCCTGATGGGGTTAAATTCCTCTATGTTACCCTGGAATTTAAAAGCATAATGGGCTAGTACGCATCACATATTAGCCCATTATGTGCCACTTACCTGCATTGGAAGCTAGCAATTTCCCCGCTCCAGACCGCATCCATCTTCTGCCCCTCCTCCTTCTGGGGCCACGATCTCCAGGTCTGTGACTGGCCGGAGTTGTGTGACGTCACTCCCACGCATGCGCACGGGAGCCGCCAGTCACGGCACGATCTCAGTGAAGCAACGGCACGGAGGCCGTTTTTGCATTGGGCATGTGCCCGGTGACGTAGGCACATCGCAGTACACTGCATATCTACTAAAATGTGCAAGTTTGGGAGATATGCAGGGCACCTACAGGTAAGCCTTATTATAGGCTTACCTGTAGGTTAAAGTGGTTGTCTGCACCCGCTGCCGATCTTCGGATCAGGGGGTCGGGTGCAGCTGCATCCATTGCCAGTAAGGGAACCCGAACGTGTAGCATTACGCCGGGCACCTTACTGCGCATGCACGAGGCTCTGCTGCACTCTGCTATTGGCCAGGCTGCCAGTAGCAGAACAAGGAGGGAGCCGGGCTGCTGACATCAGGAATCCAATTAGCGGAAGTTCCACTATTGGATGGAACTCCGCTTTAATGCATTCTTTCCTTGTTTAAGTATTTTATTGGTACAATTGAGTATAATAAAGCGAAAGTGTTGTGCAATTATAAAAAAAAGGCAAGTCATAAACATACAACAGTCTGCATAAAACAAAAAGGAGAACACATGACCTTCAAGTAAGGTGAACGGTATGGCTTAGGGGGCATGTATCATAAAAAGCACGCTTCTAGTGTAGAAGGTCAGTAAAGGACCGTAAGAGAGGTTAACTTTCAAGTAATGCTAAGTAAACTGGTTCTGAAAACATTCTTAATAAATTGTTCAGAAAGGCTCCTCTGTATAGAGTAGCGAGGGTGTTGCCAAGGCCATTTTTAAATTATACCATGGGGAGAAGGTCGGTGGGTGGATATATCACTTCATCCATCTAACTGGCTTTGAAGAAGAAAAAAAAGTATGGCGGAGAAAGAGGAAAGCTTGTGCCACTTGTCACTTGATCACAGAATAGGGGGGCTGTATAGACCCCTTGGTAGAGAACGAGTTGGAGATAAGGGGTTATGCAAGTAATCCTGAAGAGCAGGGGGAAGAACAGGGGGGTAGAGGAACATAAGGTGGTAGGAAGGGGGGGGGTGGGGGTGAAGGGGGGTTATCTAGAGAGGACCTCATAACACGTGACCGGGCGTATACTCTTGTATTGGGTGGGACTCATCTAGATCTGGGGGTTAAGTGGGTGATCCAGGTCCTCCAGAGTCTTTTGTAGCTGGATACATTATTATGCATTCTATGCATTAAGATAAAATCTTCTGTGTGCAGCAGCCCCCCCAGCACCCTCTAATTACTTACCCGAGCGACGTCTCTCTCCAGCGATGTCCACAAATGTCAGCCTTCTGGCACACTCCTGATTGGCTGAGACACAGCAGCGAGACCACTGGCTCACCATGGCTGTAAATCAAAATCAGTCAGCCAGCCAATCAGGGGAGAGAGGGGACGGGGCTCCATGTATGAATGGATACACGGAGCTCTGACTCGGTGCCCCCATAGCAAGCAATAACTTTGGGCATCGGCCCTGACCACCCTCCTTGTCTAACAAGAGAAGCTTATTTGAAGCATGGCCTACCCGCTGGCATTCTTTTCAGTGAGCATGCCTTGCTAACCAAGTACTGAAGCCAGAAAATCAGCATTAAAGCATAGTGAACAAGCATTTAAGATGTAAGCAATTGTAAGCCCTGCATTTATTTTGCAGGCTTTCTATAAAAAGGAAAACTGTAATCATTTTTTCTCATTGTCATTTCTGGTTTTGTTTTGGTAGTTTATAAAATTATTTTCTATTATATTATTTTCACATTTTCTCAACAGTGTTTTGTGAAAAAAAATTTTAAGGCTCATTCCATGTTTGGAACGCTTTTCAGAGAGCATTTGCCCTGCAGTGAGGAGGTGTTGTATCGCCTCCTCGTTGCCTGCTTTAATGCACTGATCCCCACACTAGCGTTGGAAAGGGTTGTGTTCAGTAGGTGCTACAACCGCCAAAAGCGACAGAGGTAAACAAATAACTATTGCAAGAGTACTTTTCTTTTTACCCCTGAAGTTCACCTTTTGCCCCTTTCACACGGCCGTGTCCATATGCGAGCTCCGCTTTGCTCAGCGGGGATCACTGATCAGTCTCCACTCACTGTGCAGACACAGATCTGTCAGAGCCCCGCTCTCCTCTATGGGAAATCAGATGACAACGGACCATCTGTTCTTTTTCATCCAATAGCATCCCCAGACGGATGGAAAAATAGGGTTTCCATCCATCGGACTTTACGGGACAGGAGCGGTGCAGACTTGTCACCCCTGACATCCGTCGCTCCATAGAGCTGCATGGAGCGTCCGCTCAGGTCCGTCTGAAAAATGGACAGGCGGACCTGAACAGAACGGCCGTGTGAAAGGGACCTTTGGGAACATGATACACATGTTTTTAGGGTGGAATATGTAACTGCTCTCTCCCTGTGACAGCAGTATGGGGCTGAGCCACTCACTCACCTCACAGATTTCAGAACTACAAGTACTGAGATACTTTGCGGCTGTCGGCTTGTAGTTCTCGAACTATCATGGCACTGCTGAACACTGTGGTAGTTCATTGAGTCTTCCTGTCAGTGTTAAACTGCCTGGCCGTATGATGTACAAGGCAGACAGCTCACACTGGCAAGTCTGCAGGAGTCCTGCAAAGTACCAGTGATTTGCTGATTGATGGTGCAATGCTCTCAAGACACCTAAAAAAAAAAAAAAATTGTGCATTTACTTTTTAAAAGGTGAACTAATCCTTAAGAGCCGGTTCACACAGGGGCGATCCGACTTGCGGGACGACCTTGCTAGGCAATTTGAAAGCAACTTCAGCGCGACTTGAGGCGACTTACAACACAACTTCATGCCAGGCGACTTTGCTGTGGCCAATCAGAGAAGGGAGGGAGGGGGCTACCCTAAAGTAAATTTTATTCTTTTCACTGTGAAGTCGCTTCTGTTTAGATGGGGGATCCGACTTGAAGGCAACTTCCATTGATTTCTATGGGCACAAGTCGGATAGAAGTCGCCTCAAAGTAGTACAGGAACCTTTTCTGAAGTCGGAGCGACTTCATTAGTGCATATTTAGACCGCTCACATTCACTTCTATGGGATTTCACTTGGCAAGCGACTTGGAGCGACACAAGTCGCCTCCCAAGTCGCTGTAGTGTGAAGCGGCGCTTAACCACTTCAATACCAGGCATTTACCACCCTTCCCGCCCAGACCTATTTTTAGCTTTCAGCGCTGTTGCACTTTAAATCACAATTCTTTTGGTGTTATTTGATCACCCCTGCGGTTTTTATTTTTTGCACTACAAATAAAAAAAAAACTGTTTTTCTTTGTTTGTCACAAAATTTTGTATAAGTACATTTTCTCCATCAGGGACAGGCACTGATGTGGCTACACCGATTGGCACTGATGAGGTACACACATGTGGCACTGGTGGGCACTCATAGGCGGCACTGGTACATATAGCACTGGTAGGCATCACATATGGGCACAGTGCCATCCCTACAGTGCACTGTATGCCCTTACCTGGTGGTCTAGTGTGGGCTCCGTGGTGGTCCCTGGACGGCCTCCTGATCATCTCCCTGTTGGTCCTGGTCGGCTCCCTGGTGATCCAGTGTGGCGGTTCTGAGGGGGGGCTGCACTGATTAACGCTCAGCGGCTCTTCCTGTTTACACTGTGACCAGCCGTGATTGGTCACGGCTGATCACATGGTAAAAAGCTTCCGATGGAAGCTTTTTACCTCGATCGGTGGGTCAGACTGACCCAAGGCCCCACCAAAAACCGCAATGCGCGATCGCGGGTTATCCTGAGGACGTCATATGACGCCCAGTCAGGATAATGAAGCAACCGCCCAGACGTCATTTTACTATACAGCAGGCGGAATGTGGTTAAAGCACAGCGAATAGAAAGACACAATCAAAGTCTAACTTCATTCACACCTATGCATTTTTAGTGCTTTTTGCATTTTGCAAATTTGCACTACAGAACGTGTTCCATGGGAAACCATGTTAAATGGACTGCAGTGCAGATCTGCACAGTGCACTAAAATGCAAAGGTGTGAATCAGGCATAAAGTCTAACTTGATTACAATAGCATACATTTTAATATATAAGGAAATGAAAAACAAATGTTTTGATTTTACCACGGATACAAACTATATTTAAGTTCAAAAACCGGTTAGGCGGTATCAAATTACTAAACAAAGAAATTTGTACTTGGAATGACACTGAATCCTGTCAAAACATTAACCTTGTCATAGCTATGATGTATAGCTCTTAAAAAGGAACTAAAGCATTAAAAAATAAAAAAACTGAGCAGGCAGGTTTAGGCCTCTTGCACATGATACTCCCGTTTGAGCATCTACTTTTCCGATGTAATTTCATGTACTTTTTTTTGTAGGTATGTTCGCGCAAATTTATTCTCTCATTCTGTACAATATGCAAATGGACGTTTGCGTGCACTTGCACGTATTTGCGCACAAGGCGTAAATTACTGACCAAAAATTATGATTTTTCTAATTTTTTTTTACTGAACAATGCAATACAAAAGCTGTATAGTTCTGAGCTTTTTCAAGAAACAGTGCCCCTTTCACACAGCAGTTCCGTTATGGTCCGCCTGTCCGTTTTTCAGGCGGACCTGAACGGACGCTCCATGCACTTCTATGGAACGAAGGATGTCAGCAGTGACATGTCCGCGGACACCCGCCACTCTCCGATCCGCTCCTGTACCGTAAAGCCTGACGGATGGAAACCCTATTTTTCCCATCTGTCTGGGGATGGGATCGGATGAAAAACGGACCGGCGGTTCCCATAGAGTAGAGCGGGGCTCTGACAGATCCGTCCTGGCTCAGTGGGGATCAAAGGACCTGCTGAGCAAAGCGTAGCACGCACATGGACATGGCTGTGTGGAACCGGCCTTATTGTAGAAGAGACTGCACTTATTCAGAGAGGAGATCTAAGGCAGATGTCATTAAAAATTGATGGTTCTTACCGGAGAGCATGCACAGTGGGGTAGCTTTACTAAAACTGGAGAGTACAGAATCTGGTGCAGCTATACATGGTAGCCAATCAGTGCTCCGTGCTCCAAACTGTAGATAAAGTGTGCTTAATACAGCATGCTGTGAAGAGTGCCACACTCCCCTCTTATATCCCCACTCACCAGAGAGAATGGACCCTCAGCTTTGCAGTCTGGAGGTCAAACACGCTTGTTTCTGATTTGGGGTAATGTATGGAGCTCCTATAATTACTGCTCAGGGTTCACAATAAACGATCCACCATACTCAATAAAAGAGCCGTACATAGTGAAGTACTGTTAAAAGGCTTTAATTGCGCAAAAAAGTAGAAAACTTACAGCATTATAGATAAAACCAGGCATTAACGACCACAAATGAATTCTCATTCTCATGGATAGGCAGGAAGTTGAGTGAGGGTAAGATAGCCCCCGCTCAGTTCTATGCCTTTGGATGACTAGAACAAGCTCCAACGTCACTTCTGGTTCTCAAGCTTCAAAAAAAAAAAAAATGAGAGATTTGGGGTCTTTTTGATCTCTCAAAAAAAAATAAAAAAAATAAAAAATAAAAAGGGAAGAAGAAAGAAAGAAGAAGAAAGAAGAACCTGGCATGCTTACTTATATTACAAGGGATGTTTACATTCCTTGTAATAGAAAAAAAAGGGATTAAAAAATATAAAAATACAAGGGTCAGTGTAAAAATAAAATAAATAGAAAAAAAAAAATGTAAAGCCCCCCATCCCTCCACGCTCCTGCGCAGAAGCAAACGCATACGTAAGGCGTGCCTGCATACGTAAATGCTATTCAAACTACACGTGAGTTATCACTGCGATCATTAGAGCGAGTGCAATAATTCTAGGACTAAACCTCCTCTAACTCTAAACAAGTGTTTCTCAACTCCAGTCCTCAAGGTGCAACAGGTCATGTTTTCAGGCTCTACATTATTTTGCACAGGTGATTTGATCACTTTCATTGCCTTAGTAATTACCACAGTTGTTTCATCTGAGGGAAATCCTGAAAAAATGGCCTGTTGGTGCACCACGAGTACTGGAGTTGAGAAACACTGCTGTAAACAAATAACCTGTAAAAATTTTTAAAGTGTCACCTGAGATTTTTAAGTACCGTAGTTTATTGCCATTCCACGAGCGTGCACAAAGTTAAAGTATGACTGTTAGGTACCTATTTACTCAATGTAACATCGTCTAACATTATACGAAAAAAAATTGAGCTAACTTTAATGTTTTGTTTTTAAAGTGTATTTTTTTATATATATTGCGTTGGAAAGACCGCCGCGCAGATACAGTTTGACAAAAATTATTGCAGCGATTGCCATTTTATTCTCTAGGGTCTCTGCTTAAAAAAAATGTTCAATTTGGACCTTTCCCGCCTCACAGTTTGGCCTATAATGTGCTGTGTGGTCCTAGGGCTTATTCAGCTAAGCAGTGTGCAATGGAAAGGGTACTGTGTTTAGCGGCAGAAGAACTCAATGCTATGGTTGCATACATATGGGCCAGTCTGGTGCCGCTCTGCATAGAAACCAATCAGCTTCCAGGTTCACTTGCTGACCAGGCCTTTTTTGGAACTTTTTGTTTACAAGTTTAAACAATTATATTTTAGAAAATTACTTAGAACCTCTACAATCTGCT
>BLSH010031449.1:700106-718624 GCA_018402905.1 Glandirana rugosa | reverse complement strand
TTTTTATACAGTGAACTTAGAGGGGCCACTACAGAAATCTATGAAAAGGCGAAGCCTCGTCTACAATGGGGCTCCTCTACATTCACTGTTTGAAGAGGAAAGGACTAAGAGGGGTCCCACTATGAACTTAGAGGGGCCCTCCACTCTATGAAGAGTAGAGGGCTCAGACATCTACACCAGGGCCCCAATGAGCTCAGTGCATGAAGAAGAAAGGACTAAGAGGGACCCTCCATTACATAACTCTATGAAGAGGAGAGGACTCAACCCTCTACACTGGGGCCCCTATGAGCTCAGTGTATGAAGAGGAAAGGAGTAAGAGGGGCCCTCCACTACAGAACTCTATGAAGAGGAGAGGACTCATACCTCTACACTGGGGCCCCTATGAGCTCAGTGTATGAAGAGGAAAGGACTAAGAGGGGCCCTCCACTACATAACTCTATGAAGAGGAGAGGACTCATAGCTCTACACTGGGGCCCCTATGAGCTCAGTGTATGAAGAAGAAAGGACTAAGAGGGACCCTCCACTACATAACTCTATGAAGAGGAGAGGACTCATACCTCTACACTGGGGCCCCTATGAGCTCAGTGTATGAAGAAGAAAGGACTAAGAGGGACCCTCCACTACATAACTCTATGAAGAGGAGAGGACTCATACCTCTACACTGGGGCCCCTATGAGCTCAGTGTATGAAGAGGAAAGGACTAAGAGGGGCCCTCCAATACAGAACTCTATGAAGAGGAGAGGACTCAAACCTTTACACTGGGGCCCTATGAGCTCAGTGTATGAAGAGGAAAGGACTAAGAGGGGCCCTCCAATACAGAACTCTATGAAGAGGAGGGGACTCATAGCTCTACACTGGGGCCCCTATGAGCTCAGTGTATGAAGAAGAAAGGAGTAAGAGGGGCCCCCCACTACAGAACTCTATGGAGAGGACTCATACCTCTACACTGGGGCCCCTATGAGCTCAGTGTATGAAGAAGAAAGGAGTAAGAGGGGCCCCACTGTAGAAATGTTAGCAGCCTCCTTTTCATACAGTGAACTTAGAGGGGCCTCCACTACAGAATTGTATGAAGAGGACTTAGATGTTTACAGTGGGCCCCTATGCGTTAAGAATTCTGAGCTCCTTCTCCCACTACAGAAGTAGTTTGGATACGCCGCCCCCCATAGATATGGCGTGAAGTGTGTAGAGCGCCCCCTGTGTACAAAGGAAGAAGTTTGTAAGTTGCCCCCTCAGGTGGTCATGTGACAGTCCAGGTGTGCCCCCCAGGCCCCAGTCTCTGCACTCACCCATGCTGCTGCCCCGGTGCAGGCAGTTCCCTCTCCGGTGGCCTATCACTTAGCCTTGTCGGTACCCTGAGCCCATCCACTCCGCCAGGCGGCCACTCCCGCACTTCCCGCACACAGTGCTGACAAGCCGCCGCCAGCAGCGCAGCCTAACCTTCCACGAAGCCTACAACGCCAGCTCGGAGCTCCTCAGAAGTCACGTGCCCCCGCTCTGGCCAATCAGCGCGCTCCTCCCTTGTCCCAGCTCGATTCCTGTTTTTTTTTTTTTTTTTTCCTGGAGGGAGACTCCGGCGGCTTGCCGCTGTTACCAGGTGTAGTGACGTCACCCCCGCTGCCCCGCCTGGAGGACGGGAGACTCCCTGAAGCTGCCTGTAGCGGCGTGCTGACGTTACGGCTCTCACAAGGCTCCATCATGATGGGACCCGGGGAACACCACAAATGTTTCGCCTTCTCACACATCCGCTGTAGATCCGTTTCAGAGACTGGCACTTTTTTTACGTTTCAGTTGTGAAAATAAAAGATAAAACATATTTTGTTTGCTGTGGAGTTTTTTCTAACTACATATAGACGGGCACAGGGACGAGAAAAGATATCAACCAATCACAGCCCAGCGTGTATTGCGTCACACTGTGGTTGCCATGGCGACCTGCCGAGGCCAGGTATGCAGTGAGCGACCGTAGAGGCAGCAGTCTAGCCAGTGCAGCGATAGTGGACGCATCGTTTGTCTAGCGCTCTGTGCACTACTGCTGTATATTTATCATAAATTCTTATAAAACGTATTATTATCAATCACAATGACGTGGGGACAGAAAATAAGGAACAGAATGCATCCGTACATGAGGAGGGAGAAGGTTTCTCCAAAAAAACTCCAAAAGGGACCTTCTGCACCGGGGACGGAGCAGCTCATTGTAGCAATACCTGAGCATAAGGTGGAAACACCCCAACAATACCCCCAAAAGGGGAATAGGCTGCCAGGCAGCAATCAGAGGAACTCCAATGAGAGGAAGAATTCAGCAGATGTAAAGAGTTCCAAAGAGGACAACAAGATAAGGGTACAGAAATGTAGGGGTAATGATCAAGGGTTCAACCAACCTGCTGCTGACCAGCAAAGGCCAGCAAAGATGGCAAGATTTGATGACAGCATAAGGGGAAATATGCATAGGGGAGGTTGGGATCAGGGATTCATCATACCTGCTGCTGACCAGCAAAGGCCAGCAAAGATGGCAAGATTTGATGACAGCATAAGGGGAAATACGCGTAGGGGAGGTGAGGATCAAGGATTCATCATACCTGCTGCTGACCAGCAAAGGCCAGCAAAGATGGGAAGATTTGATGATAGCATAAGAGGAAAAAAGCGTAGGGCAGGTGAGGAGCAGGGATTCATCATACCTGCTGCTGACCAGCAAAGGCCAGCAAAGATGGCAAGATTTGATGACAGCATAAGGGGAAAAAAGCGTAAGGGAGGTGAGGATCAGGGATTCATCATACCTGCTGCTGACCAGCAAAGGCCAGCAAAGATGGCAAGATTTGATGACAGCATAAGGGGAAAAAAGCGTAGGGGAGGTGAGGATCAGGGATTCATCATACCTGCTGCTGACCAGCAAAGGCCAGCAAAGATGGGAAGATTTGAGGACAAAGTGGACAACAACATGAAGAGGGCAAGGGCATGTAGCAGAGATGATGAACAGGGATTCAACCAACCTGCTGATGGAGAAAGGCCAACTGTAGAGGCAAGATATAATGTTCAACAGAGCGGGGCCAAAACTGCCCAGGACTCCATGCAAGCCCCACCATTGCCCAAGTGGAAAGGGAAATGGGAAAAGAAAAAATGCAATACCGTACATCCATACAAGAGGAGAGACTGTAGGAAAAGTGATGAGCAGGGATTCAACCAACCTGCTGATAGAGAAAGGCCAGCTAAAGAAGCAAAATCTGATGCTCTACAAAGCACAGCCAAAACTGCCCAGGACTCCATGCAAGCCCCACTATTGCCCAAGTGGAAAGGGAAATGGGAAAAGAAAAGATGCAATACCGTACATCCATACAAGAGGAGAGACTGTGGAAAAAGTGATGAGCGGGGATTCAACCAACCTGCTGATAGAGAAAGGCCAGCTAAAGAAGCAAAATCTGATGCTCTACAAAGCACGGCCAAAACTGCCCAGGACACCATGCAAGCCCCACTATTGCCCAAGTGGAAAGGGAAATGGGAAAAGAAAAGATGCGATACCGTACATCCATACAAGAGGAGAGGCTGTGGAAAAAGTGATGAGCGGGGATTCAACCAACCTGCTGATAGAGAAAGGGCAGCTAAAGAAGCAAAATCGGATGCTCTACAAAGCACGGCCAAAACTGCCCAGGACACCATGCAAGCCCCACTATTGCCCAAGTGGAAAGGGAAATGGGAAAAGAAAAGATGCGATACCGTACATCCATACAAGAGGAGAGGCTATGGAAAAAGTGATGAGCGGGGATTCAACCAACCTGCTGATAGAGAAAGGCCAGCTAAAGAAGCAAAATCGGATGCTCTACAAAGCACGGCCAAAACTGCCCAGGACACCATGCAAGCCCCACTATTGCCCAAGTGGAAAGGGAAATGGGAAAAGAAAAGATGCGATACCGTACATCCATACAAGAGGAGAGGCTGTGGAAGAAGTGATGAGCGGGGATTCAACCAACCTGCTGAAAGAGAAAGGCCAGCTAAAGAAGCAAAATCGGATGCTCTACAAAGCACGGCCAAAACTGCCCAGGACACCATGCAAGCCCCACCATTGCCCAAGTGTGAAGGGAAATGGGAAAAGAAAACATGTGATACCGTACATCCATGCATGAGGAGAGGCTGTAGGAAAGGTGATGAGCAGGGATTCAACCAACCTGCTGATGGAGAAAGGCCAGCTAAAGAAGAAAAATCTGATGCTCTACAAAGGGGGGCCAAAATTGCACAGGATTCCATGCAAGCCCCATTATTGCCTAGGTGGATAGGGAAATGTGAAAAGAAAAAATGCGATACTGTACATCCATACATGAGGAGAGGCTGTAGGAAAGGTGATGAACAGGGATTCAACCAACCTGCTGATGGAGCAAGGCCAGCTAAAGAAGAAAAATCGGATGCTCCACAAAGGGGGGCCAAAACTGCCCAGGACTCCATGCAAGCCCCATTACTGCCTAGGTGGATAGGGAAATGTGAAAAGAAAAAATGCGATACCGTACATCCATACATGAGGCGAGGCTGTAGGAAAGGTGATGAACAGGGATTCAACCAACCTGCTGATGGAGCAAGGCCAGCTAAAGAAACCATACATCCATACAAAATGAGAGAGGTTTCTCAAAAAAACATCCAAGAGGGAACTTCTGTGGAGGATATGGTTAGGCCCACTGAATCACCTATTGGGTTAAAGGTGGAGATACCACAACAATGCTCCAAAAATTATGAACAGGGATTTCACCAAGCTGCTGATGAAGAAAGGCCAGACCAGAATGAAATAGTTCATACTGTAAAAGGTTGGGCCAAAATGATCGCTAACTTTTTATATGTCTCATTATGGCCCCAGAGGAATAGCAAGATCACTCCAGATGATAATGGTAAGAATAATGACAGCAATTGCATAGAATTTAACACAATTTTTACAATTTTAGATATACTGCCCAGGGATGAAAACTAGAGTTAGGCCAATGCAGCAGTGATTTGCAATACCTGCTGTCTATTATGATTAAGGCCCTTAGATTGTGTTTTCTATTAGAAAACAGCAACAGCCTGAGTAGAGAAGCCTGGCCAGCAGCTGCAGAGAGCTTTAGAAAATGGAATGTTATTTTCACTTCTCAAGCATAAAAACAACTGCCCTCCCCAAAGAGTTTGGGCGAGCTGTAGCTATAACTTATGTAGACAGGTCTGTCCTCTTTTATTGGATCAGGCATATGACTGTGTTTGAACACCCCAGCAGTACGGCCTGATATGATGACATTCCTTTACCCCTTTTGCTGCTAGTACAATTTTCCCACTTTCAAATATGTAGAAGCAATTGGGCTGCTTTAAAGCCACCCAAGTTTTCTTCTACAATATGCAGAAAATCTGGCAGAATTATTAAAAAAAAAAAAAAAAAAAAAAAAAAATTAAGCTTTTACTGAGAGATTCTATTGAACCTTGAACTCCTTTTGACCCTTCAATTTCTTTTGGGAGTTGTAAACAGGAATGTCTCTTTTCCATCATTATACGTATAGTGTTTTGTAAAGTATGTATTCTATTGCTGTAAGCTAATGACGTCACGATTCTCTTTATCTAGCAGCTAGTGAAATACTCCAAGAGATAGTCATTGAAGAGTCAAGCAAGGCAGTTGTCAAGGAAGCAAGCAAGGCAGTTAGCAAGGAAGCATGCAAGGCAGTTAGCAAGGAAGCATGCAAGGCAGTTGTCAAGGAAGCAAGCAAGGCAGTTAGCAAGGAAGCATGCAAGGTAGTTGTCAAGGAAGCAAGCGAGGTAGTCGTCAAGGAAGCAAGCGAGGTAGTCAACGAGGTAGTCAGCGATGTGCTTTGCACCTACGTGGGAACCAGCTTTAGCCTTGACAACTTCATCTTTCACAAAATTCTTGGTCAAGGAGGTTTCGGAAGAGTAAGTAATCAACAATTTATGAAAAGCAGGATTTATAAACTGTTTATCTGTCAATATATTTTCACAAAGATTTGAGCACCTTCAAAACCTCTTAAAATGCCAAAAGCCTGCTGAGTTCATGGTCTGTAGACAGCTAAAGCCGGCCATAGATGGCTGAAATCTTGGCCGGTTCCTGTTGAACCAGCCGAGATTTGAACCATCAATGGGCAGGCTGATTGTACCCAAGTTGATCCATCGATTGTACCCAGGTTGATCCATCGATGGACTTAAAGAGAAGCTCTAGTCTCCCACCAAAAAATATAAAAGTCAGCAGCTACAAATGCTGCATCTTACTGTTCTTCAATTGACTTTGGGTCCAGGCGCCAGCATCTTAACTAAGGGAAACCGACAGTGAAGCCTTGCGGCTTCACAGACAGCTTCCAACTGCGCATGTGCTTTGTAAATGGTCCCACGGTCTTCTGGCACCTGTGATGTGTCCCAGAAGGCTGCAGGGGGGGGTGTGAACTTCCACTCAGATCGTCATAGTGATCTGACTGGAAGTGGAGAAGCGGGTGCCTGTCAAAATTAGGTACCCCCCCCCCCAAAAAAAAAATAAGGTGTCAAACTTAAAGGAGGAGGAGGAGGAAGAGTGGAACATCCCCTTTTGGGTGAAGTTTCTGCTTTAAGTACAACCAGCAGGAAGGATTTTTACACACAATCATTGCCAGGGGCTATAGCTGCTTAGCAATAAGCACTGTGCTCTCCTGGCAGGGATAGCTCCCCACATACCCCCGCCAGGAGAATGCAATAGCTCCACCAGAGAGAAATTCCCCCATGAACACTGGCTGTGTTGATGGGAAAATCAAGCAATTTTATTTCCTGCAACCAAAAATCGCATCATCTATGCCCTGCCTAAGACTAACAATTGTAGCCAGGCTGGGGGTTGCTGCTGGTGACCCAGAACCTGGTGCTGAATTAGCTCTAATCTTTTGTTTCCTGTGTTTTCTTTAGGTCGCCCTGGCATCTCATCCTGCCACAGACCAGAAATTGGCAGTCAAGGTGGTAAAGAAGAGGATATTATTAAGTCTAGATCCTCAAAGTGTGCTTCTTGAGAGACAAATACTAGAAAAAGTTGGAGAAAGTTACTTTTGCACACACGCCTATGGAACCTTCCAAACAGAAGTAAGTGTAACATTCCTATCAATCACTCATCAAATCACATCCTTATTATCTAATCAGGCTCCAAGTCCAGCACAGGCCACAAAACAAATCCCAAAACCAAAAAAAATTAGGGATGGTCCAGCTTCACATAGGCTCGCGCATGAGAGAATTATGGCGACTGCCATTGTAGAATGTTGGGAATTCTGGTTCTCTCCCTTGCTCTTACTTTGGCTTTACTGTCACTGACTTGGATCAGGTATAGCCACTGTACTTCTCTTATGACAGAGTCATTGTAATGGCAGCCTGGTAGAACTGATAACGCTATACATAGACAGCAACTATTTTTTTTCTTAGTTCTCATAAAAATTTGGCTATGTCTGTATGGATGCTGCATGCAGAAAGGCATACAGATTGTGAAAAGTACTAATTGATCCTGCCTGAAATCCAGTACTGTCTTGCGTTATCATAAGCAGTTTTATCAGCCCTGCTCAGTATTCCTCTGTGTACTACAAAACAGCTCCCCATATGTTATAGAGATGAGGATGGGGACTAATGTTCCGTAGTTCTAACATACTTATTGTCCTAGGGTGACACCATATATACAAAAAAGTAAGTGAATGTTGTCACCCTAGGACAGGAATTGTATTAGTGACAGAATAAGAATGAAAAAATACAGAAAAAATGCTGGAAAAAAATGAATGTAGATATCACATCTGAGTACTGGTAAACTGCAATATATTACATTTTTATTCTTGGGTTTGAATATACAGTACTTTAAACTTCTGAATTGTCTGTCAGCTCCAGACATCCCCGTATTTCTGCTTTTCTTCCAAAATACAAACTTCACATCCACTTTACCTTGCTGGTTTGGTGCTTAATACATATCTTATTCACTTTACCTTTTTCAACCTGTATATTTTTCTGTTTTTTACAGGAAGATCTCTTCTTCGTTATGGAGTACATGAGAGGAGGAGAACTATACGACCTGATCAAGTCTTCTTCTCCATTATCAACTGCTACAATAAGGTAAGGCTCACAAAGATACGGTCTAAGTCAGGGGTAGGCAACCTGGGGCCCTCCAGCTGTTGCAGAACTACAAGTCCCATCATGCCTCTGGGAGTAATTGTAACTGCCAGCCTTGCAATGCCTCATGGGAAATGTAGTTCCACAACAGCTGGAGGGCTACTGGTTGCCTACCCCTGGTCTAAGTGAAGGGTGGGGGTTAGCAGTCATGATGAAGAATTTATGTAAATACAGTAATAATATAATAAATCTTAAAGCGGAGCTCCACCAAAAAGTGACACATTTGGCATCTTTCGGGGGGGGGGGAGGGGAGCGGCGAGGTTCGTCAGGCCACTACAAGATAACGTCATAGTGTGCTAGCATCCACCACACGCTAGCACATTATGACAGACTTACCTTAAAACATAGGCCTCCAGTGGCGCACTGTCACTGCTGCCGGGGCTTCCATCTTTACCTGGTTTTCCTACTGCGTTTGCGGGCTTCAGCCATATGAATGGTCAAGCTGTGGTGACGTCACTCCCACACGTGCGTAGGGGGAGTCATGGCCACGGCACAGAGCTCTGAATGGACAGCACTGTCTATTCAGAGTGCAATGTGCATGCACAGATGGTGTCACTGGCTGCTACTAAAGTACATTTCTCTGAAACGGTGTGCGTTTAGGAGATATTTACTGTATCTACAGGTAAGCCTTATTATAGGCTTACCTGTAAGTATAAATCAAAAAGCAGACTTTACTACCACTTTAAATGATTTAACATTTTTAAATTCACTATGAAAGTATTAGGATTACATTTTATAAAGCACAATGTAGCAAGAAAGGAAGCTCAAAGGCTAATTAGTTCAGCTCCTGAGCTTAAAGGAGCTGTAAACCATCATGGTTTTTCACTTTAATGCATCCTATGCATTAAGGTGAGAAACCTTCTGTACTGCAGCTGCCCCCCAGAGCCCCCCTTCTTCTTACCTGAGCCCGATCGCTCCAGCGACAAGCATGCGCACAGCAGCTCCAGCCACTGTCTCCGTCCTCATTGGATAGATTGATGGCAGCAGGAGCCATTGGCTCCTGCTGTTGTCAATCAAGTCCAGTGACACGGGAGCCGGGGAGTGAGGCCGAGTCCTGCTGTCTGTGACAATGCAGCAGCAGGACTCGGGAGTGCACACGCATGGATACCCCCATGGAATGCAGCTCTCCGTGGGAGGATTGGGGTCACTCTGTGCAAAGCCCTTGCAACAGTGCCTATCATTTTCAGAGTAATACATTCCTTCCTATGACTTGCACGGTTTGGAACAAATCATTTATTAATCATTTATTTACTTATTCTGCTAGATGTGTGATATTAATAGACCTTTTCTCTTTTTTTACAGATTTATTGCTGCCGAAATTCTCTGTGCTCTGCAATATCTGCACAACAAAGGCATTGTTCACAGGTAAGTGTTTCCTTCATGATTTTACTTCAATATCTGAGGAAGCCTCACTTCCCCATTCTGCATACATTTTAATTAAATATAACATCAAGCTAAGAATCTCTCTCATTATAAATGCAGTCATTTAAGATGTCCCCTTCTAATATGGCTCCCCGTTCCATTCAGCAGCCCCACAAAACCAGCCACAGGTGTAAAGATTGCTCTGGGCCCCATCAATCCTCATAAACCAATAGAAGAAACAATATTGAGGCACATTCCACCAATCCGCAATGTGTCTACAACTTTATTTAAGACATGTGGATAGAAACGCTCCCCAGGCAGTCTCATTCTAATATGTATCGCCCCCTATTGGACTTAATAATGCCCCACTAGAAGGGCAAAATGTGACAGCCCAGTAATATGAAAATAATCCTACCCCCCCACAGTGCCTACAGCTTATAAAGCTTCATTTTACATTAAAATACTGCCACTATATACCTTTTTGGCTGATCTGTATACCATGGTCACATGATAAACTGCAGGGTCTGCCCAGAGCTGTGTGTTCAGGTAGGAGGAGATTTCCACTACAGCCTGTATATGATGTTAATATCATGCGACCTGGCTAGCTCTGACAACTAGGAAATGTTCTCTCCAGCAATACAGCAATAGAGAACAAACTGAGCATGTGCAGCTTTAATACCCTGACTATGTATTATCTGGCCTTGCCAAGAGTGACCTTGCAGGAGGTGGAGGATCTGTCTATATAGGATCAAACAGCCTTTTTACACAATGCAGAGGATTAACCCCTTAAGTTCCACAGTGAGTATGACAAGCATGCTATGCTGCACATACAGACTGATTTTACTGTTGTGGGTTTAGTAACACTTTAAAGCATTGCAGAAAGACAGAATGGGACTTGACATTGTTTCTTCAACTGCAGTAAGCTGGAAACTGAGCTCATGAGATTCATGCTGAGATTCTTAAAGTGGTGCAGAAAGTTAGTAGGTGATCTAACCCATTGGCACCCATCTAAAACTGACCTATTAGTATTGGGTGAACTTTGGTTTTAAACATTTGATGTGTAAATATAACTTTCTCTTTTATTTTACAGAGACTTGAAACCCCAGAACATTCTGCTCGACGGTTACGGCCATGTAAAAATCGCAGACTTTGGCCTTTCTAAAGTCGATGTGTTTGGATCCCAAAAGATGTATAGTGGTGCTGGCACTCCAGCCTATATGGCCCCAGAGGTAAGTAGACACCACCCTTCTTTTTCCCCTTTACCACTTCCATCTTTATATTATTATGTTTATCTGCCATATCATTAGAATGAAAGAACAAGAATTTTGGAGATGAGGGAAGGAGGGTCACAATGATTGTGACAAGAAGCCTAAAAAACAACAGGGGCCACACTGTGACCTGTCATTCCTACTTCCTATATTTTATCTATTATTACTGCTCTGTGTATGGCTGATTGTGTGCTTTATTTCATAGTTACCCTTACTCTCTGTTTTATCAGGTTTGCCAAAGAAAACCCTACGATGCTATGGTCGACTATTATTCCCTTGGTGTCATCCTGTTCCAAATGGCCACAGGAGCAGGTCCAGAATCAGTCACATTCAGGAACCAATTCTATCGAAGGAATATTGATCCTGACCTTCGAGGCGTCATTGAGCGAGTAAGTATAGATAGTCTAGAATTAGAATTATCCAAGAGCTATAGGTCCTTAATGTTGTTTATGTAAAAAGGCTCTTCTGCATTGAAGAGGTAAGCTTGCAGAAAGATCTCTAGCATCTAGTACATTACCAGATCCTTTATGTCGGGAACCCGGTCCCTCACTGTGCTCTGTGATTCCTTTCACCAGCCCCCCACATCATTACTATGTGCTGTAGTGATAAAGGGGGTCAGAGTAAAACTGGCCATACAATGTTATCTTATTTTTGTTCAGGCAGGCGAGGTGGATGGAGGAATTTCTTTCTGCCAGGCCATACTATTCCGACAACTATACCCACAGCTTATATCCTTCCAGCAGACATATATTATTTTGAAATAACACTAACATTCAAATATGACATTCTGAGAATTTTTTTTTGTTAGAAACAGCAGACACTTAACTGGCTGATTCATTTACTGTTAGTAACAATTTACTGTATACTAATTCTCATGTCTTTTCTGTTACAGCTTCTTACAAAGTGTCCAAAATGGCGCAGGAAGGCAGTCCAAAGATTGCGAGAGCACCACTTCTTCAGCCTGATTGACTGGAATGAGCTGGAGGCAGGATTGGCCACCCCACCATTTCAGATGCCAAAAGTAAGTAAGAAATTTTGGTTCCACACCTGAAAGCGGTAGTAAACCACAAAAAAAAATTTTTAAAAATCAGGCCCCCCACAGGATAACGTCACCACATGCTCGCACATTATGACAGACTCACCTTACATTTCCTTTAAACATAGGCCTCCAGTGGCGCACTGTCACCGCTGCCGGGGCTTCCATTTTCACCTGGTCTTCCTACTGCGTTTGCGGGTTTCAGCCATTTGAATGGTCAAGCTGTGGTGACGTCACTCCCACACGTGCGTAGGGGGAGTCATGGCCACAGCACAGAGCTCTGAATGGACAGCATTGTCTATTCGGAGCGCAATGTGCATGCACTGATGGTGTCACTGACTGCTACTAAAGTACATTTCTCCAAAACGGTGCGCGTTTAGGAGATATTTACTGTATCTACAGGTAAGCCTTATTATAGGCTTACCTGTAAGTATAAATCAAAAAGCAGACTTTACTACCACTTTAAATGATTTAGCATTTTTAAATTCACTATGAAAGTATTAGGATTACATTTTATAAAGCACAATGTAGCAAGAACGGAAGCTCAAAGGCTAATTAGTTCAGCTCCTGAGCTTAAAGGAGCTGTAAACCATCATGGTTTTTCACTTTAATGCATTCTATGCATTAAGGTGAAAAACCTTCTGTACTGCAGCTGCCCCCCCCCCAGAGCCCCCCTTCTTCTTACCTGAGCCCGATGGTTCCAGCGACAAGCACGCACACAGCAGCTCCAGCCACTCCAGCCGCTGTCTCCGTCCTCATTGGATAGATTAATAGCAGCAGGAGCCATTGGCTCCTGCTGTTGTCAATCAAGTCCAGTGACACGGGAGCCGGGGGGTGAGGCCGGGTCCTGATGTCTGTGACAATGCAGCAGCAGGACTCGGGAGTCCACACGCGCAGGTGCCCCCATGGAATGCAGCTCTCCGTGGGGGCACTTGATGAAGAGGAAGAGCACTGTCGGGGACCCCAAAAAAGGAGGATTGGGGTCGCTGTGTGCAAAACCCTTGCACAATGCATGTAAGTATGACTTACTTGTTATTAAAAAAAAAAAAAAAACGAACCTTTACAATCACTTTAACACCGGACCGCTAAAGCTGTCCGGGATCCAAAAGAACTAAAGAGCCTTAATGCAATTTTAAAACAGCCCTGGGACAAATAGCCAATGTTTCAGTACTATTTTAAAAAAGCACCAGAGATTCAAGTGGGTAAAAACAAAAATGTAACACTTGCGTCCCACTACAATTTATTTTTATAAATGTCATTTTAAGTTTATAGAAGAACCAAGATATCATTTATCATAGTAACATTATGTAGTGGTGTTACACATGAAAATGCATCTCCTGGTTGGTATGTCCTGTATTGAATGATAGGTCTGATTTATGTATTTTCTCATTGCAGTGCCCAGAAATAGACATGAATGAGCAAATTAAAGTGGATAACCTCATTCAACCACCCAAAAGGAAACTGAGGAAAATACCACCAAATCAGCAGAAATTGTTTAAGGACTTTGACTTCACAAGCACAAAATGGAGAAGAATGCTGTACCGGCCATGAAAGAACGAGGACTCATTCATACTATCTGCAGTGAGATCTTCAGCACAGATCTGGGGGGCTCTAATGTTGAGATCACTAATGCAGGGGTCGACGAGGAGTCACTGATTTGGGAAATCCTGATGTGGGCCTCAGTGATATGGGATTCTATAACCCAGAAGGAAATTGAGGAAAATACCACCAAAGCAGCAGGAACTGTTTAAGGACTTTGACTTCACAAGCACAAAATGGAGAATAATGCTGTACCAGCCATGAAAGAATGAGGACTCATTCATACCATCTGCATTGAGATCTTCAACACAGATCTGGGGGGCTCTGATGTTGAGATCACTAATGCAGGGGTTTGATGAGGAGTCACTGATGTGGGTACTCTGATGTGTGAGGCTCTGATGTGGGGATCACTAATATGAGGGACTCTGGTGTGGGGGTCTCTGATGAGGAGTCATTGATTTGGGGGCTATGATGTGGGGGGTCATTAATGTGGGGTCTGTGATGAGGAGTCATTGATGTGGGGAGTTGGATGTGTAGGACTCTGATGTGGAGACAATGATGAGGAGTCACTGATGTGGGGGCTCTTATGAAGGGGTCATTGATATGGGGTCTGTTATGTAGGGGACTCATTGAGGAAAATACCACCAAAGCAGCAGAAATTGTTTAAGGACTTTGACTTCACAAGCACAAAGTAGAGAAGGATGCTGTACCAGCCATGAAATAATTCATACCTGCATTGAGATCTTCAGCACAGATCTGGGGGGCTCTGATGTTGAGATCACTAATGCAGGGGTCTGATGAGGAGTCACTGATGTGGGTACTCTGATGTGTGAGGCTCTGATGTGGGGATCACTGATATGAGGAACTGTGATGTGGGGCACTATGATGTAGGGGACTCTGATGAGGAGTCCCTGATTTGGGGGCTCTGATGTGGGGGTCACTGATGTGGAGTCACTGATGTGGGGTCTCTGATGAGGAGCCACTGATGTGGGGTCTCTGATATGTGGGGAACTGATGTGGGGGACTCTGATGTTAGAGTCTCTGATAAGGAGTCAATGGTTTGGGGCTCTGATGTGGGGACTCTAATTTTCTCTTAAGAAGAGGAGATAAAGGAGGGGATATGATCAACATGTATAAATACATAAGTGGCCCATATAGTGAACTTGGTGTTGAGTTATTCATCTTAAGGTCATCACAGAAGACAATGGGGACTCTTTACGCCTAGAGGAAAATAGATTTCCTCTCCAAATATGGTAAGGTTTCTTCACAGTAAGAGCTGTGAACATGTGGAATAGACTCCCTCCAGAGGTGGTTTTGGTCAGGTCAATAGATTGCTTTAGGAAAGGTCTGGATTCTTTCCTAAATGTACATAATATAACTGGATGCTAACATTTATAAGTAAAGTTCATCCAGGGAAAATCCGATTGCCTTTCGGGGGATCAGGAAGGAATTTTTTCCCCTGCTGTAGCAAATTGGCTTATGCTTTGCTGGGGTTTTTCGCCTTCCTCTGGATCAACTGTGGGTATAAGAGTGTGTACATGGGATTGTATGATCCCACAGGCCTGTAGAGCCCATAGTGCCCTTCCTGATGTGCTTACAAATCCTGATTGGCAGCCCACAGATTCTGCAGCGCCTGTACTTCCCCTAATCACCGCCACACCTATAATTCAGGTGGAAACAGAAAATTTAACTCCCCTTGGTTTTTTTTTAAGCTGTTTTTCACAGAAGATCTGTAAAGATTTATTGTGGACCAAAGCAATTTATTGCAGCAAACCCAAATTCAAACCTTGCCAGACAATTCTCATTGAAATGCATCTCGGTTTCTGAATTCAGGAATTTTGTAGGCCTAACGCTTAACATGGGCATTACTAAAAATAATTAGTCGTGGATATATTGGTCCACAGACCCAATTCATCATATCCCGTGTTCTCTGCTGCTACGACCAATGGTAGATATGAGAATATAATAATAATAATAATAATAATAATGCAATTTATACATTTCAATTACAATGAGCTCTGTCGTCCTCGGCGTGACCCTAGATATAATCGGCTCTTCAAAATTCCGCCCCTCATAAATCTTTTTCACCAAAAATGTGCAGACATATATATGTCCCAACAAGCTGTCTGTGTAGATGAGTCCCTTATGAATTTTTCTGGCTGCCTTGCTTTCAAACTGTTTCTCCCCAGCAAGCGTGCCAGATATGGGGTCAAAATGTATAAGCTCTGTGAGAGGGCAACAGGCTATACATGTGATTTCCAGATTAACGAGGAAAAAGATAGTCATGTGGAGCCCCCAAACTGCCCAGACTACATAGGGAGCAGTGGCAAGATTGTTCGGGACTTGGTGTCTCCCTTGTTCTGTAAAAGGTACCATTTGTATGTGGACAACTTTTATACAAGCGTGCCACTTTTTAGACACCTTTTTGAATTAGAAATTGGCTCATGTTGCACTGTGTGACTTTGTCATAGGGGCTTGTAAATACCCCACTTAGACGAAGGAGAGAGCCTGTTTGAGGAGTAATGAATTGCTTGCAGTGAAGTGGAAGGACAAATGGAAGGTTTTTATTCTGTCTTCCATTCACGCAGATACGACAGTCCAAATTGCAATGGAGAATGGTGTTGTTGAGAAGCCCTTTTGTGTCCACGACTACAACCTTAACATGGGAGGGGTGGACTTCAACAACCAGATGATGACACTATACTTCATTTCCTGTAAAGCCAGACACTGGTACAAGAAAGTGTCTGTATACTTATTTCAATTGGCTCTGTTCAATGCTTATGTACTATACAAAGCGCCAGTAAGAAGTGGATCCTTCCTAAAATTTCATGAAGAGATCATCGCAGCCCTTTTATATCCAGAAGGTGCTGTGGCCCGAACTCCCAATCCAGATGCAGTGAGCTGGCTGCATGAGAGGCATTTTCTGGATGCCTTCATGGTACCCTGACCTAAAACTCACCCCAAAAAAATATGTTGTGTCTGTAGCAGACACAGAATAAGAAGAGACACCCGCTTTTTTTGTCCCTCCAGTCCCAGCCAACCTATTCTCTGCCTCAAGGACTGCTTCTGTCGCTACCAGACACTAGTGGAGTATTTGTATAGGGTACAGCACAGCACAGTCTAGTACACACATTCACACAGGGCTTCGAAAGATGTTAGATAGTCATTACATTTTGAGAGACCCTATCCTGGAAAGTTTACCGTTTTTTAGAGTTACAAAAAAGTTACAAAAAAAGTTTAAAAAAACCCATAAAAAATAAAAAAATAATAAAAAACCAAAAAAAGTTGTTGTTTTATTGAGTTAATGTATTATTGTTACTGTGTCTTATTGTTAACCGTTGTTTGCTGTGCAAGAACACCATTCAACTGCAGCCCTGATCTGTTTATTCTGAGAGCAACAGGGTTTGCTTTCAGAATACATACATCAGTAATTGCAGTGCTGTAGGAGTAGATTTCTCAGTAAGAAAAAAAGAACGTATATGCCGAAGCATGAGGGCTGGGGTGGTCAGTGGGTGAATCTACCCTATGCTTTGGCATATCATTTTTTTTTTTTTTTTTTTGGCAGAGATTTCTTCATCCACATCAATCGATGTGAATGTAGGAATCCGTTAGGTTCTCTTTTTTCATTCAGCCCATAGGCAGCATGGAAAAAAAGAACATTACAATATATGCCCCACAAGGTTCTTTTTTTTCACTAAGCCCATGGGCTGAACAAAAAAAAGAACATTGCATGTATGCCCATCATTAGAAGTGGGTGGATGCAGGGCGGTATATTCTAATGGTGGGCATACCAAACACATCGATCGATGTGAATGGAGGAATCTGTTAGGTTCTCTTTTTTCATTCAGCCCACAGGCAGCATGGAAAAAAAGAACATTACAATATATGCCCAACAAGGACCAGCAATGCACTGGTACGTCACTGGACTTTGAGTGGTTATGCTGGGATGATGCCTGCAGGTGTAGGCATCATCTCAGTATCGTTTTTTCAGCTGGTGATTGGCTTTCATGTAAAAGCAATCCTAGTGGCTAATTAGCCGCTAGATGGCTTCCATGATTTTCTCTGGCTCTCCTGTCTCGCTGGGGAACCTGAGAATGCAGCCGGTGATTCCGCCACCTGACGATAGAGCTGATTGGGGACCGGAATGGCTCCAATCATCTCTGGCCTAAGAAACAGGAAACTAAGAGCATTTCATCACTTCGGTTTCACTGGATATAAACAGCACAATTTTTAAATTGGGAAAGCATTTGATCACATCGATCTTGGTGTGGTCAGATGCTTTAAGGGCAGAGAAGAGATCTAAAGGCTAATAGACCCCAAATCTTTCAGAGTACTTGTCACTACCTATTACTATCATAGGGGATATTTACATTCCCTGTAGTAACAATAAAAATGATCCAAAAAAAAAAATCAAAGGGACAGTGTGAAAATAAAATATAAAAGCAAAATAAATAATAAAGAAAAAATTAAAGCACTCCTGTCCCCCTGTGCTCACGCGCAAAGACTAATGCAAGCATCGGTCTTGAGTCGTATGTAAACAGCAACTGCACCATGTATGTGAGGTATCACTGCATTACTGCAATTTTAAAGCAGCAACGTTTGGGTAATATATTGTGTTTTTGTGCATTAAAATTCAAAAAAGTGTATTTTTAACAAAAAAACTGTGTTTAAAAAAATATCTGCACAAATACTGGGTGACTAAAACAATTGCAATACCCACCATTTTATTCTGTAGGGCCTCTGCTTTAAAATGTTTTCCTGACAGACTCCATGGCAGCATACGTGTGGGTTAAGCCCCGCCTCTACTACCCTATAGGACTCCTCTCCCATAAATCTTTGCACCGAGCAGCATACCGTGTTCCTTTGGGTGAGGTACCAGCGGAGAACCGGCGAGCAAGTCCCGTCCTCGAAGTAAGTCCATCGTCCTGGAGGCACCAGGGCTCTCCTCCTGTTTTTTCCTTGTGCCATACGACGAGCCACGTTTCTAAATACCCTCTCCTCAGGATATCCCATCATCTCCGCCCCGAATTGGGTGTGCATACGACGGTACCTCAGACAGTCCTTTTGTAAAATTTCGTCTCCGGGATGTCTTATTTTACCACCCATAACGTTAACAAAATCAGTGGGTCATAAACACGTCTATAAAAAAATTTGTGTCAAAAAAACAATTTTTATGTGAAAAAACTTAAAATTACGTGTTTTTGTGT
>BLSH010031449.1:685611-696170 GCA_018402905.1 Glandirana rugosa | reverse complement strand
AGGGCAGCGTCCTGGTCGTCTATTCACACGTTTATGTCGCATTATTGTGTGGAGCCTGCGGCTTTATCTTCTGTTGATTTTGGTTTGAATGTACTGTCAAATGGACGGTGTTAATTAAATCTTTGTTCAGCATTTGTGCCCACCCGAGTGTGTCTGGCGAGTTATTTCCCACACGTATGCTGCCATGGAGTCTGTCAGGAAAATGGAAAATTTATTGTCAAATACTTACCGTAATTTTCCTTTCCTGATGGACTCCATGGCAGCAGGAGTCCCTCCCAGTGGTCTACGAGTAAGCTAGTTACGGAACACGGTATGCTGCTCGGTGCAAAGATTTATGGGAGAGGAGTCCTATAGGGTAGTAGAGGCGGGGCTTAACCCACACGTATGCTGCCATGGAGTCCATCAGGAAAGGAAAATTACGGTAAGTATTTGACAATAAATTTTCCATTTTCATGTAAACAAAACGTGTCAGAAAGGCTTGGTCTTTAAAGCAGAGGTTCTCCTGAAACAAAAAAAATTAAAAGTCAGCAGCTACACATACTGTAGCTGCTGACTTTTAATAATAGGACACTTACCTGTCCTGGAGTCCAGCGATGTCGGCACCCGCTGCCAATCTTCGGGTTGGGGATACAGTTTCACGCCGGGTACCTTACTGCGCATGTGCGAGGCTCCGCTGTGCTCTGCTATTGGCCAGGCGGCCAGTAGAGAGGAAGGAGCCAGGCTGCTGACGTCAGCCGCTGCGGCTGCCGGCCCGAGCTCCCAGATGTGTGGAAAAGGTCCTCTTCCCCCTCCCCCTGAAAGGTGCCAAACGTGACACCTGAGGGGGGAGGAATGCAACCAGCGGAAGTTCCACTTTTGGGTGGAACTCCGCTTTAAGTGGTTAGAAGAGTGGGTGATGTGTGGCATAAGCTTCTTATGTTGTGCATAAAATGCCAGGACAGTCCAAACACCCCCCAAATAACCCCCTTTTGGAAACCAGACGCCCCAAGGTATTTGCTGAGAGGCATATTGAGCCAATAGACTATTTTATTTTTTGCGACATGTTTCTGGAAAATTACAAAAAAATGGTAAATGATATATTGCTTGCACATGTCATGTTAGAAAGTAAAAGCTGCTTAAATTTCAGTATATATTCCATAGTTTGTGCACACTATAACTTTTGCGCAAAGTTATCCATATACACTTATTTTTTTGTTACCAAAGACTTGCAGCTGAATACATTTTGACCTACAATTATGGCAAAATTTTAGTTTATTGGATATTTCTTATAACAAAATGTAGAAAAAAAATATTTTTTCCCACAAATTTTCGGTCTTTTTTTGTTTATATCATATATATAAAAATCTCAGCGGTGATCAAATACCACCAAAAGAAAGCTCAATTTGTGTGAAAAAAAGGAAAGTTTGTTTGGATACAGTGTTGCATGACCGCGCAATTACCAGATAAAGTAGCGCAGTGCAAAATAGCAAAAAATGCCCTGGTCAGGAAGGGGGTAAAACCTACCGGAGGCAAAGTGGTTAACATTTTTGTTTTAAATGAAGCTTTAATATCCCTTCAAAGGTTAAGTTCAGGGTTGCTGTTTGAAAGCCACGGTTTCCAGTCTGACATCAGTGTGGGTGCGAGGGCATGTCCCCAACAGGGGAGGGCTGGGCTGGGGGGCAGGGTGGCAATTACCCCCCAATCCACCCTAACACATTTAAAATGGCCAACGATCGCTGCCTGCTCACACTTTTCTTCTTGTGGAGGAAGGAAGTAGGGGCCAGGGGCAGGCAAAGGGGGGAGCCCAGGGCTGGCCCTATCATGGATCCGGCAGGGCCCATTGGGCTGTCCGGGGGGGGGGGCATCACCGCCGTATTACACAGAGCAGGGATCTCCAGATTGCAAAGTCCTACCTCCTGGACCAGCTTATATAATAGACAGCACAGGACGTCCAGGAAGCAGGACTTCATATGACAGTGGCTGCGCCAGGTAAGCGGGAGATCCCCGCTCTGTGTAATCTACTCTCTCTGCATTGCAGGCTGCATTGGATGGGCACTGGTGAGGCCGCATTGATGGGCACTGATCAGGCTGTGCTGATGGGCACTGGCAAGGCTGCACTGATCAGGCTGTGCTGATAGGCACTGGCGAGCCTGCATTGATGGGCACTGATCAGGCTGCATTAATGGACATCGGAGAGGCCGCATTGATGGGCACTTATGAGGCTAAGCTGTTAGGCACAGATGAGGCTGCATTGACAGGCACTGATCAGGCTATAATGATGGGCACTGATGCATTATTTTTGTTAAACCTCCTTTGTTGCTATTAACATTAAATTCTGTTACCACATTGAATCATATTTGTCTTGCTTCATAACATCAATATCCATTCTAAAACCAGGTGGGCATGGGTGGGGAGCTGATTCGGTGGTTCAATGGGCCACTTGACTGGACTTGTCCCCCCAGGCCTAAGGCTGCCAGCCCTCCCCTGGTCCCCAAACACACACTGTCTGCGTTCAAGGACATGCACCTGCACCCTCACGCATGTCAAATTGGGAGCAGAGGCAGATTTGACATGAATGGGACTACCTGCACACTGATGCACGGGGCACCTGTGCATCCCCAAGCGGGAAACACAACCCTTACATGGGTGTACAAGGGTATTTACCATGGCTAATTTAGTGGTTTTTTTTTATACCAAAAAATATATGGAATAAATACATTTTAGCTCCTATCTAAAATTCAGAAGCTGGGCCTCCTCTGTTCAAAAGCTAATTAACTTGTTTACCTGGTTCATAAAAGCTAATTAAACATGAAGTGGGGGTAGGAAATTGGGGGAGGGGGGGCAAGAAAGGAGATAATACGGCCATGTGCTGAACACAAGGGGCAGCCTGGAAGAAGATCTGGCTAAAAGAAAAGAGGCTCCATAACAAGAAGACAGGGGCTTCATAAGATCAAAGTGGAAAATTCACCTGAGGAAGACGCTAAATCTATTCCAATTTCTGCAATCGCTTGAATAGCCTGGTATGCTGGTTGGCTATAGAGATGAAACATACAAACCAAAACGATGCTTGAATACACCCACGTGAAGGGTTTAAAACGGATTTAACATTTATAGGTATAGTTCATCCAGGGAATATCTGATTGCCTCTTGAGGGATCAGGAAGGATTTTTTCCCCTGCTGTAGCAAATTGGATCATGGTTTGCTGGTTTTTTTTTTTGCCTTCCTCTGGATCAACTGTGGGTATAGGATTGTGTATATAGGATTGTAGATTTTTTTTTCCTGACAGACTCCATGGCAGCATACGTATGGGTTAACCCCGCCTCCTCTCCACTCCTATAGGAGCCCACTCCCATAAATTTGGGCTCAGAGCCAGAGGCCGTGTTCTTTTTTTGTCCTCCTCCTAAAGACCAGAATTATTGAAGTCTTACCTTGGATAAAGTGTCCATGATCGAGGCCTGGTTGTTCAGCAAGCTGTGTACCAGAAGACGTGTAGCGTCTCTAGCAATTCCCAGCCGTTGGCGGGTTGGAGAAGGGCGATAAATGCAGTCCCATGTAAATCCCCAGCAGTCCTCAGCGGTGAGTGGGGTGAAGAGGGGTGATGGATGTGGCATCATGTGTAATCACCAGCAAACCCTAGCCATGAGCAGGGTGGAGAAGGGTGATGGATGCGGTCCCATGTAAATCGTTAGCAGTCCCCAGCTGTGAGTGGGGTAAAGAAGGGTGATGGATGTGGCATCATGTGTAATCTCCAACAACCCCCAGCCATGAGTGGGGTGGAGAAGGGTGATGGATGCGGTGCCATGAAGAGCTCAAGCCTGGCCATTGGCAGGCAAAGCAGCAGTATGGCCTAATAGCCTAGCTAAGAGCAGGCGGCCATAAACACCCTGAGCCCATGCAGCAACAGCGTATTCTGTATCCAGGCGTAGTCGTGGGGGATGCCATGTGCGGTAATGTATACCTTTTTATTGCATACTCAATGGCAGCAGTTTGTGCGTTGATCTGTTTGTCTGTTTTTTTTCCTGGCTTTAATATCTTCCAGCCTGCGTAACAAGCCGCCGCTCTCTCTTCCGGCCCAGTGTCCCTGGGTTACTCCTGCCCAAGGACTCAGCACATGTGTGCTGGGGCAGCAGTGGCATCATTTCAATGGAGAAATTCAACGGTCAGTACTGTTGATATTGAGATTTTCTCTGTGGACAGCTTGCAGCAGGCTCCAATGCTGTGTGCAATCATCACAGGTATATGCTCTGCATACAACCTTGTGTGCTGTCTTGGTGTGATTGTATCACCTGTGCAGGTTGGCTATCTGTGCAGTTTACACCACAGATGTATTACTGCTCCCCCTGTGGCCAGCCCTTGTGTAGCAAGTTTGAGAGGGTGTTAACCCTTTTCTTTCCTTGCTTGCCTGGGCACACTTTTGGGTTCTTAGTCCTTTCCTTTCTACCCTATTTTGTTCTTTTTTTTTGTGAGTCCTTCTCTGTCAGATTGATAATACACGGCATGAGATCAGTAAGACCTCTTTAGGTCACAACACCAACTTTCTTCATCCAGATATAGTCATCATAAGTCACTGTCAAGATCCAGCCTTCATAGCAGAAGCTCTGAATCCTTCTCTAGGCACCATACTCACCGCTATGTCAGCCGCTCCAAGGAAGGAGGGATACAGGATTGTGTGTGAGCAATATTATGCCCGAGCGGTTGGAGAAAAGGATTTCCATCAAATTAAGTCTCTGGTAAGGCGCAGGGTGCAAGAACCCCTTAAAGAGTAGGGTATAAGCTACATGCTATGCCTACTAGCCATTACTAGGATGGCTAGGAAGAGCAGGAACCATCCCAACCATGCCATCCATCTATGAGGACCTCAGACAGTGAGGCAGAGAGAGTCACTTTGCCCTTGTGGTGCCCTTTTGGTCAAAGCTATGAAGAGGGCATTTGCATGGGTAGAACCTGTAGAGTCTCCTGCAAAGCAAGAGGAAGTTCTGTAAGCACCTTGGGTTCTGATTTCCTCCAGTGCGACTTGTCATGCATTCCAATTTATGCGACTTAAAGTTGCAGCAACTCTGGAAAGGTTCCTGCACTACTTCGGTGTGACTTTGATGCAGCTCTGACCCAGAGACTGTAAAGTTAGATCAGGGGCTGCACTTAGTCGCATCGGAGTTGCACTCCAGAGTCGCGCTCTGAATTGGGTGACTTTGGGGTCGCAATAGTGGAGACATAGCCTCAGAGAAAGTGTTCTATTCTCCCCATTCCTAACGGAACTAGGGGACATAATTTTGGATGAGCAAGGTCGCGAGATATACCTCCCTTCTGAGCAGGCCAAGCTCTATCCATTCAGGGATAAGGATGTGAAGCATCGAAAGGCTGCCTCTCTAGTTGTTGAAGTTTGATAAGGCAAGCAAGCCGGTCGCTCTTCCCTGGAAGATGCAGTAATTGGGCTGAAAGTCGGCCTAGGTTCTAGTGGCCATGTTTATAGCACTGAAAATGTGGAAGAAGAATGCGGACGCAGTATTCAAAACCTTTCAGATGAAGCGACCAGAAACCTGGTAGTTCAGGAGCCAGAGCTGGCAGTAGGTTCCATGACGAGGCTTCATTTGACATCATACACATTGTAGTAATGTTCTGGCTAGCTACGGCTAAGTAAACGCCATGGCTCTGGCCTTGGCTTGCAGATCCTGCCTCTAGCAGAGATGGTGGAAGATCCCTTTGAGGGAGCTTCATCGTTTGCAACAACTGAATAGCACCATAACCTGGGCCACAGTTGGGTTTTGCCTCAGGACCGACGCCTGCTAGGCCGGAAGAATACGTGGTCTAGAAGACAATGTTCAGAGTGTGCGGGGGTCGCACGCTTTACAGACCAGGTCAGGATTTTGGGAAGAGCTGGTGAAGAGGCCAGGTGTCCCCTCAAATGTCTGCTAAGTGAACCTGACCTCGGGTTTTGAGAAGCCGAGTTGGGGTCTCGACTGTTGGAACTTTTAAAACGGTCGTTTCAGGATACGCACGGATTTCCTTCTCAACTCAGTTTTGTTTTCCCAGATTTACCTTACTCCGAGGTAAAGAGGCAGATACTCTTGTATTATGTAAGGTCTCTGGTGTTGCAAAGTGCTGCTGTGCCAGTCCCAGAAGGCGGAAGATTTCTCGGCATGTACTTGCCCCTCTTCATGGTCATAAAGAACGGCTTGCAGAGGCCAGCTATAGACCTCACACACCTAAAACATTTCTCATCTAAAAGGAGAAGTTTATGATTGGGATCCAGTCAGGTGACTGGCTCATTTCGTAGACCTAAATGTTAACTCGCATCGTTACCTGGATCTGGGTCAGTCTTCTTCCCACCTGCGCACCTTTCAGTATCTAAAATTATCAACGCTATGGTGTCTATGTAGCCAATGGTCAAGTGGACACTCTGGAGAATGTGGCCCTCCAAGAAGGGGTTTCCCCAGCAGTGGGAGCCAGGAAGTAGAATACAGGTCATCTACAAAGCCTCAGTCACGAGAGAGCCCTAGGTGGCTGCAACGGAGAAAGGTATTTATTGGCCATTACATTGCCCCATCTCCTGCTTCACAATCACGTTGGATACCAGCAATATGAAACGGGGGGACATACTGCCTATCAGGGATAATGCAGGACAGGTGGGGCTGTCAGTTTCACAAGAGTGTGCAAACATTCTGAAATTACTGGCAGCCTTCTGCACCCTACAAGCCAGTTATGCCTTGGACTCTAACCGACATCTCATCGGTTTATGTTCCCGGGATCCTGAATGACTCTAACAGGCTTTCTTTCCAGAGTCCACCTGAAACACAACAAATGGTCTCTCCATGTGGTAGTTTTCAGGCAGGTCCCTGGGGGCCAGTCCAAAATCAATCTGTTTGTCTCCTTGTACACCAAGAAGTTGGAGAAGTTTTATATTGTTGGAAGTACAACAGTAAATTTGCTTGGTACTGTAAATTACATATATACATTATAACTGTCTATACCAGTAGGTGGCACTGCAGTATTAGTGTGTATTCTGTGTTATAATATTATCACAGGATGTACCTTCTGTATCTAAGTGTGTGCTTGTATAGTTCCTGTTCCTATCTCCAAGCTAGAAGACATGTTCTGCTATTTCTCCATGAAAGTAAAGTATTCTGTAAAGTATATCACTCAAAAAGCTTCCAACGCATGATATCATGATATCTGCTAATGTAAACGCAGGGCTGGTATCGCCAAGGCTTCAGGACAGGGGCCTGACGGATTATAGGATATGCAGCGGGACCTATGCAATTCTTCCTGTTCCGGTCAACCTCGGGTTTTTGTGAAGATTCAAAACAGAAGTCGTGGAGGTAGAGGCAGAGATACCGTATTCGCCATGGCTCCCTGTGTTAGCGCTGATCAGCTACCGGAAACCAGATCCCATTCCCCTCAGGCCAGACCTTCTATCACGACCTAGGCTCAGACCTTGGAGTAAGCAGAGACTTCCCAAATGGTACCTCCCTCTTGTTCTCAACTCCCTCAGGAATTGGAGCTCAGTATTCTAAGATTGTCCCTATTAAGACCTCTGTCAAATTCACCTTTCTCGTGGCCATCACGTCGGCATATAAAGCCTCAAACTGAGGCATCGCCATGGAGAACCTTTCTTAAGACACTTTCCAGAGTGAGTGGTGCTGTTGCCTATGCTCGACTCGCATCTCAAGATGACATCATTTCATGGATACCAAGGAATTGTTCTGCTAACCTTTAGAGTACTAACATACGTCCTTTAGACATGGGAGAGGTCATGTTTTGGAATCCTGAGTTTGGCTCTCAGCAATACCCTTTCTTTTACAAATAAGTGATCTGACTTTTGCGCTACTATGAGTGACTTGGCAAGTGTAAAACAAATGTGAGCTATGTATAAGATGGCCTTTTCTTTGGTTCTAGGAATCACTCAGATATTATATCTGCAAGCTATAGCTTCCTTCAGGCTTTAGAATGCTTGTTCATTCTTTTTCGAAAAGAACATGGGAAATGTGCCTCATCTAGGATGAGGGTGGCACGGGTTGTCCGGGCCATCCAACAGGCTCAGAGCCGAGGGCTTGGCTCTCTGGAGGTGGTGACCACTCGCTCAACCAGAAGTGTGTCTACATCTCGGGCAGCTTCGCAGCATGTGGTTCCCAATGTAGTCCCTAGGGAGGCCTTGCTGCCCTCAATCAATACATTTATGGCTCATTATTATGCAGAGCCTGCTTTGTTATCCTCTGTTTATTGTGACTTGAAGGGCCTGTCTGTTGACGGTACGAATTAAAGCCTTTGGTTCAGCATTGCCCGCCCATGAGGTGTATGGCTAGGTAAATCCCATACGTATGCTGCCATGGAGTCTGTCAGGAAAACTGAAAATTTCCTATCAAATACTTACCGTAATTTTCCTTTCCTGATGGACTCCATGGCAGCAGGAGTTCCCACCCCAGTGTCAGGAGTAGGTTAGTTACGGAACATGGCCTCTGGCTCTGAGCCCAAATTTATGGGAGTGGGGTCCTATAGGAGTGGAGAGGAGGCGGGGTTAACCCATACGTATGCTGCCATGGAGTCCATCAGGAAAGGAAAATTACGGTAAGTATTTGATAGGAAATTTTCAGTTTTTTTTAACCAGTTGCCGACCGCCCGCCATGGCTTGACGGCAGCAACTTGGTTTGTTATCGATGGCGGCAGCGGCTGCGATGACGGCTGCGATTGCGCTCTCACGGCCCGGGCACTACTATCAGATTCGATAGAGGACAGATCAGTCTACAGGGCCAGGCCAATAATATTTGGCCTGGCCCTTCCGATCGGTCCTGGCCAATGGTAGTGCACCTCTGCCTCTGTAATGTAAACAGAGGCAGAGGAAATTATCTCATCTTCCTCCCTGAAGCCCTTTTCGGTTATGGCGAGGAAGAGAGAGCACTACACTGACACCAGTACAGTTAGGCACACTTTTAACCCTTTGATTGCCCCCTCCCCCAATTAACCCCTTCATTGCTGTCACCCCCTGGCACTGTGTCATATAGTGCAGTGATCTGATTTTTAATGATCACTGTACTTGTGACCCTTGTGACACTAATCAGTCTTAGGGTAGGTTAGTAGTAGGCCCAGGTAGGTATAAATACCCCCCCTTGCCCCCCCATAAAGTTTTTAACCCCTTGATTGCCCCCTGTCACCTGTGATCACTGTATAAGTGTCACAGGAGACGCTTGTTAGTTTTTTTTTTCCATCAGGGCGCCCGCTCTCTCTCTCTCTCTCTCTATATATATATATATATATATATATATGCCTAATAAAGGTTTTAACTCCTGAATGCCCAGCGGTGACACCAGTTAGGTTTTATCATGTGTTAGGGTCAGCGTAAACACCAGGCAGGGCCAGTTAGTTAGGTACTCTGACACGCATACACACACATTAGATAGGTGTTAGATACTATTGTAGTATCTGATCAGATCAATATTTGCAATCTGATCAGATATATATTAGCCTCCCCAGTACATTAGTGTTATAAAAAATGCAGCGTTTGCGGGATCAACCCAGATACCTGCTAGCACCTGCGTTTAGCCCTCCACCCAGCCCAGCCCAGCCCACCGAAGTGCAGGATCAATAGATCACTGACACTTACCAAACACAGAATCCATATCTGCAGCGTTCGCAGAGATCGCGCCTGATCCCTGCAAAATCTGACAGTGAATTTGGTAGCGTTTGAAACAGGCTCTGACAACCAGGTGTGCTTTTTTGCCTGTGAGTCACGCTAGTGTACATATCAAAATTTAGAAAGTCCAAAATGTCCAGTCACACGTACACTAGCGAAGAGGCCTACTGCTAAGTATGAGAGACGAGAGCGATGGGGAAGCTCCACTGTCAGATTCAGGCTCAGCATACGAACCGGTAGACAGCAGTGGCACCCTGACAGATAGCTCTGACAACGGATCGGTCCCTGCTAAGGTCAGGCGTACCAGATCCCGTTCTGCTGTTGCTGAGGTGCATGAACTGCAGGGCTCTCGTATGGAGCAGAGAGCCAGTACTAGCTCCGCTACTCATTCCGGTGAACTGGAACAGATGGTGCTGCACCCCAACTTCACAATTTGAATGCAGTTAGCCGGCTGCATGAGAGGCACTTTCCATAAGTCCTCTGTTGTACCCCAGGCCAAAGAACACCCCAAAAGAGATGTTGTGTCTGCATACGACGTGGATACAGGCATGACACCCGCACTTATTGTCCCACCTGTCCTGACCAGCCTGGTCTCTGCATCAAAGATTTTTTTGAACGCTACCTCACATTAGTGGATTATTAGCGTAGGGTACAGCAGACACAGTGATAGGCACACTTTCATAGGGTCTCTAAAGATGCCAGTGAATTTTGAGAGACCCAAACCTGGAACCAGTTACAGTTTTTAGTTACAAAAAAAAAAGGCGTACCAAAAAAAACCCAAAATAATAAAAACTTTTTTAACCACTTGCCGACCGCCAACCGCAGGTTGACGGCGACAAGGTGGTTCGATATCGCAAACCGCCGACATATGACGGCGGCTGCGAGATCGTGCACTGTGAGCGCGCGCAAGCTGCCGGAGGCGGCGCCCACTGTGTCCGGGGGGGGCGTCGGCGCG
>BLSH010031449.1:668511-682642 GCA_018402905.1 Glandirana rugosa | reverse complement strand
AAAGCAAAATGAATAATTAAAAAAAAAATGCACCCCTCTTGTGTCCTGTGTAAACAGCAATTTCACCATGCATGTGAGGTATCACCGCAAATGTCAGATCGAGGGCAGTAATTCTAGCAGTAGACCTCCCTTGCAGATCTAAAGTGGTAACCTGTAAAGGATTTTAAAGGCTTTTATGTATAGTTTGTCGCCGCTTCGCGGGTGTGCCTTATTTTTAAAGCATGTCATGTATGTTGTCTATGCACTCGGCATGAGATCATCTTTTATATTTCACCAAACATTTGGGCAAAATATTGTGTTTTTGTGCATTAAAATTCAAAACATTGTTTTTTTTTCCCCAAAAAATTGTGTTTGAAAAATTGCTGCGCAAATACTTTGTGAAAAAAATTGCAACACCCACTATTTTAATCTGTAGGGCCTCTGCTTTAAAAATATATAATGTTTGGGGGTTCAATGTAATTTTCTAGTAAAAAAAAAAAATTTTTTTCATGTAAACAAAAAGTGTCAGAAAAGACATGGTGGTTCAAGTGGTTGGAAGAGTGGGTGATGTTGGGCATAAAATGCCAGGATAGTTCAAACCCCCCCCCCCCCAAATGACCCCATTTTGGAAAGTAGACGACCCAAGCTATTTTCTGAGAGGCATGTTGAGTCCATGGAATATTTTACTTTTTTTTGTCATAAGTGATTGATAAATGACAAAAAAAAAATACACAAATTTGTCACTGAAATGATATATTGCTCACACATGCCATGGGTATGTGTGAAATGACACCCCAAAATACATTCTGCTGCTTCTCCTGAGTACAGGGTTACCCCATGTGTGAGACTTTTTGGGAGCCTATCCACGTACAGGACCCCGAAAACCAATCACCGCCTTCAGGAATACTAAGGGTGAAAATTTATGCCTTCACTCCTCACTACCTATCCAGGTTGCAGAGGTCATGCAATGCTGTACCCAAACAAAATTTGCATCCTTTTTCTCCCACAAATAGAGCTTTCTTTTGGTGGTAGTTGTTCACCTCTGCACTTTTTATTTTTGATATAAACGAAAAAAAGAACAAAAATTTAGAAAAAAATGATATTTTCAACTTTATGTTATTACAAAAAACTACATTTTAGTCATAACTTTTTGCCAAAATGCATTCTGCCACATGTCTCGGGTAAACAAAAAGTCAATTAGCATATATTTATTGGTTTGCACAAAAGTTATAGCGACTTCAAACTAGGGTACATTTTCTGGAATTTACACAGCTTTCATTTTATGATTGCCTATATATTACCTGAGGTGCTATAATGGAAGGGCAGTACAACCCCCCTCCCCCCCAAATGACCACAGTTTGGAAAGTAGACACCCCAAGGAATTTGCTGAGATGCATGTAGAGCACAGTGAATATTTTATTTTTTTTGCCATCAGTGTTTGAAAAATGACAAAAAAAAAAAAAAGAAATTACACAAAGTTGTTACTGAAATGATATATTGCTCACACATGCCATGGGTATGTGTGGAATTACACCCCAAAATACATTCTGATTCTTCTCCTGAGTACAGGGTTACCCCATGTGTGAGACTTTTTGGGAGCCTATCCCCATACAGGACCCCGAAAATCACCGTCTTCAGGATTACTAAGGGTGAAAATGTATGCCTTCACTCCTCACTACCTATCCAGGGTGTGGAGGCCATGAAATGCCCAGATAGCAAAAAAAACAAACAAATGACCCCATTTTGGAAAGTAGACATCCCAATCTATCTGCTGAGAGGCATGTTGGGTCCATGGAATATTTTATATTTTGCCACAAGTTTCGGGGAAAATAGGATTTTTTTTACTTACCGTAAAATCCTTTTCTCTGAGTTCATTGACAGACGCAGCCTCTTATTCATGACGCGTGGGTTTATGCACCTTTTACCAGGAGTAGACTAGGCAGAATGAAGTTCAGAAAAGCAAAGCTGGCCCCTCCCAGGGGGCCGTCCTCACTCAGCATATAACCCCTCAGCCCTGCATAGCATATCAGTTCATAACAAGCTGTACAAACACAACACAGAGGGGTGGGTGCTGCGTCTGTCAATAAACTCAGAGAAAAGGATTTTACGGCAAGTCAAAAAAATCCTATTTTCTCTTACGTTCATTGACAGACGCAGCCTCTTATTCATGACTCATGGGGACGTCCCAAAGCAATGTCAAACAAAGTGGGGTGGGTAAACAACAACAACTGTACCCAACAGAATGATCTCGGGAGGCGCCAGCCTCGCCTACACCGCCCCCTGCAAAACTTTGCGGCCAAAAGCAGCATCCGCGGATGCTGACACATCAACTTTGTAAAACTTAACAAAAGTGTGCACCGAGGCCCAAGTAGCCACCTTGCACACCTGAGACACTGACGCTTGGTGTCTGAAAACCCAGGAAGTGCTAATCGCCCTGGTGGAATGAGCCCATGACCGGAAAAGGGGGTTCTTGGCCCCGAACAGCATATGCATGGGTCACAGCCTGTCTGATCCAACGTGATACAGTGGTCGACGAAGCCACCAAACCTTTGCGCAACCCTTCCGTCAGCACAAACAGCGCAGCCGACCTCCGAAAAGGACCCGTAGCTGCCAAATACACCTGCAAGGCCTTCACTACGTCCAAGGAATGCAGAGCAATCTCCTTAGGATGAGACGGGCGCGGACACAAGGAAGGGAGGACAATGTCCTTATTAATGTGAAAAGAGGAAACCACCTTCGGTAGGAACGAAGGAGATGGACGCAACACCACCTTATCCTTATCCAAATAAGGAGACCTACACGACAAAGCCACCAATTCAGACACCCGCCTAGCGGATGTAATGGCCACCAAGAAGGCGACCTTCTGAGACAGCAATTGTAAGGGAATATCCCTGATCTGCTCATATGGCGGTTTCTGCAGCACAGTAAGTACCAAGTTCAGATCCCACAGTGCCAGGGGCGACCGTACCTGAGGAACCACATGACGTACACCCTGTACAAATGTACGGATCAAAGAATACGTTGCCAAAGGACGCTGGAAAAGAATCGCCAGAGCAGAAATCTGACCTTTGAGCGTGCTCAAAGCCAACTTTTGATCCAGGCCTTGTTGAAGGAAGGCCAGCACCCGAGATACCGAGAAAGAACGGGGGTTCCAGCCCCCCGCCTCACACCAGGCAATATAGGCTTTCCAGGTGGGATGATTGATCTTGCGCAAAGTACACTTGCGCGCCTTAAGCATGGTGGGGATCACTGACTCAGAGACCCCCCCTGTCCCTCAGTACCTGGGACTCAATAGCCATGCTGTCAAAGCCAGCGAGGGTAAAGCAGGGTGCAAGATGGGACCCTGCGACAGTAGATCTTCGTGAAGCGGGAGTTGCCAGGGAACATCTGTTACCATCCGCACCATACCAAGGACGCCGAGGCCAATCCGGAGCCACCAGGATTGTCGGGATTCCCTCCACTTCTATCCTGCGCAGTAACCGCGGTAGAAGTTTGAGAGGAGGAAAAGCGTACAGAAGCCTGTACCGGGACCATGGGGGCACCAGGGCGTTTGTGGCTACCGCCAACGGATCCCTTGACCTGCACACGAAGGTCTTCACTTTGTGATTGAATCTGGACGCCAGGAGATCCACATCTGGCGTGCCCCACCTTTCGCAAATCTGGCGAAACACCTCTGGATGCAGGGACCATTCTCCCTGGTCCAGCGTTTGTCGACTGAGAAAGTCCGCCTTCCTATTTTCTACGCCCGGATTGTAGAGGGTGGAGATTGCTGGCACGTGAAGTTCTGCCCACCTTAGGATGTGGGCTGCCTCTGTCGCTGCTGCCAAGCTCCTTGTTCCGTCTTGATGGTTCACGTACGCCACGGCCGTGGCGTTGTCCGACTGAACCCGAACTGGGAGGCCGCGCAGCTTTGCCGACCAGTGGGAGAGACAGAGCCTGATCGCCCTCAGCTCCAACACATTGATCGGGAGACGAGACTCCTGCGCCGACCAACAGCCCTGAGCCGACAGTTGCCCCATGACTCCCCCCCAGCCCGAGAGGCTGGCATCCGTCGTGACCATTGACCATTCCAGGGGGAGGAACGACTTCCCTAAGGTCAATGCCGGGGCCCAAAGCCACCAGGTCAACGACCCCCTGGTCTGATAATCCAGCCGGATCAGCAGGTCCAGAGACGAGGGATAGTTAAAGTAAGTAAGTGTGCGCTAAAGGTGAGACTATATATAACCGATAAAGCAGCAACTGAGTTCTAGGTGATATTCCCTAAACAATAAGACTAATAAATTTAAACAGTCGCGCTAAACAAGTCAGAAAAAAATATTAAAAAACATATTATAAATGGTCAATCAAAAACCCAAATCATTAGGTCAATAATAAGTAAATTACAGCATGACACTGTATGTGAAAAAAGTGTCTAAATTATAAAAAAGGTTGAAAGTGCTCAAAAGTCCAAAAAGTGCATATATAAAAAAGTTGTGACAACAGTCTTTGTTATGGATGTATGCAGGTGATCTTCCTTAGGTGACCATCCAGAGTGAGCTTTCAAACTTCACCATCACCAAGAGGCATGCACACCTTGTGAAATTATGATGTAAATACTCTTACCAGAGCAATTTGACTCACTATCCCTAGTAAGTCAAATGGGCAGACAGCTATAATCCGCTGTAGGATATAAAAGGTTCACTCTCTCTCCCTGGGGTTCTCTTCTAGGCTGAAAATCCACCAGATATGGCCAGATGTCCGTCCTCTCCCACCACATATACCATATAAGAAAAGGAGCGCCAGATAGTGTGATATCGTAAAACACTAATTTATTGTAAAAAAGACAGGTACTCACATCAAATGCAGATAAAATGCGCAGTGTTAATAGTAAAAGCCGGCAAGCAGCGCTCAAACAATCGCCCGTCCGTTCGGGTGTAGGTGTGGTGACGTCAGCACATAGCTCCGCCCTACATGTTTCGTCAAAACGTGACGTCTTCCTGGGGCACGGGCGACGCGCTGAAACGTCACCTTTTATACGATCGGACCAAACCAAGCCTCACTATGAGTCTCGGTCGCCATTTTCTTGGAGACCAGTGTATATACTTTATACAACAGACATTGTTCGCCACTGGTTCCTTCCAGAATCACATAGTGAGGCCGATCAGACCTTTCTATTATCTCATTAGGGACACATATGCATACTCCTTTAGCATAAACCATGCATATTGTCCCATATAAAAATATAAAAACTTGAAACAACAAACAATATTATGCTTATATTTTCTCATCTAGACGCTCATCTTTATCCTAAACATTCTCATATTCCACAACTCCAGCAACCATTTTCTTGGAGACCTAGATATATATACATATATATAAAGGCAACATTGGATTTCCCTCCCTGTGCTGGGATCGTTGAAAAAACATTCAACTCGAAAGACAGGAAAAAGAAAGAAAAACTTTTACCAGCCACCTATATTGATAATATTAAATAACTGTAATTCCTGATATACCCCATTTGAGGCCATTTCGCATAAAATAAGGGGATCTAACGTTAAAATTTTCCATAGAGACCAGGGATTATAAATAAAAATACCACATATTTATAAAAAACTATTAATAAAAAATATTGATGAAACATGAAAGTGAAAATAAAAATAACCCTTAAAAAATTAATAAAATTAAAGACTAGAGCGTATGAAGAATATTGTAACAACAGGGTAGCAAAAAGTTTAATTAAAAGAAAAGTTTTCTTCCCATATCTCTACCCCTTTAGGTAATCTCCCAATGGGTGCATAGGTCCAAAAGGACCTAACTCAATCGTTCTAGAGGGACAAAAATATGGATTTTAGAGGTTTCAGACGTATCGAGACCCAAACATAGCCTTAGGAGTTATCCAAAAAGGCATTTATCTCGACATCCACATTAAGGCCTAACGGTTTCATACGAGGGAGACTTGTCCCACTGCAGTAGTATCGCTCGCTGCATGAGCCGGGTGTGACTCTGGGCATACGGTATTGCCTCGAAGGTCGAGACCATGTGCCCGAACACCCGCATGCAGAAACGTGACAACAGGGTTCGCACCGCTGCTTGAAGCGGCATCAACTTGGCCGGAGGTAGAAATACCTTCGCCTGCACCGTGTATATCAGGCCCAGATATTCCAGGCGACAGGACAGGGTCAATGTCGACTTCTGTAGATTGATTAGCCAACCGAAGTCCCACAGTGAGGTCAGGGTGATAGCAACATTGTCCTCCAGAGCTGAAGCCGACTCCGCTCGCAGGAGAAGATCATCCAGTTAAGCTACCACAGCAATGCCTCTCTCTCTCAGCAAAGCCAACACCGGGGCCAGGATCTTGGTGAAGACCCGTGGAGCCGAGGCCAGACCGAAAGGAAAAGCCACGAATTGATAATGGAGGTCCCCTACAGCAAAGCGCAGAAAGCGCTGGTGCCGGACATAAATTGGAACGTGAAGATACGCGTCCCTGATGTCCAGGGACGCCAGGAAATCCCCCTGGTGCAGGGCGGCCACGACCGAACGGACTGACTCCATCCTGAATTTGCGTGCCTTCACAAAGTGATTGAGCGCTTTCAAGTCCAGAACCCTGACCCCCCCCCCCTTCTTTGGCACCACAAAGAGGTTCGAGTAGAAGCCACGACGGAGGAACTGGCACAATGACCCCCTGTTTGGACAGCATCTAGACAGCCTCTAACAGAGCTTGCCGACGCCCCGGAGGAAGTCTTAAATTTGACAGGAAGAACCTGTCCCGGGGCCGAGTACTGAACTCTGTCTTGTACCCGGAGGACACCACCTCCCGCACCCACCGGCCGGAGATGCGAACGGCCCACCGGTCCGCGAACCCCAGAAGCTGGCCCCCCACCCGAGAGACGGGCGGGGCAACCCATCATGCGGAGGAGGACTTCTCCTCCGTCTTTTCGGGCTTGCACTGCCAGGGCCTCTTACCGGACCCAGAGGCAGTCTGGCCGGGCCGGGAGCCCTTGCCTGCAGAACCGGGTGCACGAAAAAAAATTGCTTCTGGCCAGAGGACTGCTTGGGCTCCGGAAGAAACGTACTCTTCCCTCCGGTGAAATCCTTAATGATTTCATCCAATTGGGCCCCAAAAAGCCGACCACCCTGAAAGGGCAGGTCCGTAAGGCCCTTCTTAGACACGTGGTCACCCGATCAGCGCCGCAGCCACAGCAGGCGTCTAATAATGATCGCAAAAACAGACATTTTAGACAGCATCGGCACCAAGTCCAGTGCTGCGTCACAGAGGTAACGAAGCCCCTGCTCCAGGTGGTCTGCTCGCTGCACCACTTCAGGTGAATCCACGCAGCCCCGAGCATTACTCCACTCCATCGCACACTCTGTGAGCAACTGTGCCACCATGACTGACGCCAAGGCCGGCCTCATGGCTGCCCCCGCCACCAGGAAAAGTGCCTTGGACACTGCTTCCGTTCGCCTATTAGCCGGGTCCCTAAAAGAGGGGGACTCCTCCAAAGGAATAGTCGTCGCCATATTCAGGCGGGCCACCGGCGGATCCACCATGGGGGAGGCCCATTTCTGTAACAAGCTGTCCTCAAAAGGGTAGCGCACAGAAAAACGTTTTGGCAGAGTAAAGGAATTTAGCGGACGCTGCCATTCCTTATAGACAAACTGGTCAAAATACTGGAGATAGAGAAACACCTTGGGAGCACGGGAGGGCTTCTTGGACCCAAAAGTGTAGGCAGACGCCTGTGACTCCCCAGCCTGGTCCAGCCGTAGAGAATTATGGACGGCTGAGACCAGGGCGCCCACCAGCGCCTTTTTGCGCCCCCCCGAAGCCCCCTGGTCCTCTTCACCATCGGAAGGCTATAGCTCCCCATCCTAGAGCTCCACAGGGGTCTCTGTGACCCCAGAGCCCCCTTCCGGCTCCGAGGCCTCCTCTGAAGATTGAGGAGGAGGTGGATGCTTCTTGCCCCCCCCCTACCCCGACTCAGTTCCCCTGGGCGAAAAACTCTTCCAAAATTGAAGTCAATTGGTCCAGGGGAACCAGAGGTCCCAGCGCGGCTTGTGCCTCCGCGGACCCCTCCGGAGAAGCAACTGCCGGTTCAGCCGCCATTGCGCCACCACCCGGACACTTATGAGACCTACCGGCCATACGCCCCCACAATGCACCCCCGCACAATGCCCTGCAGAATGATCGGGACTGCCCAGTAGGACCCAGCACCATGGCGCCCGCACCCCTGGGAGTGAACCAGCGATACTTGCTGAATGCTGCCCTCCTGCAGATGCTTGAGAAGAGGTTGCCCCACCTGCCGCTTCTGCCGCTGCTGTCCCAAGCACCGACCAAGAAGAGAGAGAAGTGGCGCCAACACACACGTGTTATTTCCCATTCAGGGAGACCAACCAAAAATGGCCGCCAAACGGCCACAAGAGGCCAAAGACCGCTCTCAAAATGGCTGTGGCTGCGGCAAAAAAGGTGGTCAGCTGCGACCCCAAGAAAATGGCAGCCGGTGAATGATCGTGCGGCGAACGAGCGGACGGACAAACGAAGGGGCGGACAAGCAAACAGGCGGGCGGGCGAGGGGGGGAGACACCCGGGTCACCTGTACCCCCACTGGAACGGGCACCGCTAGCCGCCCCCCCCCCCCTCCGCCCCCAGGGGGGAGGGGGTGTCACTCACCCTTCCAGACGGGCGTAGCAGGTAGCCACCTGGAGCAGACCTTCCTCCCCCCAGGTGGGGAGGGATGTTGCAGGCCATGCGACCCCTGGAGTAAGCAGCAGCCCGGACACTGGGTACGCAGGTGGGGCGTTTAACCCACCGGCCACCCGCATGGAACGGGCACTATGCGGCGGACCCCGCTACAGCTAAGGGTGGCTCGCATCCGTCGGCCGAGCTGGGGAGATGACAGGACAAGGATATCCGCGTGTTCCCCAGCCCGCTACTTGATAGCAGTCTTCATCAGAAGGCTTGCGCAAAAGGAAAGAAGAACAAAAAATAGGGGAACCGCAGATCCCAGCAGGGAACCAGGTCTAACTTCTTGCACTAGGCAGAAAAAAACTGATATGCTATGCAGGGCTGAGGGGTTATATGCTGAGTGAGGACGGCCCCCTGGGAGGGGCCAGCTTTGCTTTTCTGAACTTCGTTCTGCCTAGTCTACTCCTGGTAAAATGTGCATAAACCCACGTATCATGAATAACAGGCTGCGTCTGTCAATGAACGTAAGATAAATGACAATTTTTTTTCCGTAAAATGACAATTTTTATTTATTTATTTATTTATTTATTTTTACACAAAGTTGTCACTAAATGATATATTGCTTGAACATGCCATGGGTATATGTGGAATTACACCCTAAAATATATTCTGCTGCTTCTCCTGAGTACGGGGATATCCCATGTGTGAGACATTTTGGGAGCCTAGCCGTGTACAGAACCCCAAAAACCAATCACCGCCTTCAGGCTTTCTAAGGGCATAAAATGGTGATTTTACTCCTCGCTACCTATCACGGTTTCGGAGGCCCTGAAATGTCAAGCTAGCATAAAACCCCCCCAAATGACCCCATTTTGGAAAGTAGACACCCCAAGGTATTTGCTAAGAGGCATGGTGAGTATTTTGCAGCTCTCATTTGTTTTGGAAAATGAAGAAATAAACTGAATTTTTTTTTTTTTACTTTTTTCAAATTTCAAAACTTTGTGACAAAAAGTGAGATCTGCAAAATACTCACCGTGCCTCTTAGCAAAGACCTTGGGGTGTGTACTTTCCAAAATGGGGTCATTTGGGGGGGTTTTGTGCTATCTGGGCATTTCATGGCCTCCAAAACTGTGATAGGGAGTGAGGAGTAAAATCACCTTTTTACGCACTTAGAAAGCCTGAAGGCGGTGATTGGATTTTGAGGTCCCGTACGCGGCTAGACCGCCAAAAAGTCTCACATACGTGGTATCCCCGTATTCAGAAGAAGCAGCAGAATGTATTTTGGGGTGTAATTTCACATATACCCATGGCATGTTCAAGCAACATATCATTTATGAAATGTGATGTGCTACTCCCGCGCTTCCACTTGAACAGCAATTATTTATATATAAGGTTAATTAGTAATAAATCTGTGTTGTGCCAGCTGCAATCGCTAAATAGTTATCCGTGACTGTTTTGCAAGATTAAAATGAAATAAGAAATGTGCTCAGCGCTACTAAAAGTGAAATTAATATGAAATAAATATTTGTGCATTCATACATTGCTTCACATGCGTTTTTAGCTCTAATGCAATTTTATAACATAAATGACTTTAAATCCTTATTCCAATCCTCTGTGACTCAAGGCTGGACACAGGTATTGGTGTGAGCATACCTTAATAAAATCTCAGTGAAAATAAAATGTTCAATTTCTAAACAAAAAGAATTTGATATATAGTGATAAACGTCTTTCAATCTTCAATCATTCAAGTGCTCTTTTCTTGTGTGTTTGTGATTACTTCATCCTTCCACAATTTCCAAGTGCTGTTGTGTCAAGTACAGATGAACTGGTGACTTTTATAATCTGTGTCTCCTATGAGTGTTCTAGCCTCTCACCTGAGTGTGCTAGAGCCGGGGCACGTAAGGGTTTCTTTGGTGGGACAGTGTGATGTCAATCTCTCTCTACTGGGGGTCACTCTGTGCTCCTATGGAGCCCTCTTGCTTCCTTTAGTTCCTCCCCGTCTCCTCAGTTGTATTGGTATTGTACATGAAAGAAGGGTACAATATGCCTCGTGGTGTGATATTGTTTAAAAACTTTTATTTGATAAAAAACAAGTGTACACTTACATTTAAAAAGCCCCCTATGGGCACTTCTCCACGAGCTGCGAGCTCGTCTTTATATTTCCGTAACTTCCAGTCACCTCCGCTCACGCCCTACGCGTTACGTCACGCATCACGTGACTTCTTCATGGGGATAGAGAGAGATGTGTGTATGAGGTGTTTATATAGTAGCTAACTAATGTAATTGGGCTCCTCAATTTTGTTGGAGCCTCTATTTGGCTCAGACCCATTGCTGCCTAATGCGGCAATTTTGCCATAGATTGTAATTCCTTTTGTTTCAGCCATGTTTTTGTAGCCTTTCCTTATGCGAATTTATATTCTGTGGCCATTTTGTGGGTTTGTTTCAATTTTAGCCTGTCTTGCTGACAGTTATTTAGCGCTGTGAGTGTTCCAATCTACCCCAGCTGGTATGTTATAACCAGTTGGGTTGCAGGAAAAAAGGTATTGCATCTGTGCTTGTGTATTTTTTATATGTTTTCTGAATCTCCTCCTATATTGTCTTTTTCTTATTTTGATCTAAAAATCACTTATAAAACAGTTCAAATCGAACTCTACATTGAGTCCGTTGGGCGTGAAGGTGTTCATTAGGTTGATCCATTTTGATTCCATCTGGCTCAATGTTCTGATTTTATGGCTTCCTCACCAGTGTCTATTGTAGGGCTCAATACCCCCAAAATGTGAGGTATTTGGGGTCCCTGTTATGTACTTTATCGAAATGCTTTCACACACTATGTTTGTCAAAGCCTTTCTTAATTTTTTCTGACAGTTATTTAGCGCTGTGAGTGTTCCAATCTACCCCAGCTGGTTCAGATGTTGGAAGATGTGTGTGTTGGAATTGTGAATAATATATCCCCCATTTTTTTGTGCATTCTACCGACTTACGATCGGAGCCAGGTGTTCGGAAGATAATCATTTTTTTTGCAGTTAAATATGACTATACATATAATATAAACATGCTATGAACATATGGTTTGTATGCAAATTAAATTCTTATTTCCAAATGCACTTACGTTTCTAGTGTATTATGATGTGATTAACCTTCAACCTACATCACTCTTATTTTTATGTGTGTGTCTTATTCAGTATATAAATACTTTTATATATACCTCTTACTCTATATAATTTACAAAAAGGTCTAGTGTTTAAAATACTTGGTCCTTCTAGTGTGAACTGGATGTGTGACATCAGCATTTAATTCTGAAATTTGTCTCCAATTTTTTAATAATAACCGGTGGGCTTATATTCTATAACCACTCTTAGCTTATTTTTATGTTATAACCAGTTGGGTTGCAGGAAAAAGGTATTGCATCTGTGCTTGTGTATTTTTTATATGTTTTCTGAATCTCCTCCTATATTGTCCTTGCTGTCTCATATTTCTGTTAACAAGTTTGAATTTTTTTTTTTTTCTTTTAATTTCTTTTCTAAATACCCCAGTTTTCTCTTTTTATTTGGTTGGTTTGCTCTTCTACTTCATTGCTATTTCTTATTTTGATCTAACAATCACTTATAAAACAGTTCAAATCGAACTCTACATTGAGTCCTTTGGGCGTGAAAGTGTTCATTAGGTAGATCCATTTTGATTCCATCTGGCTCAATGTTCTGATTTTATGGCTACCTCTCCAGTGTCTATTGTAGGGCTCAATACCCCAAAATGTGAGGTGAAGACTTTATTGAACAAGCAACAAAAATAGGGGAAAGATTCATCAAAAAAGGCTATGATCAAAGACAAATTGAAGAAACCATACAGCAGGTATCAGAAATAGAAAGGATAACATTAATGAAGAAAAAAGAACAGGAGCACAGATTTGAAGATAAAATCCTATTACAACATGCAACATAAAAAAGTAGAAAAAATCATAAGATGACATTGGCTTATACTAAGGGCAGATAAAGATTTAAGTACAGTATTACCGGAACAACCCAAATTTGTATATAGGAGAGCCCCCACATTGAGAGACAAAATCGTTAGGAATGTGATAGATCCTCCCAAGAAAACCTTCACCTTCTTCACCGGGAAGGGTTTCTACCCATGCAGGAGATGTTATGCATGTACCAATACAAAAATGCCAAAGGAGAGGAGGAGTCACTTTATTGCTAAGAGTAGAGGGATTAGATACAACATTAATGAATTCATTGGATGCAACACGAAAAGAGCAGTCTATGTTTTGGGATGCAGCTGCGGACAACAGTATGTGGGACGCACAAAAAGACCACTAAAAGTGAGGATAAAAGAACATGTTCAAAACATTAAGAAAGGCTTTGACAAACATAGTGTGTGAAAGCATTCCGATAAAGTACATAACAGGGACCCCAAATACCTCACATTTTGGGGGTATTGAGCCCTACAATAGACACTGGTGAGGAAGCCATAACATCAGAACATTGAGCCAGATGGAATCAAAATGGATCAACCTAATGAACACCTTCACGCCCAATGGACTCAATGTAGAGTTCGATTTGAACTGTTTTATAAGTGATTTTTAGATCAAAATAAGAAAAAGACAATATAGGAGGAGATTCAGAAAACATATAAAAAATACACAAGCACAGATGCAATACCTTTTTTCCTGCAACCCAACTGGTTATAACATACCAGCTGGGGTAGATTGGAACACTCACAGCGCTAAATAACTGTCAGCAAGACAGGCTAAAATTGAAACAAACCCACAAAATGGCCACAGAATATAAATTTGCATAAGGAAAGGCTACAAAAACACGGCTGAAACAAAAGGAATTACAATCTATGGCAAAATGGCCACATTAGGCAGCAATGGGTCTGAGCAAAATAGAGGCTCCAACAAAATTGAGGAGCCCAATTACATTAGTTAGCTACTATATAAACACCTCATACACACATCTCCCTCTATTCCCATGAAGAAGTCACGTGATGCGTGACGTAACGTGTAGGGCGTGAGCGGAGGTGACCGGAAGTTACGGAAATATAAAGACGAGCTTGCAGCTCATGGAGAAGTGCCCATAGGGGGCTTTTTAAATGTAAGTGTACACTTGTTTTTTATCAAATAAAAGTTTTTAAACAATATCACACCACGAGGCATATTGTACCCTTCTTTCATGTACAATACCTCCCAAAGAAACCACCCTGTCACACTACAGTTAGAGAGAGATGACCCCCAGTGAGACACGAGGATACCTCGGGAGAACGAAGGAAATCAAGGAGGGGCAGAGGAGTCAACATAACCATAACATGTACTTTCTTCCCATGTTATACGGAGCACCACACTATAACAAATTTTTGAAAATAAACTATTTTTTGTTCACATGTGAATGTAAATTTTTCGGGGGATACCCGTGAAGAGGTACTCGACGTTCGAGCAGAAATATAAAGGCATTGAAGGCCAGTGGAGGCGAGTGCGGGATGTGCAATGCAGTGCGTAGT
>BLSH010031449.1:592662-607409 GCA_018402905.1 Glandirana rugosa | reverse complement strand
TAAAAATTACCCCAGAAATGAATTCACACCATCCATAAACCCGGCCACTTTTGCGCAAACCAATCAATAAACGCCGATTGCAATTTTTTTTTTATCACAAATATGAGGAAGAATATAAATCGGCCAAAACCGATGAAAAAAAAAGTTTTTTTAATATTTTTTTGGATTTGTATTTTAGCAAAAAGTAAGAAATTTGTTTTTTTTTGCAAAATGGTTGCTCTTCTTTTGTTTATAGCGGCGATCAGAAATGACGCAGAGGGGATCAAATACCACCAAAAGAAAGCTCTATTAGTGGGAAAAAAAGGACGCAAATTTTGTTTGGGTACATCGTTGCACGACCGCGCTATTGTCAGTTAAAGCGATGCAGTGCCAAATCTCAAAAAGTGCTCTGGTCCTAACCTGGGAAATTCTTCCGGGGCTGAAGTGATTAAAAGACTGTTTAGGTCTAGGGCACCAAAAAAATACATTTTACTTACCTTATTTGCAGACCCGCAATTAGCACTCCCCTGTTCTCTAGCTTGTGGACTGTCCCTTAGTGTTTTCATGTCCAGTTCAAGGCTATGGGCCCTGCATTGTACTTGATGACATCTGAGGAGCTCCAACAGCCATAACAGAAGCTGCGGAAACCGGTCTAGCATTGCAGAGGAGCCTGTGGGAGTGGATGGAGGAGGTGATCAGTTCCCCTGTAAAGTGATTCTCACCTGATGTAATCCATTTTTTGTATACTGTAAATATTCAGAGTAAAGTGAACATATAGGATATTGTAAATTGTGGGGACATTATGGTTTACCACAGGCCTATTGTGTTTATAGAGGCCATTGAACTCTCAGACATTCATTCCTCTTCTTCACAATTTTCACATCTATGGCCGTCTTCTAGATCCACCATTGTCAGATCTTGTTGAATGCTGTTCTGTCCTTGAGAACCAAATGGATAATGGAATCCATCTAACCAGATAACCACAAGGTCAGGTCAGACTAGACGAAGAAAAGCAGCGAATGTCAGGGAATCTTCTTTTTTTAATACAAGAAGACCACCCATATAAAATATGAGCCTACACAGAGGTAATCGCCATTAGAACGGCACTACATTAAGGCCTCATTCACACAGGACATTCTTTATTTTGTTTTTTCTACCCCTGGATGCCTTTGCTCCTGGCAGGAAGAAAGCGGCTTAAATAACGCGCCTAAAGCCACATTTTGTAGTCTAGGCGCATCAAACTTTTTGGACATTCATTCCATTGGCCAGAATATTATTTTAGTCTGGCTACTGGATTGAGTGAACGCTCAAGTGCTAAATGTGCCTAGCATTTAGGCACACCGAGAGTTTTTTTTTTTTTTTTCTGCCCAAACTTTACTTTGCATGGCCACATAGGTTAACATAGAGGTGCGTTTAGAGAAAAAAAACATCAAACGCCTGTAAAAGTGGCATTTTTTATGTCCTGTGTGCATGAGACCTAAATGTGTCCGTACATGCAATATATTTTTTAATTGCAATAATTAAAGTGTATATCTCGCTCTAGATCATGTCCCAGCATTATTTTTTCTTTCCTTTGTTCCTGTAGTGAGAAACAGTTTTTATTACACCCGATGACAACATCACAAAAACTCCTGAGAAGACAACTACTTGGAGAGAAGTATCAATATGAATGATGGCTTAATCCCACTATAGGTTTTTTCTTTATATCCATTCAGTCCTCTCCTTTTCAAAAAATCAAATGGCAAGAGAAGCTTATTTTCCTTTTAAGTGGATGTAAACCCTCACATATACCAAGTGAAGTGAACAGCCTCAGATGATACACAGGGATGAAACAAATTCTCCTACATAAGTTTTACATGTATATTTTCTGTCTTCAGCTTTATATATTCTTTAGATAGTTCAGATCATGTTCGAGATTTTCTCTTCCTGTTCACCAGTGGGAGTGAAGTCTGGGCACACAGCTAAGACAGCTGATTGGAGGAAATGCACCCTCCACATAGGCAGAGACTCTCAGAGCTGTTCTGTGAATAGTTTAGCTCTCTGCTAATCTATTTATAGGAACCTCCCCAACACAAAATTTAGCCTGTTTTTTATCTGGTGAGACTGAGTACTTGTCAGAAGTTATGCTGATAACAGAAGAACGGAGCAGGAGAAAGCTACGAGACTTAGTGCTTTGAAGAGAGATAAGTAAACACTGCAGTTTTGTGTCAAGCTCAAATTCGACGAATTGCGTTTACATCCACTTTAATTGTTCAGGATGAGGATTTACCCTCTAGCCCACCACTTCCATCATATGCCCTGTAATGGCCAAAGTATATTGTGTATGTAATGTTAAAAAAGTATGATTGAACACATTGAGACAGAAAAGCAAAGCACTCACTGACAGATAGCCGCAAAACACATATACTGCGTATACCGGAGGAGTAGCAGGAAGTAATATCCGATCACTCATAAGTTTTCCTATTTATTTTTGGTGTGCTTGAAAGTGTGCATGAGAGCAAAAATAAAAAAAATAATTGAAAAAAATGTTATCTCTGCAATATATGCTCCTTTCCCTATTGTATGTCATCTTTAGGCCCCTTTCACACAGGTGTTCCGTTCAGGTCTGCCTGTCAGTTTTTCAGGTGGACCTGAACGGACGCCCCATTCTCCTCTATGGAGCGACGGATGTCAGCTGTGACATGTCCACTGACATCCGCCGCTCTCCGATCTCATCCGTGCTCAGTAAAGTCAGATGGATGGAAACTCTATTTTTCCATCCATTTGGGGAGTGGATCGCATGACAACGGACAGATGGTCCATTGTCATCCGATTTCCCATAGAGGAGAGCGGCGCTCTGACAGATCAGTCTCTGCACAGTGAGCGGAGACTTATCTGTCATCCGTCAGCTCAGCGGATCAATCCCCGCTGATCAAACACGGACCCCACACACATCACGCCCATGTGAAAGGGGCCAAAGCTGATTTTTAGGTATGGCAGTGTATTTTACAAAGTTCAACAAGCTATAACAAAACTGACCACTAGGGGTCAGCGTGCAAAAACAAATAATATGAATAAAATCAATAATAAATGATAATGTTCAATACTCAATAAAAAAAAAACACAGTGCAATTAACCAACCAAAAAGTGCATTGATAGAAAAATAAATAAAGTGCCAATAAGCCCAGTAAAAAAAAATTAAAATATATATATATATTTATAATAAGTCCATACAATTGGATTGCGGATATTCAAATAGTATAGCAGATCCATTCAAAGTGCTCATTCAATTGTGGACATATCCATGTACAGGGGTGTGGGTGGTGGTGTTAGTGATGATGGGTGTGTAGGGGTGTGGGTGATGATAGGTGTAAGTGGGTGATGGGTGTCGCTGGGTGTAGAGGGGTGTAGGTGGTAGTGAGGGGTGTGGGTGATGCTGGGTGGTGATGGGTGTCAGTGGGTGGGTACAGAGGGGCGTGGGTGATAATGGGTGTCAGTGAGTGATGCTAGGTAGTGATGGGTGTGGGTGGTGATGGTGGGCGTAGATGGATGTCAGTGGGTGATGATGGGTGTAGAGAGGTATGGGTGATGCTAGGTAGTGATGGGTGTGGGTGGTGGTGGCGGGTGTAGATGGGTGTGGGTGATCCTTGTTGGTAGTAATGGGTGTAGGTGGTGTGGTGGATAGGTGTTAGAATAACTTAATGAATCCCTTTACTGTGTATTAAGTGCCCCTTTGATAGAAAATGAAGAGTCTCTGGATGGCCGCACTCTGGCAAATCACCGTTTTATTGTGCTTAATCCAAATGTACATGGGTGCAATAAAAGCGCAGGCAGATGTGAGTTTAGGGCATAGCTGCTAACGCGTTTTACATTTGGATTAAGCACAATAAAACAGTTGAACAGAGGATGTATGGGGTATGGGTGTCCCACTAGCACCCAGACACCATAACTAGAGTAGGCATGGACTATCTCGGCACTCAAAGGTAACATAGATATGTATAAAAAATTTAAAACAATTTATTTGAAAAATATGACATACAGAAACATACAGTGAAATAAAAAATACAGCATTGGGTACAAGCGCCAATGATTTTCACATATAGTGCCTGGACTGGTCCCCACAGGGGGTACCGCCGGCCCATGGCATGTAAGCTGTGGATGGTGTAAAACTCTTGACCGATTTCGCGGGACTTCCGCTTCTTCAGGAGATTTGAACAGCATACAGCTATAATGTTTGAAAACTATGTATACACAAAAAAATAGCGCATTAATATTCACAGAAAAAAACATTTGGATGTGTATACCCTCTGGCCAGTAAGCGTTGTCGGAGGGCTGCAGCCTGAGATAAAAATTTCTCATCTCTATTGCAGTTCCGCCGTAAACGTAAATACTGGGCATATGGAATGCTTTGTACAAGAGAGCGAGGGTGTGCACTGGATGCGTACAGGAGAGTATTGCCCGCAGTGGGCTTTCTATATAGATCTGTCTCAATTTGATGTTGATCATTTATGATTAATCTAATATCCAGGAAAGGGATACTTTTCTGATCATATACATACGTACAGTGGAGATTAAGTGAGTTTCCATTGAGTTGTTGTATGAACTGGTGTAGTAATTCTACACCGCCAGTCCATATAATCAGTAGGTCATCAATGAACCTGTGCCAACACAGCACATGTAGAAGGTATGGTTGGAACGAATCTTCTGAGAAGATTGATCTTTCCCATCCCCCTAGAAATAAGTTGGCATAGGATGGTGCACACGCTGTGCCCATTGCGACACCTTGGGCCTGTAGGTACAGCTGTTCCATGAATGTAAAATAATTTCTCGTAAGTATAAAACGTAGGAGTTCTAAAATAAAGTCCACTAAGGGCCACGTAGTGTGGTCCTGCTCATATAGAAAGGAGCCAGCCATCCGGACGCCCTGTCCGTGGGGGATACTCGAGTATAGAGCCTCGATATCGATGGCCACGAGCAAGGCGCCCGGAGGGACATGGATCCCCTCTACATGCCTGAGCAGGTCCGTGGCGCTTCTAACCAATTGAACCCTATACTTCTTTTTAATTTAGTTACTCAGCTCCCTTTGTCCCCCATGTCCGCCGTGGGGGGATAGCCCTTCAGTGGGCGTGTTTTTGACCCTTCTGTTTGGCTGTGATCACTGTGGGTAAGTTAATACTTTGATTGTTCCCAGTTCTATCCAAATTTTTTTTCTGTGAATATTAATGCTCTATTTTTTTGTGTATACATAGTTTTCAAACATTATAGCTGTATGCTGTTCAAATCTCCTGAAGAAGCGGAAGTCCCGTGAAACCGGTCGAGAGTTTTACACCATCCACAGCTTACATGCCAAGGGCCGGCGGTACCCCCTGTGGGGACCAGTCCAGGCACTATATGTAAAAATCATTGGAGCTTGTACCCAATGCTGTATTTTTTATTTCACTGTATGTTTCTGTATGTCATATTTTTCAAATAAATTGTTTTAAAATTTTTATACATATCTGTGTTACCTTTGAGTGCCGGGATAGTCCATGCCTACTCTAGTTATGGTGTCTGGGTGCTAGTGGGACACCCATACCCCATACATCCTCTGTTCAATTGTCTCCTTTCGGATGATGGCACACACTATAATTCATATCTCATATTATCATTTTTTGGCTCATCCCCTATATACAATAAAACAGTGATTTGCCAGAGTGCAGCCATCCAGCCATCCAGAGACTCTTCGTTTTCTATCCATGCTTAAAGCAGGGCCAGCACCTGACACAGTGGATCAGCAGACAGGTAATATGGTCTAGTTGGCTTGGAGCGGGTGTTCATCCCTTATGTTTATTAAGTGCCCCATAGTAGTGTACATGCTTCTTTGTAGCAACATATCGCATTTCTCGCAGTGCTTCTCTCGGCACTCATATGACCACCCAGCCCGCCTCTCTCCTCTCTCGCTGACATCAGCGATCGATTCTCAGCCCCGCCCGCTGACTGTAGCTGACAGATCAGAAGAGAGTTGGGCTGAGAATCCATCGCTGGCGTCAGCCGGTGTACTGCCGAACACCGGAGATGAGAGACGATAGAGCCGGGCTGGGTGGTCATATCAGTGCCGAGAGAGGCACTGAGAAATGCGGTATGTTAATACAAATAAGCATGTACACGACTAAGGGACACTTAATACACAGTAAACAGGGGAGGCCGCAGATCCAACTTGCAGGGTGACTTGAGGCGACTTCAGCGCGGCTTGCAGGCCTGAAGTCGCTTCAGAAAGTAGTAGAGGAACCTTTTTGCTTGAGTCGCTCCTATTTAGAACAGTTCCATTGCAATGCATGGAGGCGACTTGTCAGACGACTCAAGTCGTCTGATAAGTTGCGTCGGATGACATCCCCCAGTAATCGATTATGGGCAGTTGCCGCATCGATGCCGCATTGGGGACGGTCGAATTGCGATGCATCGATTAACTTCAGCTCCCCTACTGAGCAGTGTACCTCTGTCTATAGTGCATACATTTCCATTGATGTGACATTTTAATTCTTAAGACTTGTAAATGAGATACAGAGTGTGAGTTGATATTGGTCAGGGGATGCATCTCCGGGGTTTGCAAGCCAGATCTCCAGGGGATATTGATTGCAGGGTTTTGTGCTTCCAGATCTAGAAGTCATCACTTATTGGTGCAGCATAGCAAATTGACGGTCTGTCTGTTTCCCTGAGAATAGCCAGGATTCCCATAGGGTAGTGCCGGATGAATCATCATGGGTATGTGTCATCTATTCAACGATGTTGGTGGATTTTATAACAAATGTTATGACAGTGATTAGAGGATCAGAATATTGCAGTGCCTTTGCTTCTGATTGAAGGTTGCATAATTGCATTTATTGAAGCCCGTGTTCTTGCACCACTTGGTGCAAGAAGAGTGCAGTCAAAGTTCCTATAGGTCCTCATATTATTATTATTATACTGAATTTATATAGCACCAACAGTTTATGCAACAATTTACAATATAAATGGTAGACAGTTACAATACAATAAAATACAAAAGGATTAAGAGGACCCTGCTCAGAAGATTTTACAATTTAATAGGGTGGTGCAGGTGGTACAAAAGGTTGTATCTGTGGGGAATGAGCTGATGGAAGTGGTAAAAGATTAGTTGGAGCGTGATAGGCTTCCCTGAAGAGATGAGTTTTCAGGAATTGCTTGAAGCCAGCAAGAGTAAGAGATAGTCGGACAGTTTGAGGTAGAGAGTTCCAGAGGATGGGAGAGGCTCTGGAGAAATCCTGGAGACGAGCATGGGAGGAGGAGACAAGATTGGTGATGAAGCTTGTGGCAGAGTTGTGAATGGCTTTGTATGTTGTGGAAAGTATTTTGAATTTAATTCCCTGGGCGATTGAGAGCCAGTGTAGGGATTGGAGGAGAGGGGTGGCAGATGCTGTGGTTGGTAAGGTAGATAAGTCTGGCAGCAGCATCAATGATAGACTGAAGAGGGGATAGCCTATGGAGAGGTAGGGAGTGAATGAGGAGCTTGGTGGTTTCATTTGTTAAAAGGGATGTATTTTAGAGATGTTACGGAGGTGAGTTCTACCAACATATGACAATGATTGGATTTGGGGCTGAAAAGACAGCGGGTCTATGATTACACCTAGTACTGGCTTAACCACTTGAGGACCGGAAGGATTGCAACGTTGTACCCAAACAAAATTTGTGTCCTTTTTTTCCCACAAATAGAGCTTTCTTTTGGTGATATTTGATCACCTCTGTGTCATTTCTGATCACCGCTATAAACAAAAAAAAAGCAACAATTTTGTAAAAGAAAAAAAAAAACACAATATTTCTTACTTTTTGCTTTTTTTATTTGCACTATCATACAATTTTTCGGGACATGCTTTTGGGGTGTGTCCCCTTCTTCAAGGTCATACGTTTTTGAATCAGTACTGCTTGGACCTTAAAGAAGGGAACACGCCCCAAAAGCTTGTCCTGAAAAATTGTATGTTGGTGCAAAAAAAAAAAAGTATCACGGACAGTACTCAATTTTCTCTGTCACAATTGCACTAATACGGCTACCACAATCACCTTAAGCATTACTTTTTGCTAAAATACATATCCAAAAAAAAGGATATAAAAAAAAAATGTATTCGTCTGTTTTGGCCGATTTGTATTCTTCCTCATATTTTTGTTAAAAAAAATCGTAATTGGCGTTTATTGATTGATTTGCGCAAAAGTTGCTGTGTTCACACACCATGAGAATTCATTTCTGGCGGTTTACAATTTTTGTTTTTTTACTAGTAATGGCAGCGATCTGCGATTTTTATTGGGACTGCGATATTTCAGCGGACATGTCGGACATTTTTGACACTTTTTTTGGGACCAATGACATTTATACAGCGATCAGTGTAAATGTCATTGCCAGTGAATGGGGTTAACTTGCAGGGGGTGATCTAGGGGTTAACTGTGTTCCCTAGGCATGTTCTAACTGTGAGGGGGCTGGGCTGCCAGGGGCATAAGACATCTAACTGATCCTAGTGACAGGGATCAGTAGATCTCTTACATGCCGCGCTGATAGAGCGGGGAACCACTGTGTTTCCCGTTTTTCTCCTGTACCAGGCAATCGCGGCTCGTCGATGGACATCGATCCCGCCTGACCCGCGGCCATACTGCTGGAGAGTGCGGCGGACACGAGAGCACGCCAGCACGCTCCCGCCCATGCCGCCATTTATAGACGTTGATTTGCGCTATCTAGCCACTCTGCAACAGTAAAAGTACCTGTACCGGAACCTGATAGAGGGGCTCAAGGCAAATTAAAAAAAAAATTAAAAGTCAGCAGCTACAAAAAGCTGTTGACTCTTAATAAACAGATACTCACCTGTTCCAGGATCCAGTGCTGTGCTTTGGGTAGCACGTGGCGGGCAGCGTGGTTCAGTGGCTTTGGCTTAGAGTCCTCTCCTCCATGGCGGCTTCCAGCCCCTCCCCATCTCCTCCTAGGCATCCAATAGGATCCCCTGTCCTTTCAGCCAATCATGTGACTGGTGTCAAAACCCACTTCCTGATCGGCTGGGATGAGGATCAGTGTTACAACAGCAAATGTTAATTTGCTGTTGTAACACACCTGGGTGAGCTGAGAGCATACTCTCTGTGCCCTGAGCCCACCCTATATTGAATGCCTATTAGAGCTTCTGGCTCTAATCGGTGCTTCAACAAAAATACTCCCTCCCCATTGGAATTCATGCACTGACATCCTGAAAAGGGCCGTATGCATGGATAGGGGAGGTGGCGATGGACGGGGGGGGGGGGGAGGGGGCTGCCCCTGGTGCACTCTCTTCTGCTACAGCTGCTGAGCTCATTATAGGTAACAGGAGAGAGTACACACTGTGCATGTGCGGTCCAAAAAACAGGACAACATTCCCTCCAGTGGCACTAGGGGGCGCTAGTTCCAATGGTTGCTCCAGTTCCTACAATAACATGTGAAAGCTAAAAACAGGCAGAAAACTGATAACAAAAGCCAAGCTGGAAAAGGGATAACCTGGCACATTTCCTGGTGAAGAAAACCTTCAAACAGACTTTCATAAACAGTAAAATAACAAAAAGTCACCATAAAGTGCCCTATGCAGTACTTCTATCCTTTTATAACCTAAGTTATGCTTTTCTCTATCTTTTTCTTACATATAATATCAATAAATGGAAGTGTATGCAGTACCTGTATCCAGCCTTGTATTGCCCTCTTCTGTAGGAGGAGCACCTCATCACAGACATTGGAGATCTTTTGGGTGATGGAGATTCTTCAAAATCAAAACAAAAGGAGACACTTTGCTAGTAGCGCTAGCTACGGGTTTATAGTTTAAGTATTGATATTTGCACTGTTTAATACTGAAAATGGGCATTTTAGGTACTTTATCGCAGCGTCAGTAAAAAATGCAGCTCTGCCAGTAAATTTCACGATTGTTTCCCAGTAAAAAATTGGTGCCGTTTGTAAATTTTGGTATCCAGTAAATTTTACTTTGGGGGGGTTGGCAACACTGATCAGTGCCCAGTGCTGCCTATGACTGCCCATCAGTGCCACCTATCAGTGAAACGTGTCAGTGCTGCTTATCAGTGCCGCCTAACAATGCTGCATATATGTGCCTGCCCATCCGTGCAACCTCATCAGTGCCCGTTCTGGGTGGGAGCTTTTCCATTCCTGGGAAGCTGCATGCAGCCTGCCATACAAGTAAACGGCTATACGCAGCCACACTTATGTAAATGCCAATGCTTCCTTGTGTTGTGAAAATACGTCAGACAAGCATGCGTAGGTAAACACAGATATAAAGAAGTATAAGTCTGCATACAACCATGCACTCAGGTAGCCAGTTATATGTGCCACATGCAGCTCCCTGGCTGTGGAAAAGCATCCAGAAATTATTGGCAAGTACATGAAACAAATGAATAAAGTGCAGCACCCCAAAATCCACAATACCCCACCTCCAAACAAACTTGTTAATGTATAATAAAATATATGCCCCTTAACTTGCCAAAATAGCTCAGTTGGGAGAGCGTTAGACTGAAGATCTAAAGGTCCCTGGTTCAATCCCAGGTTTTGGCAGCTGTTGGGACATTTCCAGGACTTGGAGGAAGTAGAATCGATCATATTAGCCAAATAAAGAGTGGTATATGGATACCAGATGAAAATGAGAGCAATTTTAATCGTTAATTGTAATAAACTAAGATTGTATGGAGAAGCACAATGATTTATGTTTTTGGCCCACGGAGCGAAGTTTGCAGTGTTTTCACATCCATGACATTCAGTTTCTGCCTGGTGGACCCCTGTCGGCTCTATGGGCAGCTGGGTGTAAATGGACTCCGCTGTCCATTCACATCAGGCTACCTCTGATCCGGTCTGGAAAAACAGAAGATGATGCAGTCGTCTTCCATTTGTTTTTATAGACCTGGAATTTTTGCAGATGTAAATGGACACAAGTCAGTTTACATCCTCCTGTCCATAGGGTTGTATGGACCTTCTAATCAGATGAGCCTGATTGGAATGCCCATGTGAAAGGGGCCTTATGGAGCTGTGCTGGGACTGTTGGTAAACCTGTAAAGAAGGACGATTAGGACCCCATGCACACTATTACATTTTCGCCAAATTTTTGGCTTCAGATTTACCAAAACTGTATAATATGAGGTCAGGCAGGCCCTTGCACTACATGGTTTTGGTAAATCTGAAGACACAAAATCTGCAGAAAATCTAATAGTATGTATGGGGTCTAACTCTTGAGCAGCTGGTGTGACCCCACATCTATTTGAGCTGTGGCTGGAAGGATCCTAAAAGCCTCAGGATAAAGGATTAACCCCTGAAGGGGACAAGGCTGTTGTGACCTCCTGTAATTTAACCACTTTACCTCCAGAAGGTTTTATCCCCTTCATGACCAGGCCATTTTTTGCTATTCAGCACTATGCTCCTTTAACCACTTTAAGACCAGCCGCTGTCATTTTACTGCAGCAGGCTGGTCTGTTCCTGCGAATCACTATAGCTGTATGGCGGCGTGGGAACTCGCTCTTGTGTGCGCTCCCATTGACTAGCGGGGGAGCCAATCAGCATGTGGGGCAGACTCTATGTCTGACGGTCGCCCGTGATCGTTCCCTGCAGTGATAGAGCGGGGATCTGCCTGTGTAAACAGGCAGATCCCTGTTCTGACGGGTGATCACACAGATCCTGTCTTTCTCCTAAGCAGGAAGAATGATCTGTGTATTTCCCCAGTCACACAGTCCCCTATACAGTTTGAAACACCTCCCAGGGAGCACATTTAACCCTTTGATCACCCTTGGTGTTAACGCCTTCCCTGCCAGTGTCATTTATACAGTAATCAGTGCATTTTTATAGCACTGATCTCTGTATAAATGTCACTGGTCCCAAAAAAAGTGTCAAAAGTGTCCGATCTGTCCGCCGCAATGTCGAAGTCCTGATAAAAATCGCAGATCACCACACTTACTAATAAAAAATAATGCCATAATCACATCCCATAGTTTGTAAGTGCAACAACTTTTGCGCAAACCAATCAATATAAGCTTCTTGCGATTTTTACCAAAAATATGTAGCAGAATACATATCGGCCTAAACTGATGAATAAATTTGTTTTTTTTTTTACATTTTTTTTGGAAATGTTTTATAGCAGAATGTAAAAAAAAATTTGTTTCAAAATTGTTGCTCTTTTTTTTGTTTATAGCGCAAAAAATAAAAACCGCAGAGGTGATCAAATACCACCAAAAGAAGCTCTCTTTGTGGAAAAAAAAGAATGTCAATTCAGTTTGAGTACAACGTCGCACGACTGTGCAATTGTCAGTTAAAGTGACGCGGTGTCGTATCGCAAAAAATGGCCTGATCATAAGGGGGGTAAACCTTCCGGGGCTGAATTGGTTAACTGACAATTGTGTCGTCATGCAACACTGTATGCAAATGACATTTATATCACTGGGTTTTTGTTATTTTTTTCTATATACACCAAAAATGATAAAAAATATTTTCTACTTTCTGTTATATAAAACATATTCAATAAAGTCACATTTCTTGATAAATTTTAGCCAAAGGTTTCTGCTACGCGTTTTTGGTTATAACCCAATAAGTGTACATTAATTGGTTTGTGTGAAAGTTTTAGCATCTACAATACTATGGGATATATATTTGAAAATTAATAAATCCTGATATACTGGCGGCCTATCTCATTTCCTGAGAGTCTTAAATGCTAGGACAGTACAAATACCCCCCAAATTGCCCCTTTTTGGAAAACAGACAGTCTGAGGTATTTAGTGCAAAGCATGGCACGCTTTTTGATGTCATTTTTTGTCACAATTTTTTGGAATATGAAGAAATTAAATAAAATTTGTTTTTATTTCATTTTTGGCAATATAAATAAAAAAAGAAAACAATATTATTTAATTTCTACTATAAAACATCCAAGAAAAAAAAAACAAAACAAATTAAAATATAATAATTTTTCACAAATTCTGGCAAAATGTATTCTGTTACATGTTTACTGTGGCAGACAATCTGACACTAACTGATGCTGCAGGGGAACTGACTACCTGCCACTGATATCACCAACAACATTAACACAGTGGTCAGTGCTAATATTATACACCAGGGATATGCAATTAGCGGACCTCCAGATGTTGCAGAACTACAAGTCCCATGAGGCATAGCAAGACAGACAGCCACAAGAGGCAGAGGCATGATGGGACTTGTAGTTTTGCAACAGCTGGGGGTCCGCTAATTGCATATCCCTGCTATACACAGTCACTGTACTAAGGACACTGGCTGGGAAGGGGTTAAAATCTAGGGTAATCAAGGGGTTAAATATGTGCCTTACTATGAGTAATGTGTGTAAAGTGTGCTGCTTTTACTAGCTGATCTTTCAGTTTCTCATCCGTGCTTTCCAGGGATGAGAAACTGACAGATTCTCCCTTCATACAGAGCTTTGTGTTGTTGTTGTTTACCAACACAGAGCTCTGGGCTGTGATTGCACACAGCTGATCAGCAGTTCCTGGCTATGAATCATTGACCATGACTTGCTGAAAGGCCCCTGCTGTGTACAATCACAGTGACAGCCAGTAGGGGGTGCAAATGCACTAGCCCTGAACCCAGAAGTAGTCTGTGACATACAGATACAGCGCTTTTCCTACAGCATCTGCTCACCCACAGTACATTGCAGGTGGTCCACTAGTGGTTAATCCAGTTTGGTGTGCCTCATGTTCTCTGTATGTTTGGACTTCATGTCACCTACCGTTCCATGTTACATCACTTCCCATTTCACACCTGTAAATCATCTAGTGTTTTTCCATATTTTTGTCCAGCCCCTGTGTATCATACAGTCTGTGACTACAATTAACACAGCAATATATGGTTCTCTGAGCTCCCATCACATAGTTCTATTACCTGTTGATCCTGCCAATAGATTGTGTATTTTTCTACTTCCTATAACGTGACAACTCTGCAAATCTAAAATCATGCAGCAAAAGTTTTCACCCTGTGGTACAGGATGGTCTTAGATGTAGCTTTAAACTGAATTGATGATTGAATATACACCTCTGCTTTCAGCACATATTTACATGTGCACTAGGGTTGCCACCTTTTCTTCAAGCCAAACCCGAACACTTTAGCGGCGCAAGGTAAATTTATTTATAGTATACACTATAGGATTGTAAAGACCTAGAACACCTTTGGGTGCACTAATGAGAGCAATAATGCGGCGCGGTTAGCATTCTGCGGCAAACAGTGGGTGTGACCAATTTGCGTTAATAGATGGCAACAGATTGGTGCGTGACTATCTTGGTTACTTGGGGAGCTACAGTCTGGTCTGACTAATGTGTCTGGGTTTTAGGCAGACCGAAACCTGGACACAGGACTCAAAACCTGGGCTGTTCAGGTGAATCCTGAGCAGGTGGCAATCCTCCCCTTTCATAATACAGGGTTCAGTGTCACCCCCACCTTTGTAATACAGGGGTCAGTGTCACCCCACCCCCCCTATAACACAGGGGTCAGTGTTACCCCTTGCTTAATATAGGGGCCAGTGTTACCCTCTCCATAATACAGGGGGCCCCCATAGAGGACCCCCATTAGAAGATCAGATTCCTCTTAGAGACCCAAAAAAAATCAAAATTGAAAAAAATGCAGCACAACTTTGCCCTTTAATTATATTAGTACAAATGTGATAAAATAATTGTGAATGATGGTGGAAACCCCCAAGGATAATCCAAGTATTAATAGGACGAGTCCTAAGTGGACTTGTCGGGTCCAAAACTCAGGACACAGGTCCAAAGCCAGACGGATTTTGGGTCTGTGT
>BLSH010031449.1:529681-546944 GCA_018402905.1 Glandirana rugosa | reverse complement strand
TTCCCCCCCCCCCCCCCCCCAGTAGTAAAGAGTACCTGTCACAGCCCATCAGAGTACCTGTCACAGCCCATCAGAGTACCTGTCACAGCCCATCAGAGTACCTGTCACAGCCCATCAGAGTACCTGTCACCTGCCCATCAAAGTACCCGAGTACCTGTCACCTGCCCATCAAAGTACCCGAGTACCTGTCACCTGCCCATCAAAGTACTCGAGTACCTGTCACCTGCCCATCAAAGTACCCGAGTACCTGTCAGCAGCCCATCTGAGTACCCGAGTACCTGTCAGCAGCCCATCTGAGTACCCGAGTACCTGTCAGCAGCCCATGCCTCATAAAATATACATTGGGATGTTTGCTTTCCAAAATGGGATAATTCTGTGGGTAATTCCATTGTCCTGGTGCTCCAGGACCTTCAAAAGTGTGATAGGTAAGAGATAAAATTCGACATGTAATTTTATGCTCTTAGAACTCCTGAAGGTACTACTTCAGTGCTGGACCTCTCTATGTGGCCAGGCTGTGTAAAAGTCTCACACATGTGGTATCGCCATACTCGGGACGAGTAGCAGAATATATTTTGGGGGGTTATTTTTGCTATGCACATGCTATGTGTTAGAAATATCATATAAATTGACAAAAAATATGTTTTCGTTTTCTTTCCACGTTTTCCGAAGACTTGTGGAAAAAAATGAACTGTAAAAATACTCATAATGCCTCATAGAATATACGTTGGGGTGTTTGCTTTCCAAAATGGGGTCATTTTGTGGGTAATTCCACTGTCCTGGTGCTCCAGGGCTTTCAAAAATGTAATGGGTCATTAGGATATTTTATGTGTAATTTATTATCCTAGAATGCCTGATGGTGCTCCCTGCATGTTGGACTCTCTATGTGGCCTGGCTGTGTAAAAGTCTCACACATGTGGTATCGCCATGCTCGGGACGAACAGCAGAATGTATTTTGGGGTGTAATTTTTGCTATGCACATGCTATGTGTTAGAAATACCTTATACATTGACCACTTTGTGTAAAAATAAAAGTTTTTTTTATTTTCTTTCCGCGTGTTTCAAAGACTTTATAGAAAAAAATTAACCATACAAAAGACTCATAATGCCTCATAGAATATACGTTGCAGTGTTTGCTTTACAAAATGGGGTCATTTTGTGGGCAATTCCATGGTCCTGGTGCTCCAGGGCCTTAAAAAGTGTGATAGGTGGTTGAGAAATGAGATGTGTAATTTATGCTCGTAGAACGCCTAAAGGTGCTACTTCAATGTTGGGCCTGTGTATTTGGCCAGGCTGTGTAAAAGTCTTACACATGTGGTATCGCCATTTTGAGGAAGAGTAGCAGAATGTATTTTGGGGTGTCATTTTTGCTATGTACATGCTATATGTTGGAAATATCTTATAAATGGACAGCTTTGTGTAAAAAATAAAAATAAAAAAATGCGGTTTCATTTTTTTTTTCCACATTTTCCAAAAACTTATGGAAAAAAATGACATGTTCAAAGGACTCATTATGCCTCATAGATTATACGAGATTGCCGAATATTTCCATACTCAGGAGGAGTAGCAGAATGTATTTTGGGGTGTCATTGCAAGTATGCATAGGCTGTGCGTGAGAAATAACTTGTTTTAACAATTTTATGTTAAAAAAATAAAAAATCTTCATTTTGCAAAGAATTGTGGAAAAAAAATGTACAACTTAAAAAAACTCACCATGCCCCTTACTAAATACTTTGGAATGTCTACTTTCCAAAAAGGGTTCATTTGGGGGGTATTTGTACTTTCCTGGCTTGTTGGGGTCTCAAGAAATGAGATGGGTGGTCAGTACATCAGGTGTGATCAATTTTCAATGATTTGCACCATAGCTTGTAGACTCTATAACTTTCACAGAGAATAAATAATATACACTAATCTGGGTTATTTTTACCAAAAATATGTATCAGTATAAATTATGGCCAAAATTTATGAAGAAAAAAAACTTTTTTTGCAAATTTTTTTTAATATAAACTAAAAAAAAAAAAGTGTTTTTTTTTTTTTTTTTTCAACATTTTGGGTACCTTTTTGCTTATATTGAAAAAAATAAAAAAACCCAGCAGTGATTGATTATATACCACCAAAAGAAAGCTCTATTTGTGAAAAATAAATTATATGTTTGGGTACGGTGTAGTATGACTGAGTAATTGTCATCTAAAGTGTGAGAGCACAGAAAGCTGAAAATTGGCCTGGGAAGGGGGTGTATGGAAGTGGTTAAAAAAAAAAAAACAAAAAACAAAAAAAAAAAAATTTTTTTTTTTTTTAAATGGAAATGTCTGTTTACCAGCAGCAGTGTAAATGAGGCCTCTTCGGCTTCATTTACTCGGGACGCTTTGTTAACCTCCCCTGAACGATTTATTGTGACAGCTAGAAGCTGACGTCTAAAACAGCCGTTTTGACTCGTTTTGCATGCGGCGTTTAGCTGCATTTGCGTCTAGGAGCGTTTTTAAAGAAATTGTTTTTTTTTTTTTTTGGAGATGCCTGTAAACGAAATTGTCCTAGACGCGAGTTAATGCGTTTAGGCGCGTTTAGTGGCGCTTACAAGCTGTTTGGCGTTTCAAATGCCTCTGAACTGGCGTCTGAACCCATTTTTTTGCGTTCCCAAAAAAAGCCTTTAAACTCAACTGCCTGGAAACGACCTTAAACGACCCTGTGTAAATGTACTGATAAGATAACATTGAGGAAAGTTCAGGGGTGGCTGAAAAAACACCCCAAATGCCTCAAAACGTCCGTTTACCAGCAGCAGTGTAAATGAGGCCATAGTATGTCAGTCCCATTGTTATTTGTGTTAAGACCTATTTGTTTCTGTCTCCACCTAGACTGGTTTAAGTGACTAGTTAATTAGCTCAAGTTAATTATATTACTGTCAGCTATTAGTTGCTTAGTATATAGTGTATGTTGGTTGTACCTTAGTTTATGTTAATTCAATTTCTGTATACAGTTGCTTTTGCATATGATAATGTGATCAGGCTCATCTGACCTGGTGTACTGTGTATATAATATTCTTTGAGTTTTCAATAAACCGTTCCAGTTCTCATACAAGCTATTGCCGGCTAGTTTTGTATGGTCAGCTATATTATCTGGTTCCTATGTCCAGACTGGGTGAAGCGTTATAGTGATGGAAGCACTTAAGCAGGGTGCTGGACATTTCTGTCACACTTGGGATTCAGACAAAAAACAAAAAAAAATTCCAAGCTCAACTTACTGCGTAAGCTGCAGGCCCCGACAAGGCTCCCTGTATACTGCATACCTAACTCTATATAAGAGGCTTCACAGTGGAAGCACATACAATTAAATGGATAGATGAAGGACAGGTGACTGGAGGAGCCAAACCCTCCTTAAAGGTACATGACCAGACACCCAGCCGTGGCCCCATGGCGGCTGCGGTGCTGGTATGGCACCAAAAGTGGTTACAACACAAAAAACAAGGTCACTGTCCCCCACCTATAACTGGCCACTACAGCAAGGAGCTACGGAAAGGCAGATACAGACAAAAAAAAAAACTTGGGATTCCCCCGTCCACATTGAATGTGTGTATGGTGGAAATCCGGTCCCTTTTGAATTTTTTTTTGTTAAAAAATATATGGGGTACCTTAACCATTTCCCGCCCGACTTATAGACAAATGACGGCCGGGCGGTGGTAGTTATCCCGGCTGGACGTCCATTGACGTCTTTCAGGATAACCTGCGATCGGGCACCCATCGCGGCAAACGGTGGTGCGGTGTGTGTCAGTCTGACAAACCGCATTACGGATCTATGTAAAGAGCTTGCAGACGCTAGTAGAGGAGAGTCGATCTGCAGCTCTCTTAACCAGGGGTCTGCGCTGATTGTTTATCAGCGCAGCCCCCCTAGGATTGCCATCCAGGACCACCAGGGAGCCCATCCTAGACCACCAGGGAGCCCACCCTAGACCACCAGATAAGGGGCGCAATGTCCAACATCGACGGCACTTTCAGATGCCACCCAGGACCACCAGGGAGTGAAACCTTACAGTGCCACCTATCAGTTCCTGTCAGTGCCGCCTATCAGTGCTGCATATAAGTGCCTCATCATCAGTGCCACCTTTATCAGTGCCAATCAGTACTGCCTCATCGGTGCCTGTCAGTGTAGCCTCATCAGTGATGGACAAAAAGTACTTATTTACAAAGTTTTGTGACAGAAACAGTAACTTTTTTTTTTTTTTAATTTCAGTCTTTTTTTTTTTATTTGTAGCGCAAAAAATAAAAATCACAGAGGTGCTCAAATACCACCAAAAGAAATCTCTGTTTGTGGGAACAAAATGATAAAAATGTTGTTTGGGTGCAGCGTTGCATGACCGCTCAATTTTCATTCAAAATGCCATAGTGCTGAAAATTGGTCTGGGCATGAAGGAGGGTAAGTGCCTGGTATTGAAGTGGTTAAGTTAGTCATACCTTATACATTTTTCTTGTACAATTTCTGTACAGCTTCTTGTAGATTTACCTTCAGCTATGTAGTGCAAGGACCTGCCTGATTTCAATATACATTGAAAGTGTTATTTAGGTTTGACCTCATATATGGTTTTTGGTAAAACTAAAGGAAAATTGTATAATGTATAGGCAGCTGTATAATGTAGTGAGGTACACACTATAATAAAATCAGCCGAACGATCGTCATATTTTGCTCGTTTCACAGCAGGCTGGAACTAAGGAAGGAAAAAATGTACGAAAATTCTCATCGGACAAAGGCTTTTTTTGTTGTTGTTTTTCTGATCATGCGCAGTCTTTCATTTCTATTTCTCATATGAAAACGGTACACATTCAGTGAAAATTGCTTGTTCTGTTTCCATACGAGAAACATTTTAGAGTTTGTCCCTTTGGAAATTGTCATTCAGAAAGTCAAAATTGGCTGTCAAAAGTTGCGTACATACTAAAAGAAAATTGTACGATCGTACAACGAAAATGCTGGCTTGATTTTCTCTTAGTGAGTGCAAGCCTTTTCTCTGTGCGGTGTGCCTGTACTTATGGCGCTGTATTCAGAATGGCGTGCTTTGTTTACACTGTTGCTTTTCCTTGACCTTGTTTGGTAGATAAGCTTTTCTACTTGACAACTGTGATCTGCCAATTCTAGTCCTGTGTCTCCAAATAACAGACTATGGTTTACTAAATTGTGGCAGTGTTTTGGGGGCCTGAGCTTTTAAACCCCTTTTAGCTCATTTTCAGTTGTAAATAATCCAGAAAGCGTTACGGATTTAGCAGTGACTTGTATTACTTATGTATAGTAATATCATTTTTTTTTTTTTTTTGAGATTAGCAAGGCTTTCTTTTGCTTCATTGTTTCATAAGAATCGGTTTTTCTCCAATATTTTACTAGAAATAGATCACCGCCATCATTCAGATCCTGTGATGAGGGGGCGGGGCTAAGACTTGCTTTGTATCTATGGATGCACACAGCCCGGCTCGGGAGCACACCTGCATGAGTGCCCGCATAGCACACAGCTTACTATAGGGGGCACACACAGAAGAGGAGAAGCATACAGTGCCAGTGGGGGACCCCAGAAAAGGAGGAATGGGGCTACTCTGTGTAAGGGTCTTTTCACACGCACGGACCGTTCAGGTCCGCCTGTCAGTTTTTCAGGCGTACCTGAACGGACGCTCCATTGTCCTCTATGGAGCGATGGATGTCAGTGGTGACATGTCCGCTGACATCCAATCCGCTAAATACTGATGGATGGAAACCCTATTTTCCATCCGTCATCAGCTTGGATGAGCACAGACAGACGGTCCGTGTTCATCGGATCCCCCATAGAGGAGAGCGGAGCTCTGACAGGTCAGTTTCTGCATGGAGTGCAGAGACAGTCCTGTCATCCGCCGGCTCAGCGGGATCAACGGATGGATCCCCGCTGAGCAGCAGAGCCTGTCAAAACGGACTCCGCACGTGTGAAAGGGCCCGAATACCATTGCACAGAGCAGATCAGTATAAACATATTAATTTAATTAAAAAAAATGCCTTTATAGCTGCATTAGGGCTCGTTTACACTTGCTTCAAAACAGGGCGTCAGACAGGCTTTGCTAAAGCTCCCTTAATGCCAGTCAAAGCCCATGTCACTAAATAAAATGGTTAGCGTACAGTCCTGTTTACTCTGTGTTGGCTTTGCTGTGATTCAGCATTGCGTCAAAAATGATACCCCATGTAGCTTTAGCCAGGCTTCAAAGCCTCTCTAACGCCTCCATAGAAGTCTATGACAGAGCTTGTTTGAAGCTCGCTTGCAGCACCTGCGGCTTTTCAGAGGCTGTAATTCAGCTTTAGCTTCAATTTGTTTTGGAGAAATTGCAGGTGTGGGATATCGGCAAACACACAGGGCATCAGCCAAGCTTCAACAAGGCTTCAAAAGTGCATCACTGAAGCCTCCTCGCCTTGTTGAAGCCTCATTGAAGCACCGCCGAAGCCTCAAAAACTCTTCATAAAAAGCTTGTTGAAGCTGTATGAGCTTTAATGAGTGTTGAAGCCGAAGCAAGTGTAAACTTGCCCTAAAGGTAAAAAACCTCCTGTGTGCAGCAGCCCCCCTCCAGCCCGCCCTAATAATTACCTGATCCCGATCTTTCTCCAGTGATGTGTATGAGAGCCTCTACTCTCCCTCATTGGCTTAGACAGCAGCGGGAGCCATTGGTACCCACTGCTGTCAATCACAGCCAGGGAGCCAATGAGAGAGAGGAGGCAGGCCGAGTCACGACTGTGTATGAATGGGCACACAGAGCCGTGGCTCGTGAACGAGTCTGCTTGAGTGCCCCATTGCAAGCTGCTAGCTCTGGGGACATTTGGCAGGAGGGAGGGGCCAAGAGCACCTATGAGGGACCTGAGAAGGAGGACCGGGGCAGCTCTTTGCATAACCACTGCACAGAACAGGTAAGTATGAAATGTTTGTTCTTTAAAAAAAAGAAAGCCTTTAATATCACTTTAAGTCCCTATCTCATATGCACATATTAGGGCAAATTTAGACAGGATTCAGTTAAACTCCCAGCATGTCCTTTTGAGTGTGGGAGCAACCCAGAGTACCTGAAAGAAGCCCACGCAGGGAGAACATGCAAACTCCATGCAGATGGTGCCTTGACCTGCATCTGAACTGGAGACCCTTGTGCTGCAAGCAGCCACTGTCCTGCCCCTTTTTTTTAACACGACTGGTGTTTTAGGTAGATACAAGGTATGCATTTTATTCTGCCATTATTCTGTTTGTCTCAGTACTATAATGATGCTGCTGGTACAAAGCATAGTGAGGTTATTTACCACATTCAGAGATGGAGTGCCTAGAGCAGGCTTGGCCCATTCAGTGCCATTGTTCTGTCTGCTTGGAAGAGTGTGTGAGTGCGGTCCTAGCCCAGAGCCACACTCTGCGATAGGCTTATGTACTTATGCCATTGTTCAGGAACAATATTCTGCTTTACTTGGAAAGTACAGGACGTACAATTGAATAGAAATGTTCAGCTAAATATTAATATTGAGAGCTCTCAGCAGATCACGTTAAAGCAAACCTTGAACTAAAATAGCAAGGGTCACTTATTCATTAGAATATCTCATGCTGTTCAATGCTGAACAAAGATCACAAAAACCTGTAGAGGAATAATTAGTTAAGCTGTACTCTGGGATAAGCAAAATTGTTTAAATAAGAGAGACAAGTGTATTCATCCTTAAATCTTTGTGTGCTTTATGTATTCCAGATCTGTGCAGTAGTCTGTTGTGAAACTTTGCCTCCCTGCAGAAGCTTCACTGCTCTCTCTTCTTGTGCTAGGTGACTGGTCTTTTCTCTGCCCCTTCCTGTAATTAAAAAAAAGACCGCTCACTGCTGCTCTCCTTGTGCTAGGTGACTGGTCTTTTCTCTGCCCCTTCCTGTAATTAAAAAAAAGACCGCTCGCTGCTGCTCTCTCTTCTTGTGCTAGGTGACTGGTCTTTTCTCCGCCTCTTCCTGTAATTAAAAAAGACCGCTCACTGCTGCTCTCTCTTCTTGTGCTAGGTGACTGGTCTTTTCTCCGCCTCTTCCTGTAATTAAAAAAAAGACCGCTCACTGCTGCTCTCTCTTCTTGTGCTAGGTGACTGGTCTTTTCTCCACCTCTTCCTGTAATTGAAAAAGACCGCTCACTGCTGCTCTCTCTTCTTGTGCTAGGTGACTGGTCTTTTCTCCGCCTCTTCCTGTAATTGAAAAAGACCGCTCACTGCTGCTCTCTCTCCTTATACAGGGGGACTGCTCTTGTCTCTGCCCCCTCCTGTAATCAATAAAGACCGCTCACTGCTCTCTCTTCTTGTGCAGGGTGACTGGTTTTGTCTCCGCCCCTTCCTGTAATTTTCTGTAGACAGCCTGGGTGGGTTCTTTGCACAGGCTATGTACAGCACAGTAATAAGGTCACCATTACTTTTACAAAGTAATAACTGGGTTTGTAGAGGCATTTGGTGCATGCGGTGGAGTTATATTCCCTGTGGCTATTGAGAAAAATCTTTGAATTGAAATGTATATGCCCAGGGTTCAGCTTTAATACATGTATCTTGCCCTACTTCTACCCACAGCACCTAGGTGAGAGTGTTGTCATCATCCTTCCAGCAAAATCCCAGGGAATGCTGAGTTGCCCAAAATTTTGCAGGAAGCTGTTTTTATGCTGTGCTGTAGTGTTCTCACGAGATTTCCGTTACTCTGCATTCCCCGGGATCACACAAGTAGGAAGGTGACATTCACCCTTGCCCTAGGTGCTGCATGCATAAGAAAAGTGTGTTTCCTAACATGTTTTTTCCTCCATTGTTTTTGCCTTTTGTGTGCTTTAGGTTTTGGTAAGATAGGAGCCCTTAGTGAATAAGCGGGCCTTGCATGGAGTTTTTGTATTATTAATGGTGTATTTAGCTGTTATCTAGGCCGAAGTTACCCTTTGACACAATTTCTGGTCAGCCATCTGTTTTGTTTTGTATGATTATGGAAATGTGTAATGATATTATCTGCAGTAAACAGATATTATGTAGGAAGGCATGCTGGTAACTGTGCAGGCTTGGGTTGATGTCCAGCCAAAACATTTTTTGGGGTTTTGGATAGAATGGGGCAGGATTAGATTAGAACACCTGTCTTGTTTTATTGCTATTGAGGCTGGGTTCACACTAGAAGCCGCAGGGGTCCGGTGGGCCCCCATTCATTGTTTCAGGTCTGATTTCAGCCCGAATTTTGGGCTGAATTCGGACCTGAAATGAGCCAAAAGACGCACATCTTTTTTCTGCAAAAACGCATCGGACCTGCTGCGGAGATGTGTGAACCTGCTATTGCAAATTGGATGCGGGGGAACCTCATCCAATTCGCAATGGTGTGAATCCAGCATTACTCCTTAATTCCTGTCCTAACAACATTTTACCAGGCAGGAAATGAGGACGACTGTTCAACAGCAACATGGACAGAAAAATAAAGGCTTTTCTTCACTAGGACAGCAGAGGTAAGAACCCCTGTCAGTTTTTAATTTCTATGTCCCAAATTTGCCATCATCTCCTGCCTGGTAAGGGCTCATGCACATGGCCATACACCACCCAGATCAGCATATTTCTGCTGCTGTTTGCATGTAATCGCACAAGGAATGATTACCTATGGCAAGGCCCCTTTCACATGACACAGTCCATTCACCCCTATGGATCAGCAGGTGTAAACAGACAGGGGATCTGTTCTCCTCCATGTAGATCAGGTGTCTCCAAACTTTCTAAACAAGGGGTCAGTTTAGAAGGCAGCTAGAGTAGTAGATAGCCGGATAGGTTGAGGTAGAGAGTTCCAGAGGATGGGAGAGGCTCTAGAGAAATCCTGGAGACGAGCATGGGAGGAGGTGACAAGGGAGCTTGAGAGTAGGAGGTCTTGAGAGGACGGTTTGGGTGATATTTGGAGGCAAGATTGGTGATGTAGCTCGGGGCAAAGTTGTGGGTGGCTTTGTATGTTGTGGTTAGTATTTTGATTTTTATTCGCTGGGTGATTGGGAGCCAATGTAGGAATTGGTGGAGAGGGGTGGCAGACACTGAGCGATTGATAAGGTGGATAAGTCTGGTAGCAGCATTCATAATGGACTGAAGGGGGATAGCCTATGGAGAAGTAGGCCAATGAGAAGGGAGTTGCAAGGCGAGAGATAACAAGGGAGTGAATGAGGAGCTTGGTGGTTTCATTTGTTAAAAGGGGGCTAATTTCAGAGATGTTACGGAGGTGAAGTCTACAAGCTTTCGACAATGATTGAATTTGGGGCTGAAAGGACAGGTCAGAGTCTATGATTACACCTAGGACCCTGGCATGAGGGGAGGGATTGATGGCTGCATTATTGATTTTGATGGAAAAGTTATGGAGGGGGGCACTGGCAGGGGGTGAGGGGGTGATATTACTAGCTCGGATTTAGAAAGATTGAGTTTGAGGAAGTGGTGTGACATCCATGCTGATATGTCAGTAAGTTAGTAATGCGAGAGGAGACTGAAGGAGTGAGGTGAGGAGTAGAGAGATAGCTTTGGGATAAATATCAGGTTATTTTTTGGAGACAGTGGAAGAAGTGGAGGATCAGAGAAGATGGGATCAAAACAGCCTTTGTACACAATGCAAAGGATTAACCCCTTAGGTTCCACAGTGAGTACGAGTATGCTTTACTGCATATACAGACTGATTTTACTGTTGTGGGTTTAGTAACACTTTAATCTCCAGCTATGCCCTGTCCCCTCAGAAATCACATTCAATTCACACTATTCAAAACACAAAATCGCTCTGTAAAATTGCATCAATTCGCACAACATCACTGTGAACTGAGCCTAGCACCCAGCCGCCCGCAGAGCAGACACAGACCGGTCATCTGCCCGCTCTGCTCTGATCAGCAGACAGATCCCCTGCTCATCAAAACAGAAGGCGTCCATATGAAAGGGGCCTTGGGCATGGATGTGCACTCCTATAGATGCAGACATTTTCTGCGTCCATGAACGCACATCGGTCTCTAACCGCAGGGAATCTTTTCATGTGCAATTACATATGAACAGCTGCGGACAGTTTTAGCATGAGCATTTATTTGTACAGGCTTCCTGAACGCAAACACCTGCCGTATCCACTGCAGAGATGCAGTGATCTGGGTGGTGTTTGGCCTAAAACTGCAGAACAGAGTGAGGGGAAATCTCCGTAATGTAGCATTAGATGGCAGTAAAAACCCAACAGGAGTTCTAATCACTTCCCAACTTATCCAAGACTAGGCAGAAAAGGTTTTGGCATGGCATACACTTTTTAATGCTATTCATTTTTACAGAATGTATGAACAAATTTCACCAAGACTTTAATGTCTTTTTTAATGTTTCTTTTTGTTAAATTTTAAGAATATTCTCATCACTGCCACACTTCAATTAAAATTATATATACACCACAAAAGTCGGATAAAATGTTCAGTATTGCTAGAACAAGCTGTGTTTTTAGCTGTTTGGCTTGGGCTATCCTTTTAAATTTTATTGTGAGCGGAGGTTGCCATGGATACATCCCTCACACAGGAAGTAGATATCCATGAAAGCTGGATTGGTTACTATGAGCAACGTCTTTCTTTTTTTTACCTGACTCCATTTTTCCTAAACCAGGCTTAGTTTGTGATGTGTACGTTCTCTTGTAGTCATGCAGATTACAGCTGTCATGTTTCTTGTTGTTCCGGTGCCTCTTGTATGACAATGAAAGGGTTACACAGTAGTACATAGCTTAATGCCTGCTCTGTTTACAGCTCAGAATTGCAAATGAGGAGTGGTTGGTTCACATAATGTGTTTTCTATGTATACCAGTGTGCTCCGGCAGAATTCGCTGCTTATATTAGCAGCCTGAACGGCAGCTCATTCCTGGGGGACACCTAATTATAGAACGTATGGCAGTGTAAGGTATGTGTGCAGTGTACATTTCCACATTCATTTCATGCGTTTGTGTTTGTTAGAGAAGCAGTGTGGCGAGGCAGACGGCAATTGGGAACTTACAGAAAGGAGAACGTTAGGGCAGATATAGGGAGATCTCCAGGGTGTGGAGACAATTTAATACCAGTGGTGTGGAAAAGATGTACGTAAAAGGACTCTAGAATTACTTTTTTATTTATATGTAATAACTTTGATGCAAATTGATGTCAGTTTAGCTTATTGTTTTGACACCTTTAGACTGTATATGTAACCAGGAGCTAAGTGTTATACACCTGGCAATAGACGTTCCTGCCTGCAGGTATAATGCAGTTGTGTTCCCCTAGTGCCAGTTTATTAGATGGTGACTTCAACTGTGCTAAGAGAAATGCATTATGGGGGTTGTAGTGTGCTTTTCAAGGATTATCAGACTGTGCTGCAGGAAAACTGTATTTGCCATCAGACTGTGCTGCATACGAAGGTCCCTGGAAGAAGCAGTGCCTCATTGGAGGTTCTATTTCATACCTCCCAACTTTTTGAGATGGGAACAAGGGACATCTATTAGCAAAAGTAGTTAGGCATAGGACACACCCCCCTTGCACGCCCCCTTAATGGAGATTTATGCAAAAAAAAAGATTGGTTAAACCCACGTGTTTTTCTTTCTACCACTACTATTTCTTTATACTGGCTTTTGGAATTTACAAATGCAGCAATTTGGAAATTGGAGAAAAGGTTTAGCACTGGGAAACACTTTTTGAAAGTTAAAAAGTGCATTTTATATACAACTATATAGATCAGACCAAAATGAGGGACAAATAGGAAGGAAAGAGGGACAGAGGGACTTTGTTCCAAATCAGGGACAGTTGGGAGCTATGTGTTTAAGCAGAGGGTGCGGCCTGGCGCGCTCTCTTTGGATGTTGGCGATTGATCAAGCAGGACCCTGTGTGTCCTGTTAGCTGAGTTGTGGCCTACTCACACAGACCTAGCAGTTTGCAACTGTGCTGCGGCCAGTGGGTGATCCGATAGACCGGCCTGCTACCAGCGGGGCTTATTCCTGAGACCTGTGGGCAGCTAAAGTGATCGATCCGGGAGAACTGCAAGGAGAGAGGCGGTGGAAGCCGAATCCGGGAGCCAGAGGGCTAGAAAGTCGTCATCATCCTCCTCTCCAGCCTCATCATTACCATCATCTAAGCAGCGAGTTCATCTTCTGCAGTCATTGTTCCTGTTGGGTGAATGGGCTAAAGCCCCGTACACGTTCTGAAAATCAGACAACAGATTGTCCGTTTTTTTTTTTTTGCATGCTAATCTCAGATCGAATCGGAAGAGTGTACTAAAGTCAAGAAAATTCTCGTTCGACAGAATAAAAAAGTGATGCCATGTGTTGTACTGTATTTGTATTGTATTTTTGGGAGACTTAAATGAAAATCGTACGATCTGATATCGTAAGAAAACATTTTTTGTGTTTGTCTGATCGAATAATATCAGATGAACTGTCATAATCGGCTCTCGAAAGCTCTGTACTAATGATCCGATTTATCATACGATCGCTTGAAAGCGGAATTTTTTGGCCCGTTTTCGGATCGTGTGTACGAGCCATTAAGCCCATCAATACAGTACTGAGTATATATAGTCCAATCTCGCATACTTATTGCTAGTGAAGATTTAAGCACTGCTACAGAACAGGAGAAGTTGGAGCATAACTATCTAATTCCTTTTTACTGGATTGCTGTCTGCAGTAGCTTTATCACAAAGTCAGTGATCACTGACGTTCTTTATTTTACTGCAGTAAGATTGTTTCACATCACTTTGCTCACTATTTGGGAAAATCTGTTTGCTGCTGCTACAGTCTCTTTCTGGGTACCTATCATCTAAGTTAAAGAGCTGGCTGAAGATCTACTGAACTTTGATCAAGGAACATTAATTCTCTACAGTTTGATTTGCCTTTCCCCCCCACTTAGGTTTCAATATTTTCTTAATCTTGACATACTGAATTCACTTACCGTATTTTTCGCACCATAAGACGCACCTGACCATAAGACGCACCTAGGTTTTAGAGGCAGAAAACGAGAAACAAAAAATCTGATCCAAATGGTGTACTAAAATATCTACCAGTGCAGCCACATACCAGATGCATGAAATACAGCATATACCAGATACATGAAATACAGCATATACCAGATACATGAAATGCAGCATATACCAGATGCATGAAATACAGCATATACCAGATACATGAAATACAGCATATACCAGATCCATTAAATACAGCCATATACCAGATCCATTAAATACAGCCATATACCAGATCCATTAAATACAGCATATACCAGATACATGAAATACAGCCATACCTGTGTCCATCCTGACAGAGCTGAGAGGGAGATTCATATCTCCCGCCACCACCGCGCTGTGATGATGTCATCACCCTGCGCCTAGTGGAGCTCCACTCTGCAGCCAGATCCCATTCATGAATAAGACAGCAGCTCCAGCCGCCGCAGTACTTCATTTGGCCACTGGGGCCGAATGAAGCCCCAGTGGCCAAATGAAGTACTGCGGCTGCTCGGTCTTCTCACTGAGGGAGATCAGAGCAGCGCTCTGTGCAGCATTACACTGCGGGCTCCCGGCGGCGACGAGGGGGGGGGGGGGGCGGGTTTTTTTCAGGTATTCGCACCATAAGACGCAGGGAGACTTTCCCCCACTTTTTGGGGGGAAAAAGTGCGTCTTATGGTGCGAAAAATACGGTAAGTACCCCCTCTATAGAGCAGGTTGAATTCATGTGTATTTGCAATACATAATAAAGTTATACCAGTTTACCTACGGTCAACTAAGTTGTAGTATTTTACCTACCGTCAATTGAGTAGTATCTGCTTAGCAGTTGAGTGATACTAGTTTGACCTCCAGATATTTGGCCTATATCTAGGTGTATAAGTTTGGGTGTTTAAAAATGGGGAAAAATACTCAAGGAGAGATGATGCTCTGCACACCCCAATAGTTGTACAAAAATATGGATAATTCCCTCAAGGGGTTTTCAGGCAGCAATAAGAATTATTCAAAATTGTGGTTTTGTTCAAAAAATGTTATTAAAATATTACATTTAGACAGGAGTTTTAAGATAAAAGCATGAGCTCTGGTTTGGGTGTTTATTCCTTTTGCAGCTGTCGGGGACTGAATACCATTGATTTCTCAACACTGTGATTTCTTTTAGGCCACTTTCACACTGAGGCAGTTTACAGGCATTTTTGCGCTAAAAATAGCGCAAATAAAGCACCTGTAAACTGCCTCTCCTGTCTCCTCCGTGTGAAAGCCTGAGTTCTTTCACACTGGGGCGCACCGGTGCGCTTGCAGGACAGGGAAAAAAGTCCTGCAAGCAGCATCTTTGGGGTGGTGCGTTGAACGCTGTATACCAGCCCCCTATGTTGTAATCAATGGGTAGCGCTTCAGAAGCATCTGAACACTGTTTCGGAAGCGCAGCGCGCTGGCGCTTTTAACCCCTTTTTAACCTGTTGTGGGGGTTAAAAGCGCCCCGCTCCCACCTGCATAGCGCGCTATAACAGCGGAGAAGCCCAGGTGAAAGTGGCGCTTTACCACCCCGCCCCAGTGTGAAAGTGCCCTTACTGTGTCCTATTTTAAGACAAGATAACACTATGAGTGAACTCAGTGTGTAGGTGTGACGGAGGATTTGCAGAGTCGGGGAAACCAAGGGGGAATTGATTTATCATGTACCCCTCAAGGGGGCAGCGCTATGAGTATATAATCTGCCATATATGTAGTCTCTGCTTCGTGCTCAGTAGTCTTGCACGTTGAATGTATTTCACTGTTTTGCACTGTCATCTCTCAGTGCAAGTCGGGTCATTATAGTTTCTCTGCCAGTCTGATGCCTAGTACGCACAATAAGAATACCGAGCAAATGATCGTCCGTTTTTTTTTTTTTTTTTTGCATGCTAGTCTCATATCGAAAGAATAAAATACTGAGTTACGAAAATTCACGTACGACAGAATACAGCTTTGAAAGTCCTTCATTTCCAAGCATACGTGGTCTCGGTCACACAATTTTTTTTCATACAAATACTATACTACACCCTGTTCCAAATTATTATGCAAATTATATTTTTCTCATTTACCTAAATCATTGATGTAAAAAACAGTTAGCATAATTTTCATGTTGTCAACTATTAAAAGTACAATTCAAATTTTATTCAAACCTCCTAATGATAGCAGTATTTTTTTTCAAAATAAAAAACTTACAATGCACTGTTCCAAATTATTACGCACAGTAAGTTTCAAAACACTTTATAGGTTGTAAAGAACTGAAAATTGTCATTTGTTGTGTTTGCAGCATATTTACTGAAATCAAAAGCTATTTTAATCAAACTTTGAACAGCATTTTAACTCTTTAAACATTTAACAGGTCCCGTTACATTTTAACATAGGACCCCTTATTTGATAGCAGCTTCACAAGTCTTGCATCCATTGAACTTGTTAGTTTTAGGACAGTTTCTGCTTGAATTTGTTTGCAAGATGTTAGAATAGCCGCCCAGAGCTGCTGTTTGGATGTAAACTGCCTCCCATCCTCTTAGATCTTTTGCTTGAGGATGCTCCAAAGGTTCTCAATAGGATTGAGGTCAGGGGAGGAGGGAGGCCACACCATGACTTTCTCTCCTTTTATCCCCATAGCAGCCATTGATGCAGAGGTATTCTTTGCAGCATGAGATGGTGCATTGTCATGCATTAAGATGATTTTATTATGGAAAGCATAGTTCTTCCTTCTGTACCAGGGAAGGAAGTGGTCAGTCAGGAACTCCACATACTTTGCAGAGGACATCTTTACTCCTTCGGGGACCCTAAAGGGGCCAACCAGCTCTCTTCCCATGATTCCGGCCCAAAACATGACTCCACCACCGCCTTGCTAACGTCGCAGCCTTGTTGGAACAGGGTGGCCGTCCACCAACCATCCACTACTCCATCCGTCTGGACCATTCAGGGTTGCACAGCACTCATCAGTGAACAGGACTGTTTGAAAATGAGTCTTCATGTATTTTTCTGCCCAATGCAGCCGTTTCTGCTTATGAGCATTCGTTAGTGGTGGCCAAATGGAAGGTTTATGCACAGTTGCAAGACTCTGGAGGACTCTACACCTTGAAGTCCGTGGGACTCCAGAGCAGTGGCGGCTGGTGAAGTTTTTGGATGGGGGGGCGCCAGGCCCCGCCCTTCCCTTTGACCCCTCCTACTTTTAATAAGCCCCACCCCTTATAGAATCCCCTACTCCATCCCCTGTATTCCACATATTGTGTCAGGGGTATACAGCTCAGCATCACAGGACACAGTATACAGCTCAGCATCACAGGGCACAGTATACAGCTCAGCATCACAGGCGACATATGACACAGGAC
>BLSH010031449.1:507034-525293 GCA_018402905.1 Glandirana rugosa | reverse complement strand
AATATCGCAGTACCGCAAAAAATCGCAGATCGCCGCCATTTTTAGTAAAAAATAAAAAAAAATAAAAAACCCCAAAAATGAATTCTCATCATCCGTAAACGCGACCACTTTTGCGCAAACCAATCAATAAACGCCGATTGCGATTTTTTTTTATCGCAAATATGAGGAAGAATATAAATCGGCCAAAAACGGTGAAAAAAATGTTTTTTTATATTTTTTTTTGGATTTGTATTTTAGGAAAAAGTAAGAAATTTGGGTTTTTTTGCAAAATTGTCGCTCTTCTTTTGTTTATAGCGGCGATCAGAAATGATGCAGCGGTGATCAAATACTACCAAAAGAAAGCTCTGTTTGTGGGAAAAAAAGGACGCAAATTTCGTTTGGGTACAACGCCGCACGACCGCGCAATTGTCAGTTAAAGCGACGCAGCGCCGAATCGCAAAAAGGGCTCCGGTCCTAAAGCTGGAAATCCTTCCGGGGCTGAAGTGGTTAAAGCTTAAGTTCACCTTTGTTCACTTTTTTTTTTTTTTTTTTTTTCTAAATTCCAGCTCCCCTATGTAGCATTAATGTACTACTTTTGCAAAAATATAACCGCTTTCCATTAATTCTACAAACTCATCTTCATAGCTGTTTTAAACACACTGCTCGATTATTTCTGCCTTACATCTATGGTCAGACTTTAGATCATGACATAGGAAGGAGTTAACCAGCTGATCTCATTAGCATACCCCCTGCATCATCTACCCTCAGCTGGTGAACTCCTTCCTGTGTCATGACCTAAAGTCTAACCAGGAAGTAAGGCAGAAATAATTGAGCAGTGTGTTTAAACAGCCATGAAGAGAGTGAGGTAAGCGTGTTTATAATTTGTTTTATTTAAGTACATTAATGCTATATTGGTACATAGGGGAGCTGGAATTTCGAAAAAAAAAAGTGAACAAAGGTGAACATAGCCTTTAAGTGTGCTGGGAAATCTTGTTTGTGATCCTAGACTGATCCCCTGCTGAGTTAGATCAGATTAGAACGCCTTATATGTGACGCTCGTGTCCGTTCTGATTTTTCCTTCATCTTGCGATGAGGAGTAATGGACCCATGTATTCCCTATGGGTGCCCAGATCTGCCTGTATCTGTCTCAATTTTTTAGGGCAATAAAACTGGACCTGGACGCAAATTGTTTCCGTTCAGTGACTAATCTGAATGGACCCAGATGTGGGAAAATCTAGGTGGATGTACATCTGCTAACCTTCAGCCACACATAAGCATACATTACCATCCATTTTTGATCCATATAATCATGGATCAAGCATGAACTGACCGAACACCAATGTGAAAGGGGCTTATAGATGATTAAAAATGTCAAGATCGAGATATCATGTCATGGATCCTTCAGTGTAGAAAGCCTTGTCCATGTTGTGTTTTCCTTGGATGAACCATCACTGGGATTAATTTTTGCAGTCCCTTCTCCCTTCTTTAAAAATATATATAGAAGAAAAAAGTCAAACATATCTTCTCTCAAGCTTGCTATTACTGTGCCTTCTTGGAAAAGTTGAGTATCCTAAATCCCACAGGAGGATGCTTCTGCAAAGTACTGGGGCCTTCAAGATAAGACACTTTCCCGCTCTTTTACTCACCTGTCCCAGAAACCAGAGATTTTTGCTGAGCCTCCTTGATGCTCCTTTGATTCTTCTTCCTTGAACCTGCTGCATTCTCCATTTAATCAATTCACTCTCTGTGGAGAATTTGCATGCCAATTTTAATGTTTTTTTTTTTTTTTTTCCAAATTGTTTTCTTGAATGTTCGGCAGAGTAGAATTACAACTTGACATCAAGGATGCCATCCTTTTTTTTTTTTTTTTTTTTTTTTTTAAAAGGGGGATATAGAACGTTGATAAACTTTTGAGGTCTATTTATCAGCACAAATTGGAAAAAAAAATTGCCTTGGCCCCACAGAGTACAGAAAATGAGCCCCCCCCCCATGGCAGCAAAAATCTTTAGTGACAATGAATAAGTGGGATTTCCCGATGGGGAAGACAGATCTTCGAATTGTGAATTTGCTGCTGGATATGGAAATATAGGAAGGGGCTGATTAAATGTTATTTGTGTAATTCCAAATCTGAAAAGTCATTTTGGGGTGGGTGATTTTAGTATGCTTGGAAACGAAACGCCTCGGGATAAGGCATGGATTTTCTTTTAGTGGTTGTAATGCTAGTAACCTCTGACCCTGTCAGACATTTGGACTCTCGGGCACTGACAGGGCCTACATCTTGCTAATCATTAGACAGGAGCCAGCCTTTTCTGATAAATTCCTCTCACAGCGGGCTTGGGGACTAATCTAGTACAGGGCTGACCTTTCCTATTGTATTTTCCAGTACTAGTCTTAAAGGGAACTACAGTGTATTTTAGTGTGTTCACATGCTGGGTTAGTACATATTGGAAGGTTTACCTAATGAGATTTGTGACTTTCACAATCTGACATGATTTTGTTTAAATTACAGATATGTACAGACAGCATATTGCTTTTATACAGCTTCTGAATTAAGTGTGTCTAAAGCAAAAACGTTTTCTTTAACGTGGATATGCAGTGCAGACCCCCTGCAAGGGGAATTCTCACCCTCTCTGTTCTGGGGATCATTATTACTGGGACAGTACATGACAAACCCCAAATGTTACAATTGTCACCAGGACAGAAATAGAGGTGCAATTTTCCAATGGGGACACACGAGTTCTAATGACAGCTTGTCACCCTAGTGATCCCGTTGGCAGAAACTCCCCTTCATTTGGATTGCTAGAAAGGGCACAAAAAACCTGGCCTGTTTCCACAGAGTTGCTTTCTCATTGGCTGAAACACTGCACAATCTCCCTAGCCAGTAAGGTTTTTAGTGATGTATTTTATGTAGATAGATCGATCCAAATCAAATCAATATTTGGCGTGACCACCCTTTGCCTTCAAAACAGCATCACACTTGCACTCAGTTTTTGAAGGAACTCGGCAGGTAGGTTGTATCAACAAAATGGAGAACTAACCACAGTTCTTCAGTGGATGTAGGCTGCCTCAAATCCCTTGTTTCTTCATGTAATCCCAGACAGACTTGATGATGATGATATCAGTGTGGGGGCCAAACCATCACTTCCAGGACTCCTGGTTCTTCTTTCTGCTGAAGATGGTTCTTAATGACATTGGATGCATTTTTGGGATTGTTGTCCTGCTGCAGAATAAATTTGGGGCCAATCACAAGCCTCCTTGATGGTATGACAGGATGGATCCTGACAAGATCTGCAACTCTATGTGCAGAAACGCAGCCCCAAACCTGCAAAGAACCTCCACCATGCTTCATTGTTGCTTCACCCTCTCTATTATTCCTTTCTGTGACCAACAACAGGATCTCTAGTGGGCTTCCTGTCCAATGTGGTGCACAGCAATGCTTGTGTTTGCCTGCATTGACATTTGTTTGACATTTCTGTTTATTTTGAATGAACTGTCTATGCACCTCAAGGCATGCATAAATAGATATTGCACATTTTTTGTTTTTAAAATGCAGTACATTACAACACTTGGCATCATTGGCAGATGTGTTTTGGGGTGCAGTTGACAATGAATGACAATGTACTTCACTGCATTGCAACATATACAGTTGGTTCTGGTATAAAATAATAAATGTGTTATAACTCATGTTGTGGTGTGAATGAGCCCTAGGGGAAGACTTCAGGCCTGATGCACATGGGCATAAAAAAACACTGCACTTACAGGTGTCCAGTATTTTTTTTTGTATGCGTTGCGTTTAGTGTTCGATTATGTAACCATTAGGCATTTAGACCGTATTTTAAAGAGGAAGTAAACCCTGCCGTAAACCCTAATGGGTTTACTTCCTCTTATTCACCTTGCAATGTAGAAGCATAACCTATTATGTGCCACTTATCTGCCATCGCCGCCCGCACTGTTCCCACAGCAGGGAGCGTCCATCTTCTCCCCTCATCCTTCTGGGGCCATGAACTCCGGCGCTGTGACTGGCCAGAGTTGTGTGACGTCACTCCCGAGCATGCGGGCGGGAGACGCCAATAGCGATGGCCGTTTCTTCACTGTGCATGTGCCTGATGACGTCGGCACATGCCAGTATAGCGTATATCTCCTAAACCATACAGGTTTAGGAGATAGACAGGGAAGGCTTACCTGTAGTTTAAAGTGGTTGTCGAGAGTTGACAACCACTTTAAAAGCAGGGTTTAGATGTATACATAAAAAATATGATTGTATAATATATTAGATGTGTATATATAAAAAAAAAAAAAGTTCCAAAGCTGCTTTTGGACAGGATCATATGGGCAACATTTACACTCCTAAATGCTTGAAATTTTATTCCAGTGGGCTGGAATAAATGAATATTCTGGTCAGTAGAATGAATTTACTCTCATACGCTTGTAAATGCGCCTAACTACCACCAGAGCATGTTTTATGCTTTATTTTTCTGCCATCTCCTGCCAAAAATATCCAGCATAGGCCATTTTTATTATGTTTTGTGTTCATGTAGTCTAAAGGACAGGATAATAGAAAATGGAGCTGTGCATAATTTATCTTAAAGGGACATGAAGAGCAAAATATCAAAAAGCAATAATACAATTTTTTCCCATTTTGTACTTTTAACAAACAAATATTTGCATATATTTTAGGCAACTGTATCTTCATGTTCCCTGTGATGCAGCAGGCGTATGAATAAAGTATCCCATGACTATTCATGTTGGTGTGAGTAACTGGCTGCATTAGTGAAACTTTTTTCTCAAGTATCATTTTGTTACTGTACTGGAGTACTGTTGCAATATGTCGTCCCGCCCCCCGCTGTACCTTCCTGTTGCATCCCTCCCCCCCAATAAGCTATACATATTGTATGATTTAACAGACCTTGCGTTGTCTGCCCCACCCCTCACTTTACTTTACACTTAACACCTGCTTGTTAGTAGGTGTAAAATGCATGTACAGGCAGTCCCCTACTTACAAACATCCGACTTACAAACGGAGGTAGACAACAGGAAGTGAGAGGAAATCTCCCCCTAGGAAGGGAAATTCACTCCTGTAAGAGTTATTATGGGAAAAAGGCGTCTCCACTGAGGCTTTATCACCAAGGTTTGCTTCCACAACAACCCAAAATTTTCAAAATCCAATTATCATTGGGACAGGAAGTGAGGTGACATCTTCTGAACAGAAACCTAGACAGCAAAACAACCATTACAGGGGTGTTACCCCTTCCCCATGCTATCCAAAAAGCTTAAACATAGTTTTTTTGGACTGGAGCTACACTTAAAAAATGTACCTGTACCGACTTACAAATTTCAACTTAAGAACAAACCTACAGACCCTGTCTTGTTTGTAACCCGGGGACCGCCTGTACAGCCGTGGCCAAATGTTTTGAGAGTTACACAAAGTTTTATTTTCACAAAGTCTACTGCTTCAGTGTTTTTGGATATTTTTGTAAGATGTTACTATGGTATACTGAAGTATAATTACAAGCATTTCATAAGTGTCAAAGGCTTTTATTGACAATTACATTAAGTTTATGCAAAGAGTCAATATGTGCAGTGTTGACCCTTCTTTTTCAAGACCTCTGCAATCCTCCCTGGCATGCTGTCAATCAATTTCTGGGCCACGTCCTTACTGATGGCAGCTCATTCTTGCATAATCAATGCTTTGAGTTTGTCAGAATTCTGTGGGCTTTTTATTTTGTTCAACCGCCTCTTGAGGATTGACCACAAGTTCTCAATGGGATTAAGTTCTGGGGAATTTCCTGGCCATGTACCTACAATTTCCATGTTTTGTTCCCAAAGCCACTTGGGTATCACTTTTGCTTTATGGCAAGGTGCTCCATTATATTGGAAAAGACATTGTTCATCGCCAAACTGTTCTTGGATGGTTGGGAGAAGTTACTCTTTGGGGAGTACCATTGTTTATTCATGGCAGTGTTCTTAAGCAAAATTGTGAGTGAGCCCCCACTGCCTTGGCTGAGAAGGAACCCCACACATGAATGGTCTCAGGATGCTTTACTTGTTGGCATGACTCAGGACTAATGGTAGCACTCACCTTTTCTTCTCTGGACAAGTTTCTTTCCGGATGCCCCAATGGCAAAGGGGATTCATCTGAGAAAATGACTTTACCCCAGTCCTCAGCAGTGCAATTCCTTTTTGCAGAATATCAGTCTTTCCCTAATGTTTTTACTTGAGAGAAGTGGCTTCTTTGTTCCCCTTCTTGACACAAGGTCATCCTCCTAAGTCTTCTCCTCACTGTGTGTGCAAATGCACCCACACCTGCCTGCTGCCATTCCTGAGCAAGCTCTGCACTGGTGGTGCCCTGATCCCTCAGCTGAATCAGCTGTAGGAAGCAGTCCTGGCGCTTGCTGGGCTTTATTGGGCACCCTGAAGCCTTCTTCACAAATGCAGTGGAAATGTTTTTTATGGCATAAAGTTAATTTTCATGGCAAAGAGGGACCTTGCAATTAATTTCAATTCATCTGATCACTCTTAATACCATTCTGGGGTATATGCAAATTGCCATCATAAAAACGAAGGCAGCAGACTTTATGAAAATAAATGTTTTGTGTCATTCTCAAAATTTTTGACCATGGCCGTATGTACAGTATATATCTGTTTTGTCATATCTGACTCTCTGCAATTTTATGGACCATCTCTTTGAGTACCACATGCACTTTTTTGTCATGCATGGAATTTTCTTGGTAGTTAGGTCTTTCCTCAACCTTTTTTATTGCATGGCTTGGGACTGGCATGCACAATAGAATGAATGTTAATGGCCAAATTGTATATATATATACATACACACTAGGGTCCTGGGTGGATTTGATTTAAATCACTAGTAAAAAGGCTTGGTTTAAATCAGCTCTTTTTAAATCATTCTTTTTTAAAGAGCAGCTGTCATCTCTGCCCGCAGCGGCCCCTCCTTTGACCCGCTGTTGGCTCTCTCACAGTCCCATTCACTTTAATGGGATGGGCTGGCAATGCGGCAGTGACACAACAAGCTAAGAGACATGGCTGCAGCAGGTGAGTGGATGCCCACTAGCAGGCGATGCCATGATGGGTCTAAAATGACAGGTGCTCTTTAAGTGTAAGGACTTATTCTTGCTAGTAGCTAGAATTTTTAATATTTGCAAACAAAATTAAGGTTTCCTATTCAGAACAATAAGCTGCCAGGTTAGTAAAACAGCGATTATCAGAACCGATTTTAATCATACAGTTTGTAGTGTATATAGATTTGCAAAACAATGGGATAAAGGAATATTCCTGAACTTTGTTTTATATCATCATTACTGTGACATTGTGTGAATGCCTCAACGCAGGGCATGCTATCTGCACTTGCAGAGCTTGGATTCATTCAATGAGTTTACCAAAAATGTAAATATTGCAGAATATACAGCCTCATGTTGCATAACTAAGCTCCATTTCATGCTGAATAAACTAAATGATTAATATATCCTAAATAGAAAATGTATCCTAAAATCTTTAAATAGATTTTACTCCAAAAGCATTTTATTAAAATAAATTTGATTAAAAATCAAAAAAATCCATTTAAATAAAAAAAATATGATTTTTTAATTTTTTTAAATCCTTGATTTTTATCCACCCTGCTAGGGTCAGTTAGCCTACCGACATGTCTTTGCAGTGTGGAAAGAAACCGGTATACCTGGAACCATAAATAAGCAAAGGTTTTCATAAAAAGCAGAATGTCTGTTATCAGCAGAGCCGAAAATGTAAATAGCTGAAGCTATATGCCAATCTAGACTTTTCCTTTTGATTGAGGCCACCCAACACATTAATGGACCATTAGCAGACATTGGAGGTGAAAAGGATGGGCCATGCTTAACTTACAAGAATCAAAATTTACATGAGGCCCCCAGTCATCAGGGGATCGGTGAGCTTATCGGAGCACTGCAGGCAGTTGACAGGTCTGTGTCCGCTCAGTTTATGCAGAGCGGACACCGACAGACCCAACTCTGCTCTGTGGGTGGCCGAGGGTAACTCTGCTGTCCATTTACATCCAGCTGCCTCTGATCCTGTCTGCCCAAAGGAAGAGGACGAAGACCTCCTCTAATTTATTTTTTTGCCGACCTGATCTGACCTGGAGGTAGGCGGGTGTAAAAGGACACAAGTCCGTTTACACCTGTCGGTCCATAGGAAAGCATGGACCTTCTGATCAGGTATACTTGAAAGACTGACAGGCGGACCTAATTGGATCGCCCATGTGAAAGGCCCCCAAGGTTTCTCCTGCCTATATGTTTGTCATGCTGTGAAGAAGGTGAGGGAGACCTCTGCTTTTGGATTTCTTGATCAAATGCTCAGTTTGTAAAGTCTAGGTTGTGGCAGCTCCACTATAAAATATGCTGGCATCCTTATGGAACAGTAGGTATAGCATTACCTATTTTGTTGCGTTGTTTGGTTATGACTTATCAGCTATGAACATGTTGGACTACTTTTCTGAGATATTCACATTAGGCTTGAAGTGAATGGAGATGTGAGTTGGCTTGTATCTCTCCCATTTGTGGAATGTGATCAGTACATAGGACTTGTATCAATAAATATTTGCAAATCACAACAAATGTTCATAGCAGTCCAGACTTTTTCAGTACATGCCGTGGTCCTTTTATGAAGCAAGGTTCTCCAAGTGCATCAAACAAAGTGACTTTGAGGCTTCTGATAAATATGGGAGGTGGTGAGCTCTTGTGTAAGGACAGTTATAGCTGAGAGGGACTGTTATACTCATTGTGGAACCTTAGGGGTTAATCCTCTGCAGTGTGTAAAAAGGCTGTTTCATCCTGTCTTCTCTGATCCTCTCCTTCTTCCACAGTCCCCAATCTATCTGCTGACAGAACGTTGGGGGCAGGCTGCACATGCTCCATTTGGTGTCTATTGCTAGAAAGTTGTTTTATTTTTTTTTTTCTTGGGAGAGTGCATGTGATCAGTACAGGGCCAATTAGCACTGTCCAGACAGAGGGTCAGGGGTTCTGCAGCCTCATAGGACAATCAGGGGACAATGAAAACTCCTCCTATAAGCTTTAACCAGTCACTGATAGAAGTCACAACATTGCTATATATTGCTGACGTGAAAAGGTATTTAGCAGTTTATATTTACTAAAACCATTGCATTTCCATGTTCTGTGTACTGTGGGAGACCAGATATAGTGAATGCACGGTCCTGGGTTTAGTAACACTGGAATTGAACAGAGCGGCCCTGAACCTCCTCTTTTCAGGTCCCCTGCCGACGCTCCTAGACTCTCCTCTGTCCAGTTACCCCACTTGTGCGTGTTTGCTCCCGAGCCCCGCTGCAGCGTCCATTGACACAAACAACGGGAATCGGCCCCGTCCCGGCTCCCTCGGAAATGGCTCCCAGTACCTCAGCAAAGCAAGAGAGACCCAGAGGTGAGGGGAGAGAAGAGTGGCATGCACCACTGCTGGATGGCATGAAGGATCAGGTAAGTAAAAGGGGGGGGTGGACAGCTGCAAAGGCTATTGGACCTTTTCATATTACCATTCACAGAACACTGTGAATGGATGACTGGGCGGGGCGGAGCCTCACATGGCCACGTTTGTTGCAGATTGTGATAGCTAGTGGGGGGGAACCCCCACTAGCTGTCAGAACAGGGAATCGGGGGGAGCAGGGACTGGTGCATCTGTAACATGTTACACCCTGAATATGGGTGTAACATGCTACAAAAGATGAACTTCTGCTTTAAAGTGTTATTAAACCCTGGACTATGCATTCACTATATCTGGTCTCCCACAGTACACAGAGCATGGAAATGCAATAGGCTTAGTAAATATAAAGTGCTAAATACCTTTTCTCATCAGCAGTATATAGCAATCTTGTGACTTCTATCAGTGTCTGGTTAAAGCTTGTAGGAAGATTTTTTTTTTTCTCCCCTAAATGTCCTATGAGGCTGTAGGACCCCTGACCCTTTGAGCAGTGCTGCTTGGTCCTGTGCTTACCACATGCACTCTCCCAAGAAAAATAAAACAAATCTCTATCAATACACACCAAACTGAGCATGTGCAGCTTGTCTCCTAGCCTCTGTTTTATAAGGAGGTGCTTTGAGAACTGTGGAAGAAGGGGAGGATCAGAGAAGACAGGATCAAACAGCCTTTTTACACAATGCAGAGGATTAACCCCTTAGATTTATTACATATACAGACTGATTTTACTGCTGTGGGTTTAGTAACACTTTAATGCAAGGATTGCATTAAGGTAAAATCTGTTTAGAAACCACTTTAAAAAGGGCTGCCGATACACAGCAACAGAACCTGCCTGATAGGGTGAACCACAACTCACGGTGGGTGAATTTACCAGAACCCGAGCACACAGAATCTTGATCAGCGTTTAGCTTCAGCTAGTTTTAGTTCATTTGAAAACGAATGCTGGAAGCTGGTTGGTTGTCATGCACATCTGCTCCTGTCTTAGCAGTTTATGTGCATTGTGGTGCTCTCTTTGGACCTACTGTAATGTGCATCAGAATTGTGTTCTGAAAAATGGCACCGCAGAGAGTGCAGTGTATTGCAGTACAAATCTTTATTTTTAAGCTAGCAGTGGGAAAGTGACAGCTTGGAACTAATTGGCTGTAGTTTGTTCATCTTTGACAGTATGAAAGAGAAGGCTCAAAAGGGGTCCCGTTCGCTCCTTTTTTTTTTTTTTTTTTTTTTTTCTTTCTTTCAGAAACTGTCATAGGTTCTGATTGTTCTTTCATTATATGTAGGGTAGTGATGCAATAAGATAGGCAGCTATAGCTTCTGCCATTGGATAAAAAAATCAAGCATAAAGCTTAGATCTCGGCCAAGAAAGGGTGAATGTAAAGGGAGGAGAGGAAGGCAGAGATTTGTGATTGTGAAATGTGCTGGTGATAGCAGGCGATGGTTCCACCCAATCAAATAATCTGCTGTGGCCCATGCTGTGGAGTTCAGTGCGCTCTGTAGCAGCTGCTCCATCACTGACCGTGCTGATAAGGAAGAGCTAGAGCAGCCATGCATCTTCTGGTCAAGGGGCCAGACCTGCTTGTTCTCTGAGGGACATTCACATGCAGAATGGATACTTCCAGCTTAGCAGGCTTATAGCATCCAGGCAAGCTGAGTATCATGATCAGGTGGGTCAATTCTATTGCATATGGGCGTCTTCTATTTCTATCCTGAATGTGTTCAGTGTTAGAATACTGGTTGTTTCATTGTAGATTTTATATATAGTGTTTTTCCTCTTCTATTTATGTGGTTTAGCTCCAGGTAAATTATTCATGTAAGTGATCTGATCATTCGGTTGTATCAGTATGTTTCTGAATTCCAAGGCTCTCTTTGATTTCAGGATGGCTTCATCTTATTGTGATACTCTCATTGGCTAAATGATTAGTCTTAGTCTTGTCAATGTTGTTCTCATTGGCTGCTGTGGACAAGATTCTCGAGGAATCTCTTGCACTATAGTGGCTTCTCTTAACCTTTTTAACCTGAAAGAACCCTTGAAATGACTTTCAGATCTCAAGGAACCCTGTGGTACATTAGCATGGTGGTTATTGGGAAGAATGGCCTCCTAAGGCTTCATGTACACTAGCCTACACTGGCATCTCCTAAACTTGAGTTTAAGAGCTTTTGGCGTTTTTTTACTTTTTTGCCATAGCGCCTAAATTCAACTCCTTAAAAGCCAATGTGTCCATGTACAATGCAGAGATTAGGAGCTGCTGGAGTTAGGTGAGCTTCAACCTCCCTCTCCGGAACGCAGAAGAATTGCGTTCAGGGTAGGAACGTTTTGGCTGCCAGAAAACACAAAATGCGGCAAAAGCGCAGCGAGATTTTACCGTGATTTGAGTTTTTGCCACGTAAACGTAGACTAGTGTACATGAAGCCTAACAAATGGCTAAAAAGATAATTGGTGTCCGTGGTTTCCTATCCTAGATGCAGGAATGGCTCATTGCCCAAAGGAATCTCTGGGAACCACTTGAGCTGTCTTTCTCAACCTTTTTAACTTGGAGGAACCCTTGAAATAACTTTCTAGGATCAGGGAACCCCTAGTAATATTTACTATATCAACAGCTCACAGTACATGGGACACAGGAAAGAATGCTCCTTACATTTGTGGTCATTGGGGATAATCCTCCCTTACAGATAACTAATTCAATTATTGGAGTCAGTGGTCACCTACCTGAAAGGCAGGAATTACCTGTTGAAGGAATCTTAGGGTTCCTATTTGAGAATGGCTGCTCTTAAGGGATTCTTGCGGAATCCTGCTTGAGAAAGCCTGGACTAGAGGATGGTCCAGTGCGTTTAGCGATGCATTTTTTGGGCAGTGGACTTTAAAAGTCCTGAAAAGGCTCTAATGTCTGGTACATACAATGAGATTATCAGACGAATGATCGTCTGTTTTGTTTGTTTTTTTTACATGCTGATCCCTTATTGAAAATAAATTTGTTACTAAAGTTACGAAAATTCTCCTATGACAGAATAAAAATTTGAAAGTGATTTCATGTATTGTATTTTCAGACGACCTTTACTGATTAAACGAAAATGGTATGATCTGGTATTGTATGTGAAACCTTTTTGTGTTTGTCCTATATGATAACTTTGCATGAATTGTCATGATCAGCTCTGGAAAGCGGTGTATGAAGGATCAGATTATTGTACGATTTTCTGACCGTGTGTACGGGCTTTAAGACTCTTGTTGGCCAGGTAGTGTTTTTTTTTTGGTCATGGTTTCTATGTTTGGAGGAAATGTGATTTTGTGACATTTCAATAACTAATGAAAAAAATGAACCATGTGATGTGTTATAACAACGTGCCACACCTCCCCTGCACAACACACCCCAGTGGGCGCACTTTATATGTAGCACAGGAACACTTCCTACCTACTCAATACTTATGTTATTCATTCAGACACTAATGTAGTGCGGTAGCCACCCATGGTCACATTTTTGACCAGAATAAGTGTCCCTGGGGGACAAAATGATTGGTTGGATTAGAAGACCTTACCAGATCTTTATTCTCTTCCTCTGTGTCAGCACAGTCTACATGTAGCTTTTCCTCCCTTCCTTGCCTAAAAGTGTTATTAAAATCTTGTTATACTTACCTGCTCTGTTTAATGGCTTTGCATTGAGCAGCCCAGATCCTCCTCTTCTCGGGTCCCTCGCCAGCGCTCCTGGCCCCTCCGTCCGGCCCCCACAGCACCCAAGCTGGGGGATATCCAAGCTGAACTGCTGCTCTGGGTGTCCATTTAGACATGGAGCTGCAGCTGGGACCCATCCCTCTCTCTCCTCATTGGTTCACTGATTTTGATAGCAGGAGCCAATCGCTCCTGTTGCTGCATCTCCACCTGCCAATGAGGAGCGAGAGACCCGGGAGAACCGATGGTCTTGTGCACATCACTGGATGAATATTGGGCTTAGGTAAGTATTGGGGGTGGGGGGGGGGGGGGCTGAGGGGGGAGTTGCACACTGAAGGTTTTCTACCTTCATGCATAGAAGGCATGAAGGTAAAAAAAACTTAAGCCTTTACAACCACTTTAAGCTCACCACACACTTTCCAGCACAGCTATGCAATCACTGTACAGTCTCCTTTTAGATTATAAAACATAGCTTTGGTAAATGAGCTATTTGAACTATAAACCTGCTGTGTCCAAAAAGCCAGGCCCTTGCACTACATCGTTGGTAGATCTGAAGGAGATTGTACAGTCAAATTGTAACGTGGTGAGTATTAAACGGATTACTGGTGCAGCTCGGGCACTTTTGTTTAGGGTAAAACCTGTACCTGGAGACATTGGGGGTTATTTACTAGAACCGAAGAGTGCAAAATCTGGTGCAATTCTGCACAGAATTACTGTGACATTGTGTGAATGCCTCAACGCAGGGCATGCTATCTGCACTTGCAGAGCTTGGATTCATTCAATGAGTTTACCAAAAATGTAAATATTGCAGAATATACAGCCTCATGTTGCATAACTAAACTCCATTTCAAGCTGAATAAACTAAATGATTAATATATCCTAAATAGAAAATGTATCCTAAAATCTTTAAATAGATTTTACTCCAAAAGCATTTTATTAAAATAAATTTGATTAAAAATCAAAAAAATCCATTTAAATAAAAAAAAATATGATTTTTTTTTTTTTTTTTAAATCATTGATTTTTATCCACCCTGCTAGGGTCAGTTAGCCTATACCTGGAACCATAAATAAGCAAAGGTTTTCATAAAAAGCAGAATGTCTGTTATCAGCAGAGCCGAAAATGTAAATAGCTGAAGCTATATGCAAATCTAGACTTTTCCTTTTGATTGAGGCCATCCAACACATTAATGGACCATTAGCAGACATTGGAGGTGAAAAGGATGGGCCATGCTTAACTTACAAGAATCAAAATTTACACGAGGCCCCCAGTCATCAGGGGATCGGTGAGCTTATCGGAGCACTGCAGGTCCGTGTCTGCTTAGTTTATGCAGAGCGGACACCGACAGACCCAACTCTGCTCTGTGGGTGGCCGAGGGTAACTCTGCTGTCCATTTACATCCAGCTGCCTCTGATCCTGTCTGCCCAAAGGAAGAGGACGAAGACCTCCTCTAATTTTATTTTTTTGCCGACCTGATCTGACCTGGAGGTAGGCGGGTGTAAAAGGACACAAGTCCGTTTACACCTGTCGGTCCATAGGAAAGCTTTAACCTTCTGATCAGGTATACTTGAAAGACTGACAGGCGGACCTAATTGGATCGCCCATGTGAAAGGCCCCCAAGGTTTCTCCTGCCTATATGTTTGTCATGCTGTGAAGAAGGTGAGGGAGACCTCTGCTTATGGATTTCTTGATCAAATGCTCCGTTTGTAAACAGCAGCAGCAGCAGCAGCAACAACAACAGCAGCTAAAGGCAGGTATGGTTTGGAGGTGGTAAAATGGCGACTCAACCGCAGGTTTTTACCACCTCCCAACTTTCCATGTGAGCGCACACTAAGGGTGCAGCTGCTCAATGCAACTAAGCGCTCATTCATAAATGCAGCAGGCACTGCTCCTCCCCTCAAACGTGATCCAAGTGTGTCTGACAGGTGGTGAGGATACAATATGTTGTCTCCTCACCACATGATTTAAACCCATGATTGCTGTGTAATGCATGTGATTTCAACAGATAGTACAGCAATTAGAGGTTTAAATCAGATGTGAGGAGATGTGAGCTGCTGACTATTGAAGGGGCAAACGTGTCCCTGAGGGTAAAAAGTGAGGGGATATGTGCTTGTCCTCATATTGATGGAGGGCCATGACCATTCACCACCCTTGCCCGACACCGACAGCAGTGCACAATACATAACAGAGGAAAGTGTTATGCCATCTTACAGGGAGACTTGCCAATGGGTGGGAACATCTGTTTTGCGATAGAGATCACTGTTCATTAAGTGGACATGCTCTTTACTGCCACGTGGGTGGCCGAAAACTGTATGGTTATCACTAGCAATGCTTGTTGTCTGAAGTAATGTTCTATTGCATGTTTGTAGAGTTAGATGGTTTACCCCTTGTGTGCTTGTCTGACATTATCAGCTGAATGGTCCTTCTTAGATTAGTCATAGATCCACTTAGTGTCACTAAACCCCTACCATAAAGGATGGTAATGGTATATTACATGCTGTTCATACTCGGTCACTATGAGATTTGTTTTCTGTATTCTGAAAAAACATGGTTGATCCTGCTGCTCTCTATCTCCTCTTCTGTCCATGCCCCCAATTCAGCTAGGAATTTAGTAGCTGTGGCAGCAACTCTGCACATGCTCAGTTTTCAGTGATTTCCTATGCTGAGAATTTCCTCTATCACATCTGAGCAGCCCATGTGGCTATAGAGTCACACATGTGGGCCTATACACAGTGGTAAATGACAGCCCACCCCCTCCCTCCTCCTCCATGCCCACTAACCAGCTAAACACAACAGAGGCGGTATATTAAATGTAGATTAATGGTGGCTTCACCTCACTCCTATTCAAAGACATAGGCTGGAGGGAGAAATCCACCCACACTGTTATTGCCAAAAAATAATAAAGATTTGGTTTCAAATATATATTTGTATGCCAGTTTAAAACAGTTTATTGATATTCATTATTTATTTTTATTTTTTTTTATTTGAAAAATGTGACCAGCAGCAGATGACTAGAAGCTCCTCCTGCTTATGTTTCCTTTCAGACAGGCTGGGTCATGCGACAATTAGGAAAACGTTACTTAACCGGTTAAAGACCGGCTTCGTACATTTACTGCAGAGTCACAGTGTATCTCAGGTTATAAACGGCGATTCGCACAAGCACGGCTAGGGGGCGCGCACAACCTTTAGTGTGGAGGCGGGTCGGGCGGACTCGATGTCCGCCGGCGACCCGTGATTGCCTACTACACAGGAAGTACGGGAAACCACCGATGTAAACATGGCTGTTCCCCGTTCTGTCAAGTGGGCATGACTGAGGTCTACTGATCCCTGTCTTCGGGATCAGTTAGATCTGTCATGCCCCTGCCAGCTCAGCCCCCACACAGTTGGAAAATGCCTAGGGAACACAGTTTACCCCTTGATTGCCCCCTGCAGGTTAACCCCTTCCCTGCCAGTGACATTTATACAGTATTTGGTGGCTATTTTTAGATCTGATCACTGTATAAGTGTCAATGGTCCCAAAAAAGTGTCAAAAATGTCCGATCTGTCTGCCGCAATATCGCAGCCCCGATGAAAATCTCTCAGATCGCCGCCATTACTAGTAAAAAAAAAAAAAATAGTAAAAACGGCATAAATTAATTCTCATGGTTCGTAAACATGGCAATTTTTGCGCAAACCAATCAATATGCGCTGATTGCATTTTTTTTTTTTTTACCACAAATATGTAGAAGAATATATATCGGCCAAAACCGATTATAAAAATTTGTGTTTTTTTTTTATATATTTTTTATGGATATGTATTCTATCAAAAAGTAAAAAAAATATTGTTTTTCTTTTCAAAATTGACGCTCTTGTTTTGTTTATAAAAAATAAAAACTGCAGAGGTGATCAAATACCCCCCAAAAGAAAGCTCTATTTGTGGGGAAAAAAGGACGTCAATTTTGTTTGGGTACAGCGTCGCACGACCGCACAATTGTCAGTTAAAGCGACGCAGTGCCGAATCGCAAAAAGTGCTCTGGTCAGGAAGGGGGTGAATTCTTCCGGGGCTGAAGTGGTTAAATGTATTTTATGTTTTTTTTATATTAAAATAATTGCAGTGCCATCATCCACATACAAATATAGCAACAATGTGTGTTTAGTATCACTTTAAGCCAAATACATTGTTTCACAATTTCCATTACCCGTCAGAATACAAGGAATTTGGAAGACTTGACTTTGTTCTGAATGTCGTGTCATCATCTTGGCGAACAGAACCTTCTTGACGTCCTTCAGCTTGATAGGCCGGCCGGTGGAGGAGCCTAGACTGTGTGGCTGTGCGTTGTGAGCAGCTGCATCTATGTACAAACATTTCAAGCTACATTTAATGTGGAAATGAGATGCGTGCAGAAACTTCTAAAGAACATGTAATTTTGTCGGCAGCACAGTGATCAAACGAACTGATATAGCTGACTGTCTGTATAACATCTTATTGTTCCAGGCAGCACTTGTCATGTGGGGGGCGTTCTTGGCGGAGGAAGTTACAAAGCTATATTTGTCATTACTGTGCCTTCACTTAAACTACACTGCATTTCGTCTCCTATGTTTGTTTCATTACTTAGGGCACTCATAGAGAGAGGATGAATATCTGTTCACAAATCAATTGATCTTTATGTCAGATTTTATTAAACGAGGAGTACAGCCAAAGCTTGTTTGGCTGTACTTCTCCTGTGGATCACAGGGGTGCGCTGTGACCAGTTTTCAGCAGAGAGGGTGGGCTGAAGTTTGCTCTCCGCTGACGTCACAGTTGGTCCAGGCTCCGTCTAGATCCGTGGACTGACACCCGGCTCAGCCACTCAGTGAGCCGCTGAGAGCTTGGGTTGGCCGATCCCGTCCCCTCCACAGCCTAGCACTCCAGTGAGCGAGGAGGAGGATTGACAGTCAGCAGCTCTCTGCTCACGGTGCTGTGAGAACTGAGCAATCGGTGGTGTTCGATCGACTTTCAGTGTACAGGCCCCCGGGCTGCATCCACCTTGGTAAGTATGAGTTAACCACTTGCCAACCGCCCGCCGCAGCATGACTGCGGCAAGGTGGCTTGTTGTCGCGAAATGCCGTCACAGGACGGTGGCCGGGCTCGGGCGCTCACTGTGTTTGGGGGGGGGGGGGGGGGCAGGGAG
>BLSH010031449.1:482333-503173 GCA_018402905.1 Glandirana rugosa | reverse complement strand
GTGTTTGTTTTGTTTATCTTTTCCTCCACAACCGTGCAGTTACTCTTTTACAAGTGGTTGTATGTTCTAATCATCTTACTCTGTAAAAAAGATACTTGAGATCGCTCCGCCCCTGCTGATCGCCGGTGCCATTGTAAGTGTGGGCTTCTGTGTCCTATGTAATTTATTTCCGCCCACTCTTCCTATAGATGGCCGTAATGCCGCACCAGCGCATTAGGTTCGGCTTAGCAGCCCTGGCATACACCCTGCATTTTTCCGGCGGACTTGAGGCCTGCCGGAAAATGCGGCTATTCTGAGCATGTGCAGGATTATGTCACCAAAAGAAATATATCTATAATAGCAAAAGGACGAAGGTAGGCACCGTTACAGCGATAATTATTCAGCTTACAGTAATGTGTTAGATTAGCCTTTCTCAACCTTTTCAACACCGAGGAACCCTTGAAATAATTCTCCAGTCTCGAGGAACCCCTGCTAAAAATTAGAAATCTACAACTCATGATACATTAGTGTGATGGTCAATGGGAAGAATGCTCCTTACACTTGAGGTCATTTGGAAGAATTACCCCCTTACAGATAGCTAAAAAGATCAATAATGTCATTGGGAATTTATCTGAGAGGTAGAAAGGAACCCCTAGCAACCCCTGGTTGAGAATCCCTGTGTTAGATGGATGATAAGTCATGAATGAAGTCATCATATTGAGTATATAACCGCTTTTAAGGGTTGGAGCGCTCATTCGCAGTCTACTGAGCAGGAGCGAGACTGGGGGTGAGCAGTTTGATGAATCAGGGTTATCCTTGACCAATAGATTTTCCTAAGAAAATGCCAAAATCACTCCATAATCACTCCATAAACGGATTCAGTATGTAGGCAAAAAAGACTATTGCTCAGCCTGTGCTATGTGTCTCTTCTACATTGGGTGCTGGCCCTAGCAAGTCTCATCTCTACTTCTCAATAACACATTCGCAAAAGGAGAAAAAGCAAGTACCCCAAATATCTCAGTGACTATATACTTTTATTATTCCACCAGGTACAAGGCAGACCATCTGAGCTCCTTCTGCTGACGCGTTTCACTAAGTAAGAGCTTAGTTGTAGCGTTTGAGTTATCAGCAGGGAGAATAATCCATACACGTATCAATTACATAATCAGGTAACCAAGTATGTTCAACTAATACTTCAGTGGAGCTTCTCATTTATCCAGGTCAAGGTATATGTAGTAATAGTCACGTTTAACTTGTGGAAAATGTTTCATAGCTTATCCAGTTCTTTTCTTCTACCTTGGCATTGATGTTGACACAGGTTGCACAGAAGCCTTAATCCAATCGCCGTGGAAAGGCAAATGTTAATTGTCCAAGAACAGGATGGGAGATGTGACGGTTTTGGAATCACCCTATTCTTTGCAACCACCCTGTTTTAGTTACATAATCCCATTTTTGTAGACTACTACTAACTAGATGTATCCAACATTCTCAAAGAGAGACACTTTATCATCTGCTCATAGAATTTCCACTAGCCTGTGTGTGCAAAAAGTATACACTTTTATCCAAAAATGAATAATAAGATCCTCCTATCTTATATTTTTAATAATTTATTCCCACTTTTTTTTTTTTAATACTTAAAATGCAAAAAATGTAGCATCATTTCATATACCTATTCTAAAGTTGACAAACCCTACCTGGACATTGGCTCAATTAAAAACAGCCATCAGTTGCAAAGAACTGTAACTTCATATCCAAATGAGGATAATCATAGTCCTAATCATAGTTATAAATAAAGAAAAAATAAATGCTGATTTTAAAAAAATCCTCATTTATATTAGTGGGGCACATCCCATTGAAAATGTAACCCTGGTAGAGTCATATGTGTTTTACTGTAAAGTTCAAACTACCTCCCGTTGACATGAAATGTAAACTCTAATAAGCCTATTAACCAGTTTAATCACTTGTATTGAAAGTGTCAGCATTATGTATATCGGTAAAGTGCCAAATCAATTATTTTGTTTGATTATAATTTCATAAAGATGATTTTTATGATATTCGATCCCACTATTATAAATCAGGGTTTTTGCCAGCATTTAAATTCTTCCCAAAAAGGAAGTATTATGGTGCCCCATTAGCGTAACACCAAATTAGAATGTTTAGTTCTTATTATGTATATTACATAATAATAAAGAAGAATTCCAGATATTGTATGTTTGTGGTCGTTGCCTCAAGAGGATTGTAAGCATAGACCTAAATCAAAAATGGGGGTGCCTCATCTGAATATGAATGAATGTAAGGGGTTGTGGGTGATTCGACCGAGCATCACCCGGGGGACCAGACTATCATGGCACCACTATGTTAGTAAGGAGGCGTTACATATGTACTGTTAAAAAATTATTACACAGTTTATTTATACAGCAATAAAATATTACTCATCAAATGCAGAAATGCACATGAATAAAAATCCATCACCGGGTACATATTATTCCCCCAATCAGAGGGGGAGAAAATAGGGAAGTAGTGTTGAGATGTTGAGCCACGGACATCTATAATTCTCTACATGTTTCGTGGATAAGTAACCGCTTCCTCAGGAGAGATATCTATGGCAGTAAAGGCAAGAGATCAGACAATTGCATACAAAGGGGTTTTGCATATATATATACACACAACGTAAGGAGAATGTTTGGTTATAGGAATGGGGAAATATAAAGTGATCCGCTTACCCATCTACTTAGTCCCACCAGGGGGTGCAACGCAAAAAGGAAATGCTCCCCGTCGGCAGAGAAGGGGTGGTGTAAGGAGGAGAAGTTCTTAATACTTTTGTATCTGTAGGGATCATAGTATATTTATATGGCTTTTAAGGGTAGGTCTCTGGTAAAGGGGATGGAGGAAAGGGGGGCGGGGGGGGAGTAGATGAGGGGGGGGGGAAGAGGAAAGGAAACAAGAAATGTGCATAGTTACATTGTTCCAGCTTGTACCAATGTAACTATATACTATATCTGGAGGCATCATTCAGAGAATACTTTGCATTTTCTGAATGAATGCAAAGCCTACTCTGATTGGACAACATGGAGAGTATGATTTTTTTATTTTTACCTTACTGCCTCTTCCCTCATCCAATCAGAGAATTCTTTGAGTTGTGTTCAGAATGCTTCAGGCTGATCGCTCAGCATAGGGCCAGGAGGCAAGTGGAGATTGTTGGTGTAGCGGTGTCTTGTTCACTGAGTTACAGCTTCCAGGAAATCTGCTAGGTATGGTTTATACAGGCCATGCCCCTCTGATGCATCTCGCAAAGTTTTTTTACAGGTTTTTTAGGGTTGCAACAGCTAAATGGGACTATTGGATAAAGCTGGGAAGGTATGTATTTAGGGATGGGCTTTAAAGAGAACCTATTACTGTACTCTGAATAGGCAAAGTGACAGGTTTACTTTGTATCCACATATTGGAGCACCCTAGTGTTTAGGGCTCCCAGGGCACCCTGTAAAGTATGTGAACCCTTAGTGGACCAGGTTCACTTTGGGTCCTTGAAAGTTAGGTTGGCCCCTCCCTAGTCCCACTATTGGTCAGAGTGGCTGCACATCATTGTGCGGTATGGGATGGGGCAGAGCCAGGAACAACTACAGTAAGTGAGTGTGCCAGCTGCATGTTGGAGCAACCTGGACTTGGGGTCTCCTGCGATTTTTCTGGGAGGTATGTGAACATAAAGACAAGCACTTTTAGGAGTCTGCTTCTTATGTCTGCCTGCAATGTAATGCTTTTCATGTGAATATCATTTCACTATAATAATAGTTGGCTTTTAAAGAAAGCAATATGTGATGTTACCTATAACAACCAATAAAATGCTTTCTTTCATTGCCTGTCTTGAGCTGGAAAAATGCTATAGGCTGCACCTTTTATACCCTTTGCTCAAACCGCAACCATTGCTATAAGGCAGCATTTCTAGCCTCAGTGGGGGACATCCTTGTTTCATGCAGTCTAGCAGAACAATTAGCCTTGGGTGTGTTATGATGTATGTCTCTTTTATATGCTTTTGTTGTTTCCTTTGGTGCCATTATGTCATCAAACGAGGCTCCCCACCCACTGCAAGAATGTGACCGGCTGCTGGGGACAGAAGGCCTCTGGTGTATACAGACTAGTGCAGAGGTAACGGCCGGTGTCATTCATAGCAACCAATCACATTCAATGTTCTCTCTCTGTTGGAGATGAAGAAATTAAGGGACAGATCTTGTTTCCTATGACACACAGTTTGCTGAATGTCTCATAATATCATATATGTCTCCTTATTTCTCTAAGGCCCCCTTTCCATTATTGCATTTAGAGCAGGGTTGCCAACCGCCAGTAAATTTACTGACAGTTTGTAAAAATCAGTGATTTTTACAACTGTTTATAAATATCAGGGTCTGATAATTTGTCATACTGTGCTCACTTGTTAAGTGTAAACCAAGCAAATTACTTGATATGGGTATTGGCAATGTTTCTATGTTGTATTTAAATATCAATTGTCTTAGTTTTTAATAGGAGTTCTGTTATTTTTAAGGTTGCCAGTAACAAATGTGTTCCGCCAGTAAAATTTCCATGTTTTGTCAGTAACAAATGCTGCAGGAGGTTGGCAACACTGATTTAGAGTAACAAGTTAGTTTTGGATAGAGCAAGGAATTGTTATTTTTTTGGCTGTATCCCTGCTTAGTAGATTCAGCCACTCTGTCATCTACTCCTGGTATTGTCACGTAGGCAGAAAGTGATAGGATGTCCTATTTTTGAGTTGTCACGAGAACAAGAGTTGAAGGTAAATCTTTGCAGTGGGTACTTCTGTTTTGGTGAGAACTCCCTAAGGCTGGGTAACAGAAGCTTGTTTTTGATGTGGGTATGGAAAATCTTGCGATTGCACACAATCCCGCACCTGCATATAGGGGTTGATTTACTAAAATTGGTGCAAAATCTGGTGCAGCTGTGCATGGTAGTCAATCAGCTTCTAACTTCAGCTTATTCAATTAAGCTTTGACAAAAAAAAAACTGGAAGCTGATGGCTTTTTATGCAGAGCTGCACCAGAATTTGAATTCTCCAGTTTTAGTAAATTACCGGTAACTCCTATATGCGGGTGCTGGACTGTGTGTAATCACAAGAGTTCCTGCACCCAGATCAAAAAATGTGCTTCTGTTAGCAAAGGCACGGGGTGCCATTAATTCTTAATAGAACCCCTAACAAACTGGAAAATGCAGCTCGAATTCCCATGCTGGGAACCGCATAGTACTGCATGGTTTCCCTGCGGCTGTGATTTTGGAAAAGGTGCAGGGACTTTTTTTCCTTTGTTTTTCCTTGTGCCCACACAGGTGCAGCCACCAGGAAACTGGCATAGTGTGAACCTAGCCTAACTGGGGAATTCCGCTTACCTCCTGTTGCATTTCTTTGACTGGAAGTAAAGAAAAATCTCCCCAATGGAACACAGACCAGACAAAATAAAATTACTCCATCCGAGAGGAATAAAAATATAAAAGTTTTGAATGTAGACACACTAGATACACGTGTCCTAAAATCCTCATACATGGTTTGTTTATTGGGTTAGGAGCATGTTCTCCCCCTGAAATCAGCTGTAATGGGACTGAATGGACCAGAATAAGGAGCTCTTGTAAGTAAACTACATTTGCAAACCCAGGTGGGGAGATTTTACTGCTGGAGACCCCTAAAAAAATTTTTTTTTCCCAAAAAGATTGCATTTTAAAAGACCGCTGCGCAAATACTGTGTGACATAAAATATTGAAACGACCACCTCTAGGGTCTTTGCTAAAAAAAATATATATATAATATTTGGGGGTTTTAAGTAATTTTCTAGCATAAAATACTGATTTTAACTTGGAAGCAACAAATGTCAGGAATATGCTTGGTCCAGAAGTGGTTAAGGGAGGGCTAAATCTCCTGTCAAGTTTTGTTTTTTTTTTTTTTTTTTTTTTTTCCCCATCTGTGTTCCATTGGGAAGATTTCCGTTCATATATTGTCCCATAGCCAAAACAGGAAGTGAGGGGAAATTCCTGCAAATTAAGGGAATCTATTGGGGTCCCCCAGGTCACCACAACTAATGTAATCATAAGAAGATTTCCTCTCTATTACTTTTCTGGGGACAACCCAAACTTTGGGATGTTCTTTTGCTTTCACATTCAATGATATCGGTACACAGGACAAATAGAGAGGGTGAATCTCCCTAACAGGGGCACGAACAGCAATAAAAACCGATAGGTGTTCTAATCCATCTCCACACTGTCCAAAACAAAAAAAAAGTTTTGCCTTTAGTTATACTTTAACCGGTTCCGGACCGGCTCGCGTACATTTACTACATTTACTGCTGCATAGTGGTCGCATATTGCGAATCGCCGTCTATAAACGGCGGCTCGTGCCCGCCGCACTCTCCAGCAGTATGGCCACGGTCCGGCGGACGCGACACATGATCGCCTGGCACAGAAGAAAAGCGGGGAACTGCCAATGTAAACACGGCGGTTCCCTGCTCTGTCTGGCAGCATGTAAGAGATCTACTGATCCCTGTCACTGGGATCAGTTAGATCTCTTATGCCCCTGGCAGCCCAACCCCCTCAGTTAGAACACGCCTAGGGAACACAGTTACCCCCTAGATCACCCCCTGCAGGTTAACCCCTTCTCTGCCAATGACATTTATACAGTAATCAGTGGATATCTGAATTCCTGATTGCTGTATAAAGGTCATTGGTCCCAAAAAAGTGTCAAAAATGTCCGACAAGTCCGCTGCAATATCGCAGCCCCAATAAAAATTGCAGATCGCCGCTATTACTAGTAAAAAAAAGAAAAAAAAATTGTAAAATGCCACAAATCAACTCTCATGGTTTGTAAAATATGAGGAAGAATATATATATATCGGCCAAAACTGATGAATAAATATTTTTTTAATATATTTTTTTTTGGATATCGATTTTACCAAAAAGTAAAAAATATTATTTTTTTTCAAAATTGTCGCTCTTTTTTTGTTTATAGCGGTGATCAGAAGTGACACGGAGGTGATCAAATGTCACCAAAAGAAAGCGCTATTCGTGGGGGAAAAAAAGGATGTCAATTTAATTTGGTATAACGTCGCATGACCACGCAATTGTCAGTTAAAGCGACGCAGTGCCGAATCGCAAAAAATGCACTGGTCCTACAGTGGGAAATCTTTCCGGTCCTTAAGTGGTTAACTGCTAACTACACGTAGATTCCATGTGACTACGGCTCGTTACATTGCTGGCTCGCTTCTGTGTTTGGGGCATGTGCTGTGATTTTGTCAGCAAGTGTCAGCCAATGATTTATAGCTCAGACCTGCTGATCGGTTGTGTCCAATCACAGCACAGAGCCTTGGGTTTACAAACATACAGGACTCTGTACACAGAGCAGCAATCTGCCTGTTTCTTCTCCCAGCTTTGACATCTAAATCTCTTAGTAAAAGCAGAACATATTGCACACATTACACTTGTTAGGCAAACAGTTAACCCCTTGATTTCTCCTTGATGTTAACCCCTTCCCAGCCAGTGTCATTAGTACAGTGACTCTGTACAGTATTCTATTTGATCACTGTATTAGTGTCACTATTGATGTCCGTGTCCATTATCGTGCCTCCCAGCGAGGGGAGTCTGTTAGCGCTAGATTACCCACCACTGTAAGTCGTTGATCACCACCATTACTGGCAAAGCGTTGTAGCTGAGTAAATGCCAGTATATTTACCATTGTTTGAAGACACTATAACTTTAACATAAGCCAATAATTATACACTTAGAGCCCTTTCACATTGGAACGGTGCGGGCGGGACATTTTTAATCCCCAAGAAGGGATTAACAAGGGGTTAAAAACTCCGGTGGTGCCGCGCTTTGGAATCGCTGCCCATTCATTTCAATGGGCAGAGCAGTTTAGGTGCGGTGTGTACACCTCTCCCCCACTGCCCCAAAGATGCTGCTGCTTGGGATTTCTTTTTAGCAAAGACATGTAGCTGAACACATTTTGGCCTACATTGATGAAGAAATTTGATTGTGTTTTTTTTTTTTTTTATATACGTTTTATAACAGAAAGTAGAAAGTCATTTTCAATTTTCTGTCTTTTTTTTTTTTTTCATTTGTATAATAAAACCTAAAAAACCCAGAGGTGATCAAATACCACCAAAAGCTCTATTTCTGTGCAAATATAAATTTAAATTGAGTATTGCATGATTGCTCAATGGCCAGTTAAAGTACAATATCTCACAAAAGTGAGTACACTCCCCACATTTTTGTAAATATTTTATTATATCTTTTTCATGTGACAACACTGAAGAAATGACACTTTGGTACGATGTAAAGTAGTGAGTGTACAGCTTGTATAACAGTGTAAATTTGCTTTCCTGTCAAAATAATTCAACAAACAGCCATTAATGTCTAAACAGCTGGCAACAAAAGTGAGTACACCCCTAAGAGAAAATGTACAAATTGGGCCAAATTAGCCATTTTCCCTCCCGGTGTCATGTGATTCCTTAGTGTTACAAGGTCTCAGGTGTGAATGGGGAGCAGGTGTGTTAAATTTGGTGTTATTGCTCTCACTCTCTCATACTGGTCACTGGAAGTGCAACATGGCACCTCATGGCAAAGAACTCTTTGAGGATATGAAAAGAATTGTTCCTCTACATAAAGATGGCATAGGCTATAATAAGATTGCCAAGACCCTGAAACTGATCTTCAGCACAATGCCCACCTGTCCTATTAAACAGCAGTTTAATAGGACAGGTTCCATTCGGTACAGGCCCCGCCATGGTCGACCAAAGAAGTTGAGTGCACGTGCTCAGCGTCATATCCAGAGGTTGTCTTTGGGAAGTAGATGTATGAGTGCTGCCAACATTGCTGCAGAGGTTAAAGGGGTGGGGGGTCAGCCTGTCAGTGCTCAGACCATATGCCACACACTGCATCAAATTGGTCTGCATGGCTGTCGTCCTAGAAGGAAGCCTCTTCTAAAGATGATGCACAAGAATGCCCGTAAACAGTTTGCTGAAGACAAGCAGACAAAGGACATGGATTACTGGAACCATGTCCTGTGGTCTGATGAGACCAAGATAAACTTATTTGGTTCAGATGGTGTCAAGCTTGTGTGGCGGCAACCAGGTGAGGAGTACAAAGACAAGCGTGTCTTGCCTACAGTCAAGCATGGTGGTGGGAGTGTCATGGTCTAGGGCTGCATGAGTGCTGCCTGCACTGGGGAACTACAGTTCATTGAGGGAACCATGAATGCCAACATGTACTGTGACATACTGAAGCAGAGCATGATCCTCTCCCTTCAGAGACTGAGCTGCAGGGCAGTATTCCAACATAACGACCCCAAACACACCTCCAAGACGATCACTGCCCTGCTAAAGAAGCTGAGGGTAAAGGTGATGGACTGGCCAAGCATGTCTCCAGACCTAAACCCTATTGAGCAACTGTGGGGCATCCTCAACGGAAGGTGGAGGAGTGCAAGGTCTCTAACATCCACCAGCTCCGTGATGTCATCATGGAGGAGTGGAAGAGGACTCCAGTGGCAACCTGTGAAGCTCTGGTGAACTCCATGCCCACGTGCCATACCTGGCCTATTCCTGTGAAAGACAGAAATTCCTGTAGTAGGCACCTTTACTACAATTTGATTGTTTGAGTCTGGGTTGGCGCTCCCCTGATCTAATGTTGTGCCAAATTCTTATTTATCTATAGTAGGTATCTCTTTCATATATGGTGCTGATTGTGGGTATAAAGTAAAACACGTTATAAGTAATGGTAACCAAAATGTAAAATGCTAGTGTGCCAATATCGCTATGTAGTGATGGGGTGAGTATTTTTGGAATGTAATACTGGAAACAGATGTGCCCTGTCGGATGCTAAATAAAATGATCTGTCCCCCTAACGTCCAGTAAATAAACGTATTAATGTGCTAGTATCGTGTTGTCATGTGACAACCCCAGTTGCACAAAGTCCAAGTATAAAAAGAATACAAAGAATACTGCTGACAGTGCTTATCGTTTTGCAGATACAGGCTAAAGCGACTATATCACTTTCCTAAAAAATGATAATGTGCTAGTATCATATATGTATTCACGTTGCCCTGATATTTTAAGGTGCTTGTACAAAGTGATATATAGAGGTGCTGATAAATCTCTATATAAAATGTATCCAACAATAGTGTTAAAAGTAATAATGTGCTTGTATTGATGTGCTAGTATCACAGAAAACAAGGACCGCAGATATCCCCAGTTACTATGATATTAAAGTGCTTATGCAAAGTGTGATATATAAGGTGCTAGTGAGTCTCTTCAAAAAATATATCCAATGAAAATAATGTGCTAGTATTAATGTGCTAGTATTACAACTTGCAAAAACTTAAAACCATGAGTCTGTTGCACTTAGTCCTCTATCTGTTCACAGCAATAGCCAACATCTATTTCTCAATGGTGCAATTAAGTGTCCATAAGATATGGTCCAAAATACATAAATCCTTAGTGAGACACGCGTGCTCCCCGATTGCCACCCTGCTTACCGGACAGCGCCACCCCACACAGGGGTAAAGCGCAGAGGCGCCTGTCTCAGACAGGTGTGTCCGGGGTCCTCCGATTGGTGGTTGGTCTCTCCTCTCTAGATTTTTTTCTCCCGGGGATATTTCTCCAACGGGTTGTCTCCTTTCCCAGGCGGGTCCCAGGTCCTATGGGCAGATGGTGATCTTTCCTTCACGTTGTGAGTTCCAGGGGGTTGGTATAGTGATGGATCCTCCAAATTGTGTGGGATGTCCAATTCATGGAAGGAATGGGAACAACTCCATAGCGTGATTCAGTTTTAAAATGAGGTTTATTTCTTAGAACAAAAATATCATACACAAGTCCAATCATGCAGTATGCTCCAAACCAAAGTAAAAACAGTCACTCTGTCGTCCAGACCACTTTCCTCCTAGTGTGTAGGTAAATCCTCCCTATTGATGAAGGCATATACACACTTCCTCCATGTGTTGTTGCGCTTCACTAGGTGGAACCGGAAGTGTCTGGGTAAGACCGGAAGTGACGTGGTATGCGATCTGGTATTAGCTTACGCGTTTCGTCCTATGAACGTCTTCTGAGAGAGCTGTCTGTGAATGGCTGAGCCAGCTCTCAGCCAAATTCAAGTTTGTACCTGGTGTGAGACAGGACGTTCATGCCCCACTGCTGGAATTCAGATCTGTATACTTTTATGTAGCTGAAGCTATATATGCTTTATACAGCGTGCCCTGTGGGTGAACCGTTAGTGTAGGAAATAGTTTGTTTGGGCCAACTTGGCCCAAACAAACTAGTTTAAAGTGATAGTAAACCTGCAGATCAGCAATAATTGGACAAAGCAGAACCAATGTAATTATGCAATTATGTACAGCAGTGCCCAAAATAAGAGAGGAAGGGCAGCATGAGGAGCCAGTCAGATGTACTGCATGCTCAAGTTTGACAGTGAGCATGCTGACAGGAGGAGAGCACAGGGAGATTTCTCATGAGAATTCTGCTGTTCCTTTGTTGTCCAATCACAGGCTGTGGGCAGGAAGATGACCAGGATTGTCTAACTTGAAGGGAAATGTGGGGTAAGCAACCCTGCTCTAATTTGACAGGGCTATGTACATCACAGGACAAAATGACCAAACTTTGGCACTTGAGGTAGAGTCTACATATGATGGTAGAAAATGTCAGCAGCTCCAAGTGTTGGAGTACAGTCTGCAACATGCTACACTGAAAATGTATGTGGGACTAGAGGGAGCAATGCTAGCAGCTTTCTAGATGTGTTTCTAATAAGTGTAACACCTGCATTTTTGTAATGAACTCATGTGGTGTCTTTAGGCATGCTTCATCTTGTCTCCTGTCACAGAGGGTTGCTCCCATGGGATGAGTACAAATTATCGGCTAACTAGATCATAGGTTTACCTACCTGCGCGTGTAACTAAGGTATAACTGTTAAGTTTAGCTATTGCTGCAAAACATTGTTACTTCCAGAATGGGAGAGATTGGGCATATAACAATACTGAAGAAATATCTTAGAGGACAGTATATCCTGGAGAATAATATGAATTAAGTGACAGCAGACAGTATGTGGCGAAATGTGAGGATGTAAAAGAGTGCAGCGTGTGCAGGAAAGGAGTGCAGAGGATATGACCATAAACAGTGTGTGCTGCAAAGGGTATGATGGTGTGCAGGAAAGGAGTGCAGATGGTATGACAATTGGCAGGATTTGCAGGAGAAGAGCACAGAGGGTATGACAATGGGCAATATGTGCAGGAGAAGATTTCATATGGTATGACAATGGGCAGTATGTGCAGGAGAAGAGTGCAGAGGGTATGACAGGCAGTGTGTGTATGACAAAAGCACAGAGGGTATGACCATGGGCAGTATGTGCAAGGTTGTAGTGCAGAGGGTATGACAGCAGGCAGTATGTGCAGGAGAGGATTTCAAAGGGTATGACAATGGGCTGTATGTGCAGGAAAAGAGCATAGGTTACGACCATGGGCAGCATGTGCAGGGGAGGGGAGTGCAGAGGATATGATAGCAGGCAGTATGTGCAGGAGAAAATTTCAAAGGGTATGACAATGGGCTGTATGCCCAGGAGAAGAGTTCAGAGGGTATGACAGCAGGCAGTAAGTGCAGGTAAGGACTTCAAAGGGTATGACAATGAACTGTTTGTGCAGGGGAAGAACGTATGACATTGGGTAGTATGTGCAGGACAAGAGCAGAGGTTATGACCATGGGCAGTATGTGCAGGAGAAGAGCTCAGAGGGTATGATAAAGAGGAGTATGTGCAGAAGGTTTCAAAGGGTATGGCAATGGGCTGTATGTGCAGGAGAAGAGTGCAGAGGGTATGACAATGGCCAGTAGGTGCAGGAGCAGAGGGCAGGGTGGATAAAAATCTATTTTTTTTTTTTTTTTTTAAATCTAAATCAATTTTTTTATTTTTATCACATTTATTTTAATAATTCTTTTGGAGTAAAAATCTATCTAAAGATAGTTTTCTATTTAGGATACATAAATGGGTTTATTTAGCATGAAATGCAGCTTAGTTATTTAGCATAAGGCTGTATATTTTGCAATAGTTACATTTTTGGTAAACTCATTCAATGAATCCAAGCTCTGCAAGCTGAGATAACATGCACTGCATTGATGCATTCACACAATGTCACAATAACCATGAGATAAAACAAAGTTTGGAATATTCCTTTATCCCATTATTTTGCAAATCTATGTACACTACAAACTCTACGATTGAATCGGTTCTGATATTGCCATTTTACTAACCTGACAGCTTATTGTTCTAAATAGAATCTTTACTATTTGCAAACAAAATTAAGGTTTCCTAACTACCAGCAAGAATAAGTCCTTACATTTAAAGAGCACTGGTCATTTCAGACCCACCATGGCAGCGCTTGTTAGCGGGCATCCACTCACCTGCTGCTGCCACGTCCCTCAGCTTGTTTTGGCACTGTTGCATCACCAGCCATCCCATTAATGTGAATGGGACTGTCGGTGAGTCAACAGCGGGTCAGAGGAGGAGCCGCTGCGGGACAGAGATGACAGCTGCTCTTTAAAAAATATTATTGAAATCTAGCCTTTTTGCTAGTGATTCAAATCATGATTTAAATTGTGATTTAAATCAAATCCGCCCTGACAGAGGGTGTGATAGGGAGGTATGTGCAGAAGAGTGTGGAGGACATGACAACAAACAGTATGTGCAGGAGAGGAGTGCAAAGGATATGACTGAGGTCTGTGTATGTATGAGAGAAGCGTGTCCAATGTTCAATACAATCATTTTGTTGAATTGGACATTGATCGTTCAGTTTTATTGCACTGTGAATGGCCGCTATTGGTAGCAGTGTGTGACTACAGTACTTTTAAGCAGGATCAGGGACTAGTCTTGTCACCTGTCAAGCACTGTGTCGTGCACATGTAATTCTGGGGATTTCTGACACTTATGTTTGCCACAAATCTCCGTTTGTTTAGCCCAGCAGGATGTGGGTCCATTAGTTCAAGAGATCAGAAACACACAGTTGAGCAGCATTTAGGACTTTTTTAGTGGGCTTTTGTATTATTGTATTTTGTGTGCAAAAATTACCTAAAATAAACGGTGTAGTGTTGTTGAGCATTCAGAGGCAGTGTTTGATTTTCTTTGTGCATGTCCACTGGGCTTTCCTGGGCGCAGCCTATCAATTTGGGATGCCGTCTTGCTGCTTTTGTTAGTTTTAGTTTTCAGTAGTGTAGGAAAGATTGCAACCTCAGATGTCTCACAGTGGAGATGTCCCTCTACTTCCTGTGGAACACCCACCTCTGACAGCTGTCGACATAAACAAGTGTCCCCATTGAAAGATTTCCCTTTTTATCCTGCCCTGTGTAAAACACTGCTAATTTACCGCTATTCGGGCGGCGGCGGTGCACTTATAACCCCCCCCATCAAGGGGTTAAAAAGGGGCTAAAACTGGCAGTTAGCAGCGCTTCCGAATCGGTGTTCAGGCGCTTCGGGAGCGTTGCCCCATTGTCTTCAATGGGCAGGGACGGCGGAGGAGCGGTGATTACACCGCTCCCCCACCGCCGCAAAGATGCAGCTTGCAGGACTTTTTTTACCGTCTCGCAAGCGCACCGCCCCAGTGTGAAAGCACTCGGGCTTTCACACTGGGGTGGATGGGGGGGTAGTTTTTCAGGCGCTTTTCATTCGCTATTTTTAGTGCAAAAGCGTCTGAAAAACGTTCTGGCGTGAAAGGGGTCTAAATAATCAGACTCCAAAAAAAAACGTTGTGTCTCTCTAATGGATACACAGGCAGCAATGTAAACCTAACAGAATGTCTAACCCTTTCTTACCCTATTCAAAGCTAGAACAAAAATTGGGAATTTGGCTGGAGTTATACTTTAAGATGTAATACATGAACATAAAATATTATTTGGTGTCAATGATTTTGAATGATTGAGATGGCTGAATCTGCATGTACAAGACCCGGTTGGAGCTCAGTAATTTGTTTATTGGGTTATTTAGAAATGTTGGACTGTTTGGCCCATTTCACGCTGGCTGGATCTGGTTTTGCTCAGCAGGGGATCCATCCAGTGATCCCCGGCTGAGCGGCCAGATGACAGGCTTATGTCTGCTTCGCTTATGAAGAGCAGACACGGACAAAGCCCGCTTTGCTCTATGGGCAGCCAGATGTAAACAAACCAGCTGTCTGTTTACACTTGATTGCCCTCCTATCTGATCCGGCCAGACGGAGGGGAACAGATCTTTCTGTTTTTTGTGCCCAATCGGACCTGGACGTAGCTACGTGTAAGCAGACACAAGTCTGTTTCCATTTGACTGCCTGTAGAAGAGAAAGGAGGGTCCAATGGGGCCCTGATGAAAAACAAACAGTTGGAACTGATCAGACCTCTCGTGTAAAAGGGCCCTAACTGGGTTGATGAGCTCTAGCTAGTGTTTTCCCAATGTTGAATTTTGAATGAAAAGCAGTTTGTTCTTTATATGTGTATTTCACAGCAAGTGGCCAACTATCATCTTGTGTGTATGAGCATTTCCTCTTTTTTTTTTTGTATGAGTTTTTACTTAACCTAGATGAGTATTTCAGAGTTAAAAAGTACCCGTGCACTTTGATTATTTGGATCAATCATTTTCTAGCAAGGAATCAGTAAATCTGGGCAGACAAGTTCCAGTAGTCCTTTGGCGTCTGCCATGCAGTGTGGTGTGACCTCTCCCAGCCCCCTCCGCAGACATAGTGAATGTGTACAGAGTACACCGGCAACCCCCTTATTGTCTTCCTCTAGCGAGAGAATCCGTCATTAGGAAGCAGCCTTTCTGTGCTCAGCAGGGCCCATGCTCTGGAATACAGGCAGCTGCATTATTAACAAGCCTGTGTTTGTGTGTTGTGTTTGCAGATGGCCCGGAGTTAACAAGACATGCTGCAGAACACCATGCCTCACTTTCCCACGGCCCTGAATGGTGAGTACAACTTTACACACTCTCATTTGCCTACTACAGGGTCCGCTGTGAGCTGTGATGATGGAATATATTCTGTATATGTGACTAATCAGTGCTACAGGTGCTGGGAGATACTGTCAAGGAAGCTAAAGGGGGTAGAGCAGAAGTTTATTCCTAATGAAAATTAGATGTTACCAATTTTTGTGGAACTGCAGAAATTATGTAGTAATTAAATGCACATTCCAAGGATAGACATTTGTCACATCACCAGCCTGATAAGGGTCTCTTATTTGTATATGGGCACTCACCTTCTGCACCTGGCTGCCCATAGGATAAGGCTGTATGGTTGCCAGTGTCCCTAATTTCTTAATACCTATGAATGTGAGCTTTCCAAAATGAAATCCAGGGTGTTCACCGGTTCAAGCTCTGCCCTCTGTCTTGGCTCACTGCAGCATCCCCATGACTAAGCTCTGGGGGGGCGAAGTGAAACACATTGGGGGCGTGGCCTGTTAGGAGTCCAGGCTGAGGTTGCCAATCCATCCATTCACTGCAGCAGGACATCATAGATGTGTGACTTCCAGGGGTCACCCTTCTTTTCTTGAACCTTTGCAGGAGCCAGGACAGGCTCCATCCCCTGTCAGCACTCTAGCAGCAGCTGCGGATGCACGGTCTACATCAGGGGTCTCCAAATTTTCTAAACAAAGATCCATGTTTACCGTCCTTCAGACTTTGGGGAGCCAGAGTGTGGTCAGCAGAAGTAGAAAATGTCCTGACAATAGTGGGAGTAAACAATGCTCCATCTTTGGTATTAGGGGAAGGAATAGTGCCCCATTGTTGGTGTCAGTGGGAGAAATGATACCCTAATATTGGTGTCATTGGCAGGAATAGTGCCCCATTGTTGGTGTCATTGGGAATAACAATGCCCCATTGCTAATGTCAGTGGGAAGAATAATGCCCCAAGGGATTGGTAAAGTCAAGCAAAGGGCCGTATCTGGCCCCCGGGCTGCAGTTTGGAGACCACCAGTCTACATACCCCCCTCCTTATCGAGCCTGAGCGGCCCACACACTTTTCCCAGGTCAGTTAGCTCACTCAAAAAGAAAGTGACAATGAAATCATCACACATTACAGAGAGAATGTAATGTTCCTAGGTGGGACTGCAGCCTCCTGCCTGTGACTGCATTCTTTGTAGTCTCGCACTGTCCAATCTACATGTCTGTTTTTAGTGTTTCCTGTAGGTTTGGGGAGGAATTGAGATGTGTGAATATGTTTCGTTCTGTATGATTAGGGGTGTGCATTATTAAATGGTATAGACAGGTGTTTCTCAATTCCAGTCCTCAAGGAGCACCAACAGGTCATGTTTTCAGCACTTCCCTCAGATCAAACAGCTGTGGTAATTACTAAGACAGTGAAACTGATCAAATCCCCTGCGCAAAATAATGGAAGACCTGAAAACATGACCTGTTGTTGCGCCTTGAGAACTGGAATTGAGAAACACTGGTATAGACTATGTGGGTGGCATCAGTAATCCCTGACTTTGCAGGATCAGACATTTCTCACTCTGTGTGATGTATATTGCCTATAAGTTGATGCATGTTGCGTAATACATGTACTGGTGTAAGCAAAATTATGAATTCAATTAATACCAAGGCCACAATACAAAAATTCTACAATATAAAAAAGCATGCAATGTTCATATACTAACAAAATATAATGAGATAAGTAGTCCACAATAAATGTGCAAATAGAAGTCCATGTTAAGTAAAAATTATAGGTTCCCTTTAAAGGAAAACCAAATACTGTGAACATAAATATATTATGAAAGCGATTAGTCTGTGATGAAATAAGTGAAATCTTGAGTTAGAAGTGTTGCTCCATGTCAAAGGAGAAAAAAAGAGGGTACTTCTATTTTCCTCTCCCAATACCAGTGTTGCCCATCACCACTGTGCAAAAATTGCAGACTTACCAGATGGCAAGACCACCTTATTCAGTATGGTCAGAAACGCATTAAAGGCTCAAGCCCAATAGTAACTCCCCAGGTTGGTTCCAGGACCAGTTTGCAACGCCGCCACTCAGATGGGCTCACCACAGGTAAGTATATCTATGTGAAGCAAACCGTATAAAAAATGTTTGTTAAAAAAATGTTTATTGAGCATAAAATCACACTTATACATGTAAGCAAATATGCACATATAGAAGTATTCCCCAAGCCAGCAATAAGACCATCAAAAATCCCAGTTGTGATTCCTGTGCACGATGATGTCATGGGGAGGCTCTTCGCAACGCATTTCGTCATAAGCAGACCTCTTCTGGGGCCCCAGGAGCCCATCTGAGGAGTGGCGTTGCTGACTGACCTCAGTCATAAGACGTGGGAACATGGCTAAGTGACTCAACAATGCATGAAAACATAGGAACTAGAGTGCAGAAAAAAAGGCAGCAGGTGCTCTGGACTGATGAGCCAAAATTTTAAATATTTGGCTGTAGTAGGAGGCAGTTTGTTCAAGGAGGGCTGGAGAGCGGTACGATCATGCGTGTCTGCAAACAACTGTGAAACATGGTGGAAGTTCCTTGCAAGGTTGGGGCTACATTTCTGCAAATGGAGTTGGACATTTGGAGAGGATCATTGGTGTTCTCAAAGCTGAGAAATACAAGCAGATACTTATCCATTATGCCATACCTTCAGGGAGGTGTGTGATTGGCACCAAAATGATTCTGCAGCAGGACAACGACCCCAAACATACAGCCAATGTCATTAAGAACTATCTTCAGTTTAATGAAGAACAAGGAGTCTTGGAAGTGATGGTTTGACCCCTGATCTCTATATCATCAAGTCTGTCTGGGATTACATGAAGAGACAGAAGAATTTGAGGCATCCTACATCCACAGAAGATCTGTGGTTAGTTCTCCAAGATGTTAGGAACAACCTTCCTGCCGAGTTCCTTCAAAAACTGTGTGCAGGTGTACCTAGAAGTATTGATGCTGGTTTGAAGGCAGAGGGTGGTCACACCAAATTTTGATTTGGATTTCTCTTCTGTTCATTTACTTTCTATTTTATTTACTGATAAAAATAAACAAAGTATTTTAATCAACATAATTTTTTCACATCTGCCTAAAACTTTTGCACAGTAATGTATATAGAGCAGTTAGAACCTCCTTCCTGCTGTTAGTCATTATTTTATTTAGGGGAATCAAGACCTATTAAATTATATTTAAAGAAGAATTTATTGTCATGAATACGTTACCCTGGACTATATGAAATAAGTAATGGACCCCACGCCGGGACCACCAGCCTGAATCAGGGTGGCCACAGAGCTCCTGAAGATTTGGGTTATGCCAGAGAGGTGTGTTTGGTGCCCACCCCCATGAAGAGGGGGTAAGTATTTTTTCCCCCTCCTTCCAAGCCCAGAACTCCACGTCAATGGCGAATGCCTAGAGCATTTGGATTTCACTGTCCTATGAAGTTCATCTGCTATGGGTCTATTCGGGGCATGCAAGACCAGTAAGAGGGCCGAGGAGGGGGCCGGAGGGTCAGAATGCAACCAGTTGTAGACATGGGTAAGTTGGGAAGCTACGTAATAGTTATAGAGGTTTGGGCATGCCAAGCCTCCTTCAGTCTTTTGCGCCTGCAGTGAGGCCTTGGTTATCCTAGGCTGTGCACCATTCCACAGGACAGTCAACACTACTGTTTCAGTGGAGGAGAACAGTTTTCTGGGAAGGGAAACCAGGGTGCGTGCAAGCAATAAAGACATTTCGGTAGGAGAATCATTTTGAAGATATTAATTCTGCCAATCAGATTGAGGGGGAGTGTGGACCACGTCTGAAGCCTATCCGTCATCTGCTGGACAATTGGGGTAATGTTGAGCTCTACATATTTGGATAAGTCTCTATGGATCTGGATGCCTAAATATGTTTTATCATACTTGCATATTAGTTTAAAATGTATGTCTAGTGATGTATTAAAATGGAAATCCATCCACAGATGGCAGAATTTGACCTTCACAATCCAATCCAGAGAGTTCTTCTTTCCCCTTGGTCTAAAATCCTCTTGTCTCCTTGTTGGTGGTTCATTTTTGGAAGCACTGTTCCTCCCCAAGCTTTTTGTTAATGCATACGGTTTGGGAGGCTGTGTGTGTCACTATTGGCCAATACAGACTACACACAGTATATGCCCGTCTGCAATAATTGTAATCTTCTAAAAGTAATTAAACTTACAGGTTTTGAGCGTTGGAAACAATCTTGTCTTGTATATCTTCATCTGTTGTATGATAGAGCTACTATGCTATCTTTAGACCTTTATTGTAGAGCAGTACCACTTGTCGAATAGACTATTTTTTGAATACTTACAACTTCTTCGCGTATTACAGTCTCAGACTCCTTTGGATCCCATATAGTTTAACTTTGCGAACACCGCCTGAAGCTAAAAAGGGTCTAATTGCTGATTTACAGTGCCTTGAAAAATATTCATACCCCTTGAAATTTTCCACATTTTGTCATGTTGCAACCAAAAACGTAATTGTATTTTCTCCTTACGTTCACTGACAGACGCAGCTTCTTCATTAACTTCATGGGGTTTTATGTTCGTCCAACTAGGAGTTAACTAGGCAGGGAAAAGATCAGCTGGCCCCTTGCTTGTATTTTGGGGTACTTCAATTACTTCTTCGACGCAGACAGTCACTTGCATTCCTCTTTTATGTTAATGCAAAAACCAACGTTGTACTGTTTTACACCTTTTAAAGTTCCCCATACTTATAAAAAGTTCCGTGACATTTAGTCGTTAATCTGGGAAAAATCGAAGTCCGCCACAAGCGTTTCAATTTGATATACCCTAGGTTTCCTCAGACTCTGACATTATGCGCTTCTTCAACATTCATAAGTTTTTTATCAGATAAGCTGTTCACCATGACGAGATGTTATTTCCAGATTTCTATCGTATCATCGA
>BLSH010031449.1:438698-450209 GCA_018402905.1 Glandirana rugosa | reverse complement strand
TGATGGTTTTTTTTTTTTTTTTTGCTCTTATTATTTTAGTAAATTGTTTACTTAACAGAGAGGGTTTCTCCAGTGTTTGTAGAGTAAACTACAGCACTAGCCTGCAGTTTGTTGGTTCCAGACTTAACCCTTTCATGACAGAGGTTAATGAAACCATGATAGCCAAACCAAATGTACCAGCATCCACATGAATTTGATAACATGAAATTAACTAGCTGGCTTTCCTAGATTTTTACTTTTTTTGTTTTGTTTTTAAGGCAATGTAAAGCTTACACCATTTTAAAGAATAAGTAAACTATAAGCCCACATTCACACATGGGCCATCCGACTTTGGAGCAACTTTGCTGTGCAACTTCAGCGTGACTTTGGGCGGCTTACAACGCGACTCCATGCCAGGCGACTTTGCCTGTGGCTAATCAGAGAAGGGAGGGAGGGGGGTTGCCTTGCTAAATTTTTTAATTTTCCCTGTAAGTTGCTTCCATGTAGATGGGGGATCCGACTTGGAGGCGACATCTATTGATTTCTATGGGCACAAGTTGGATAGATGTTGCTTTGAAGTAGTACAGGAACCTTTTCTGAAGTCGGAGCGACTTCAGTAGTGTACATTAAGACGGCTCCCATTCACTTCAATGGGATTTCCGAGGTCAAGCGACTTGAGGCAACACAAGTCGGAGCCCAAGTCGCCATTGTGTGAATGGGCTCTTAGGGATTGACCAATTATCTGTGCGACTGATATTCACTTTTTTGGAAGTATTGGGATTGGTCACAAACATACCTGATATTACCAATATTGCTTCAAGGGGTTTTACCGCCCCAGTGTGAAAGCATTCGGCTTTCACACTGGGGGGGAGTTTTTCGGATGCTTTTACAGGCGCTATTTTAGCGCTAAAGCGCCTGAAAAATGTACCAGTGTGATAGCGGGCTTACAGTGATAAAAAAAAATTAAAAGGACAGTGTAAAAATAAAAATTTTAAATCGGCACATAATATTGGCCTGAGAGGTGGCCAAAAATCGGTATCCTATTGGTACCGAAAAAACAATATTGGTCGATCCCTAGAAACTATCCCATAATGTTCTCTTAACTTTTTCCCCAGTCCCCCTAAGCAGTTATTGCCCCTTCCCCTCCAGATTGCTGCATTTTTTAGATCTTACACTGAGACCCCTTGGTATTTTTTACAATCGTCAATTGGCATTTGTAGCCCAATGTTCACATACATGTAGTTTGGTCCTGTAGACCAGCAGTCTCAAAATGTTTTCAACTGTCCTTCAGACTTTAGGGGAGCCAGACTGTGGTCATTAGGAGAAGAAATTGCCCTGGTGTCAGTGGGAGTGAACAATGCTTCTTTGGTATTAGGGGGAGCACCCCATTGTTGGTGCCAGTTTGAGGAATAGTGCCCCGTCGTTTGTGTCAATGAGAGAAATAATGCCCTTTTTATTCATGTCAGTAGTAAGAATTATGCCCCATTGTTGGTGTCAGTGGGAGGAATAGTGTCATGTATCAGTGGGAGGAAAAGTGCCCCAGGGGCTGGATAAAGGCAAGCAAAGGGCCACATCTGGCCCCCCGGGCCAAAGTTTGGAGACCACTGCCACAGACCTATATAGGGCTGGTAGACTGACAGGAGCTGATTTTGCTATCAGCCCCATAGAAGTCCATTGGGCTGTACATGAACATGAAGACGTCGGACCAAGAAACCAATGGAGGAATGCAACTGACATAGGCCTTAGAGCGAGATTCAGGCAAGTGTACTGATGTGGGTGACAGAATGGGGCTACACCTGCTCTGGGATGCCAAGAGCAAAAGATTAAAAAGTGTGTTTTTGTTATAAGCAATGCTAAATGGACTTAAAATGTGTTTTTTTTTATTTTTAGTTTTTTCCAGATTTGTTAAAAAAACTTTTTAAACTGTTCACTGTATTGCATAGTGACAGCCAGCAGTTTATGATTATAAGCAAACCCATTTGATGATCATGATTGGCTGTCAAGCTGATCACATGACCAGGAACCACGCTGCTTTGGTCCAGTCTATTAGGACAGACCAGCAACTGGCAGTGACAGCGGGGTCTTAGAACTTGGAGTATGCCCAACTAAATGCTGCTAGTTTTACAGCTGAATGTTGGTTAAAAAAAAGTATGGGTATAGGTTAAAAAATAAAAAAAAATTGTACTCACCTAGGGTGGATGCAGCTTCAGTCTGATGCTGCTTCTGTCTCCCATTGGCTCTAAGGCTTCATGTACACTGCTGCTGCTAACGGATGTTTAGGAGCGGGTTGGGCATTTTTTTCAGCTGCCCCTGAACTCACTCTCCTTTATGTTATTTTATCAGTACATGTACACAGGGTCATTTTTACAGTAGTTTCTAGGCAGTTGAGTTTAGAGGTATTTTTTTGGAAAGTAAAAAAAATGAGTTTGTGACTGATGTTCAGAGGTATGCGAAATGCCAAATGCTAGTAATAGCTTGTAAACGCGCCTAAACGCAGTAACTCGCATCTAGGAGCGTTTAGTTTACAGACCTTTTTCATTTAAAAAAATGCTTCTAAATGCAAACGCGGCTAAACGGGCGTTTTTAAAATGGGGTTTATAGCTGTCAAGTTGAGTCGTTCAGGAGAGGTCCCATTTACATGTAGCCTAAAGGCCCGTACATATAATGCGAATTTTGGATGGGAGTTTTCATTCGACGCCCTGCCGTGGGAAATTCTTACTGATAGAATGCTCCTTTCGACAGCCATTTTTGATTTTTCAGACGACAAAAGCTAGATGTGCAGACTAGTAAATTTTTGTCATACGACAACACAATGTCCGATTTTCATTCCATTAGTACGGTTTTCATACGACCGAGACTACACATGCTCAGAAACGAGAAAAAAAAAATGCAAAAATATTCAAAACGTTACGCCACTTCTGACGTTGAGTTCGGTCATACGAAAATTTTCATTTTGTTAGTACGCTCTTCACTTTCGACATGAGACAAGCATCCAACAAAAGGACGTTCTGTCGTCCGACAATCTGATCGTGTGTATGAGGCTGAGAACCGAGCGATCAAACACAGCTGATTTCTCAGTTTCCAGGCTTCAGGCTGCAGAGATCTGGTGACTGTCAGTCACTAGCTCTCTGCTCTGCTCCTCCAGTGATTAGAGTGCCAGGCTGTGTAGGAGGCAGAAGTGGCTGACTCAGGCTCTCAGCGGCTTGCTGAGAGGCTGAGTCTGCTACTTGTCCAGGCATGTGGGTGGATCCCAATCAATATGGTTGGGATCTTTTCAGAGCCTGGACCAACTAAGCGACGTCAGCTAACAGTGGGCTAAAGCCTGGGTCACAGGAGTGCAGAACGAACTGCACTCCTGTGATCCATAGGAGAAGTACAGCCAAAAAAAGCTTTGGCTATACTTCTCCTTTTAATGTTCTCCCAGCACAGGGCACCTTGCTGAAGTATGCCTATCATGAGAAAATAAGGGAGCTGGCATTGCTGGTCTAATTTCAAAACATTTGAATCACAGTACATGGAAGAAGCATGCAACAAATGTAGTAGAAAATTCTTGGTATTTTTCAGTACTTGTTAAAAATTAGACATTCAGAAAGCATTAAAGCTAAATTTCAGGTATGTCAATTTATACATTGTTACATTAGTCCAGTTTGGACTATTGTAACCATGCATGTGTCATACCTGTGGGATTCTTCTAGAAGGTGTAAATCAGGGCAATCTGTGTCCCATGCCGAGCATGGCCTTGCTGCATTGTGAACACAGGAGGTCACCAATCAGGAAATATTTGCATTCTCTCAATGAATGCAAAGTGTTCTCTGATTGGATGAGTTGAAGAAGCATGGCTGTGACATCGCAATCTCCACCTCTTGTAATCAAAGAACGCTTTGCATTCATTAAGGGATATGCACAGTGATCTCTGAATGACACCTGTGCCAGGCGGGTGAACCCTATGTTTAGCAAGCAGTAGTGACTTCCAACTTCCTGGGGAATCCCACAGGTATGGCACATACATATTTATGTTCATTTAACACGCAACGTGCCTAAGCTTCAGCTTTAGACCTCATACACACGGACGTTTTTTGACGCCGGCGTTTTCTGGCGTTTTTTGCAGCTCTCCATGTTAGTCAATGGCCCCATAAAAAACGCCGACGTTTTTGAGCTGTAGATGGCGTTGGCGTTGGTGAGCTGAAACTAGAACCCATGGCCAGTGCGTTCTGAGGCTGTAATGTTTTGCCATTTTTTGACACCGACGCTGCAAAATGCCAACTAATATTGTACTGGCGTTAACCTGCGTTTTTTGACGCCGACGTTTTTAGGTTGAAAAATAGCATAGCAGAGGGATGATTTTTTTTAAAAAAACGCCTATTAACGCCGATGCTCACTAACGCCGATGCATAACGCCGAAAAACGACGATTTTTTTTCCTTGACGTCGGGCCCGACGTTTTGTTTATTAAGAATCGTCCGTGTTTGTGAGGCCTTAAAGTCAAAACAAAAATGTGGCAGTCAAGAAATTGGCTTTCTCATAAAGAGAAATCAGCAATGGCTGCCTACTTAATTCTTTTGTAACAAGTGGCCTTTAGAATCTAGATAGACACAGGCTCTACTAGAAGAGATGATCTGGGTTGTGCTTTAATCTTGTACCCTGTTATTCAGATCACAATACCAGCTATTAACATCGAAACGCATACGCTTCTTGTCCATATGTAGCCTAAGTTGGCAAATTCTTTCTCCTGCAAACATGCTGCAGAGAAACACCCTTCCCTGTGGAAGCAGTGGCTCTCTGCAGAGGTCAGATGCTCGCCCTGCTGAGTCTGTCCTACAGCTCTCCAGAGGAGGGTTTATGCTTACCTGATTGCAGGGCACTGGTCTGACTCAGCAAGAGGTTTATCTGACCTCTGCAAAGAGACCACTGCTTCTACACAGAGGGTGAGAATCTTTTTTCACAGCATGCTACGGGTGGGGGGGAGATGCTTTTTACTTATTAGGCTGTGGCCTGCTTTGCACAGCTTTTGTATAACGGACCTAGAATACCTTTAGCTGATTTAAACTGAAAGTTCAGTTCCAACTGAAGGCTTCAGTGTATTGAAAACAGGTCTTATCTTCAAGTCCTTTCTTTCTACTCCAGGGTTGTTCTAGCCAAACAAGAACATTTTAATGTAAAATCAATCGTGAGAGCAATGTAAAGGTTGAACTTGCTTGTCTTAAATTATTATTTCCTGGCTGTCTCTGGGTGTTCAGTATTTTCTGAATCTGTGATCTAGAACAAATAAGTAGCAGTGGTCAGGACTCCTGATTGGATCGGCATGGCCACATTGAAGTCAAGGAACAGCTTTTGGGAATCTCTCATTTCTTTAGTAACCCTCTTTTTCTCTCTTTATGCATATAAATCTCTAATTTCACTCTTGGCATCTTCATTCTAAATCATAGCATATAGTCACCCATTATATACCTTTCCCGGGTTCAATTATTTGAGTGCAGTAGGCTTTTGAATGCCTTACTGATCCCAGTTTGTTTAGTAAAGGATAATCTCTTAATTGAAGCATGGCCTTAGACAAATGTGCTGCTTTCTTTTTTTTTAGGGCTCTTTCTGGTGCGCGGCAGCCCTTGCCACCCTGCTGTGGTGGATTGATTTTCAGAGGGCGTTTGACAGGCAGTGAGAAGGTGATATGCCACCTCCTCACCACATTTTATTACTGAAATTACCGACCCACTGCGATGCAACCGCATGTGCTGTGGCCTTATTTAACTGGACCAGTTCACGCACAGTGGTGGTACTGCTTGCCAAACGTAATGGGGGTCTAAAACCATGGCTCACCTGCTTTTACCACCCCCTGGCTGCATGTCTGAATGGCCCCTCCCTTAGTTTTGAATTGAGTTAGCAATGGTTAAATCCCCTTTTTTTGTCTGCATCCTGTTGGGAAGCTTCCATTTAAATTCCAATCCTGAAAACACAACAGGAAGTAAAAGGAGATCTTTCCACACCCATCCAGAGACAAAACAACATCCACCTCTACCTGAAATCATCTATCTGCACCTGAATGCAATAATCCAATTATGAGCTTTTGACGCGTTGGTATCTTACCCCGTCAGCCTTAAGCAAATATTATCCAGAAGCGTCGGATAGATGCTGGAGATTTGGAGACCAGAAAGGAACGTTACGTCACGTATTTTGGTCCTGCCCAACGCTCTCCTCATACTGGTCGCAGGTACCAAGGATATCCCAGCAGTTCACAGACTTTCTCGTTCCATGGGATCCGGCCGCCTTCCTACTTCACTGCTCACAAATGCCGTTACGAACCTATAAGGAATAATTTCTCCTTCACTTGCTTAACGCGTCCAAAGCCTGTGTCACGCTGCTTGGAAGGACCCAAATCCTCCCTCCATCTCTATGTGACTCAATAAGGTCAAAGGGGTGAACTCTCTGGAAGATCTGGTGCTCACCGCCCAAACCAGAAGAGAACCTTCTACCAAGACATGGGCATACTGGAATAAGTTCGTATATTCGGACGAGGGAAAGTCCCTCCTGGAAAGCTGTTCTGGAGAATGAGTCTTCCGGCTTCTGGTTTTTGGCACTCTTCTTTGCATTCACACAACCAGTCTCCCTGGCTCCCCCCAACCTCCTCTCCTTTTTTTTTTCTCTTCTCCATTCCCTCTACTCCTCTCCTTATTTTCTCTGCTACCCCCACTCTCCTTTCTCTAACCCATTCCCCTTTCCAACATTCTCATAAAGGATTATATGTCCCTCCTTATTTAAAAACGACAATGTATCCGTGATTTGTACAGGTTGTAATCATCACCGTCAGTTTATTTGAGGTGGGTTCTCCAATTTTGTGTTAGTGGTTATAAAACAGTGGCCTTAGCGATCCATTTCCATACTTTGTCATTATGGTCTATACTAATGCTGGTTGTGATGTTAAAACTCCCCTTGAAACGGTGTTGTATATACTGTTGGATACTGTTTATAAATAAAGAATTTGAAAAAAAAAAAAAAGGAGATCTTTCCAAAAGTGAGAGAAAATCGCCTCTCAATGTTGCACCTCTCACCTCCTGTTCTGGTGAATAATGTTAACTTAAAGATTTCCCATCGCTTTTGTCCTGGTGTCAATGGTCACAGTAACAAATAGAATGATTTGCTGCAATGGGAACACACCCCAACAAAAAAAATCTGTACAATGAGTTTTTAAACCAAGTTTTTGGTTCACTTTAAAGTGAAAGGCTCACTTCTTAGGCTCTTGGACATTCCAAAGTTATCCAGGTCTCCTTATCTGAAGTTGTCAAAGATGTGTCCTCCCAAAATATTGCCCATATATTCACACAGTCTTTTTTCAGTAGAAAGCATTTAAGCAAAGTCCAAACTCAAGATCCCACAGAGATAAACACTCACTGAGCAACGCCATAGGAACACTATAAAATGCTGGGTAGGGCCTGCCTTTGCTCTCGAAAAACAGCCTCAGCTCTTCGTGCCATGAATTCCAGATTCCACTAATATTCCTGTGAGATTTCGGTTTGTGTTGACAGGATTGCATGATGTAACAGTTGCACATTCATCTCTCTTGACCACATCAGAGTTATTCCGTTGGATTTAGATACAGTGGTTGGTCTATAATCATTGTACTCTAGCAAAAATCATTAATCTGACCAGGCTACATTTTCTGGTCTTTAACTGTCCAGTTTTGGAGAGCCTGTGCCCACTGCAGTCTAGTCTTTCTGTTCTTGGCTGACAGGAGTGGAACCTGACGTGGTCTGCTACTGTTGCAGCCCATCTACCTCAATGTGTTCTGAATTGTGCAATGCTTTTCTTCTTGCCACAGTTTTACAGAGTGGGTTATTTGAGTTACTGCAGGCTTTCTATTGGCCCAAATCAGTCTGACCATTCTGTTTCTCCCATCATCAAGGTGTTTCTTACCGTATAACTACTGATTATTGGAGGTTTTTCGTACCATTTTTTTTGAGTGAACTCTAGAGAGGTTTGTGCATGAAAATCCCAGGAGATGAGCAGTTAAATAACTAAAGCTTCTGACCTATATCTGCATGATTTTATGCAACGTATGCATAGGTGCTCCCAATTTTGTGTGTATGTGTCTGTGTCTGTGCGTGCGCATTGTAAGGGAACAGGCTCAACTGGAAATGGCACCAATAAACAATGCACAAGACAGGGACACCCAGGAATAGTCCAAGCACGTTTATCTTACACCACCATTCACCAAGGAAGCAAAAACAGTTTGGTCTAGTTCAGTGGTCTCCAAACTGTGGCCCAAATGCCGCCCTTTGCTTGCCTTTATCCAGCCCTTGAGGCATTATTCCTTCCACTGACACAAACAATGGGGCAAAATTCCTGCCGCTGACACCAACAATGAGGCACTATTCCTCCCACTGACGCCAACTATTTCTCCCCCTAATACCAAAGATGGATCATTGTTTACTCCCACTGGCCACAGTCTGCCCCCCCAAAGTTGGAAGGATAGTAAGTTTAGAAAGTTTGGAGACCCCTGGTCTAGTTTATACTTGTGTCCTTATAACCCCAATGATACCCCTGTAGCATTTGAGAGGCAGTACCACCACTGAATGCTACCCAATCAAGGGAATGACACTGCAACCGCCTTCTAACACCATTGTAGTGTTCTTCAACTTCTGACATTCTGGAGAGCCCACACTGTTCTCTTACTCCCTCTTCTTGACCTACCAGGGTGGCTGCTGCCTGTGAAGCCTCCAGCGATCTGTGAGTGCCAACAAGGAATAGCCTGAGTTTCCTTTGCCTGTGTGAAGCATCAGAACTCATTCCAGTCGCTCATAATGTGTATGCAACCTCTTGGGTGTTTAAAGCGTCACAGACAGCAACTAAACAGCTAAGCCTAGGTTCCCACTAATGTGGTGCAGGAAACCCCACGTTTCCCACACAGCATTCAAATCGCACTGTCCTTGCAACACGCAGCAGGTGTCAGTGCAATCCTAACAACACCCCAAACACAAAAGTACCATGCAATCCAGTTCCAAACCTGGCGCATACACGACTTAGGTGTTAGGCAGCGCGATTTGCACCCATACAAAATGAATGGGATCAAATTGCACTGCACTGAATCGCATGTGAATTGTGCAGGAATGTGGTTGGGGTCCTGTGTGATTTACATGCTGTTAAGTGTGAACTGAGGCCCAGTATCACAAACAGTAGACAGGCCCTACCACAGTGAGCCTCTGACACTCCAGTGTCCGAGGGTAAGGAAAACTATTACTGACATAATAATGAATTACTATAGCAAAGGCATCAGCCACAAGTGCTAATTGCAAAAACTGTATGCTTGTATATGATCAGCCTAAAAATGTCACTTGATAGTGTTTTCTTTAAATGCCAGAGAGCAGTTGTTGGTGAAAAACCTGTCTGAAGATTTTTGAAAATCAACTGAAGTAATGTTCACAACTTTTTTTTTTTTTAAGGCCTCATACACACAGACGTTTTTTGATGCCACGTTTTTTGGCGTTTTTTGCAGCTCTCCATGTTAGTCAATGGTCCCATAAAAATCCTGACGTTTTTGAGCTGTACAGGGCGTCGGCGTTGGTGAGCTGAAAGTAGAACCCATGGCCAGCACGTTCCAAGGCTGTAACGTTTTGGCGTTTATGACGCCAACGCTGCAAAATGCTCACTAACGCTGTGCTGACGTTAACCGGCGTTTTTGACGCTGACGTTTTTAGGTTGAAAAATAGCAGAGGATTTTTTTTTTTAAAACGCCTATTGATGCCGGCGCTCACTAACACCGATGCGTAACGCCGGAAAAAAACGCTGATTTTTTTTCCCTGATGTCGGGCCTGACATTTTGCTTATTTTTTAGCATACGCCCATGTGTATGAGGCCAAAATGCTATTTTTATTACAATTTCTACATCATACAATAAAATTTAACATCACCATGTTAACATCACACTATTTATTCAAACAATTTTTCCTATGAGGATATGAGCTGTATTGGTTATTATTTTGTAAGTTTTGGTTACAAAAGTCCTGAAGGTTTAAGCAGAGTAGATACAGGTACAGAGTAACTCCGTGATCTAAACATTCTATGGAGTTGCTTCATCAGAACATTTCATAAGTTCTGAATACCAGTCTGTATGAGTCACTATGTAAAGAATGTGATGATCAGGGCTGCTGATAGTGGGGCCATGTACAGACTACCTGACAAGGCCCCCCCCCCCCCCCAGAAAATATTAAAGCTATATTTTGCTAAAAATACAATGAAATCATTAGCAGGCACAAATATAACATAACTCAGAGAATTCTTGCTATCTAAAAGAGAAAACTAAATTAATAAATAAAGCCATTTGTGGATAAGGTCTTGGGGCTCATTCACATGGATGCTGTGGTCTGTATAGTGTGAATCAGTGGCTTATTTATGTGGCTTGAGCCACCTGGAGCTGTACGAACACAGTTGCAGGACCTACTTTGAGATTTCCCTTCAGTTCCTGTCTCAACGTACAGACAGTGTACATTCGGGGGCCACTCACCTGCACACTTGTCAAATTAGGGCCTGTGGCTGTGTTCGTACAGGTGCTGCTTCCCCATAGAATGACAGGCGGCTCCAGCCCAAACCCCTCCTTCACACAGCCAGAGTACCTGTGAGAATGAGCCCTTAATTATATTTTTCCAACATATATATTTTTTAACAACCCTGTTGGGGGTACCTAAAAAAAATAAATAAATAAAACTGATCTCTCCAGCGGTGTGCTGTCACTACTGAAAGGGATTCCATCTTAGTCTGATCTTCTGGGTTCTTGGGCTCCAGCTGTTCGGCCAAGCCGCTATGATATAACTCCCATGCGTGCGCACAGCTCACCTCTCTCGATGGATGGTATGCGGTCCACTGAGAGCACCGTGCACATGCGCTGGGGTGATCACCGGCTGCTGCGTTTAGGAGATATTCACGGTACCTATAGGTAAGCTCTATTATAGGCTTACCTATAGATACAAGATAAAAAATAGAGTTCTCTGGGGATCAGTTAGTAAACGGTTAAATAGGAGTTGATACATATGGATTTAAGAGGGACCTGGCAGTGTAGGGGAGAAGAAGCAAAGTTACATGGGTCACAAAGCAGTCTGAGGGAGAGGAGTGGGAAGCCCAGCTATAATAAAGCTATAATAAAGCACACTAAACTGTACTGGGACAAGATAAAAGGCAGCTAGGGAACTGGTGTAACAGTAAATTCTTCACCCCATGGGAATGCAGCTGATCAGCTGTGACTGTGTCAGGGTGACAGAGCAATGGGGGGGGGGGCAGGAGCAAAAATCTAAACCCTGGGCAGTTGGAGCTTCCGGGATCAGAGGTACAGGAAAGATGAGATGGCATGTGTACAAGAACTGCGGGGAGAGGTAACAAACTCACCGAGCAAAGCTAACAGAGCCAGCGCTGAGAGTGGGGGGGGGGCTTTCACCAGCAGCTAAAAGCTGGCAGCAGAGAGAGGGGGAGGGACCTGCTTTCTGCTGCTGGAGGAAGAGTTCTGTAATTGTCGTCCCTCACTCTTTCGTCCAGGGAGGGGGAGAGAGACGAC